>JAKJMR010017235.1:331806-375310 GCA_024449315.1 Daboia siamensis
TTCCATAACTTTTCATAATTATTTTTATATAATTTAACATTTGAGGGTGTTAAATATACCCCCAAATATTTAACCCTTTCAACAATTTCAAATCCAGTTAACCTTTCTAAAGCTACCTTTTGTAATACTGTCATATTTTTAGATAAGATTTTAGTTTTTTGTATGTTAATCTTAAATCCAGAAACTTTCCCATATTGCGATATTAACTCCATCAATTCCATAACAGAATTTTCTGGGTGTGTCAACGTAATAACCAGATCATCCGCAAACGCCCTCAATTTATAATCCTGATCTCTTATTTGAATCCCCTTAATTGTTTCCAAATTCCGTATTTTAATCAGTAATATCTCCAACGTTAAAACAAATAATAAAGGTGATAACGGGCAACCCTGCCTCGTACCCTTTTCAATATTACACATTTCAGTCAAACTATTATTAACAATTATTCGAGCTGTTTGCTTCTGATATAATGCCCTAATTGGTTGTAAAAATTCATCCCCAAAATTCATTTTATCTAATACTTTCAGCAAAAATTTCCAATCCAATTGATCAAAGGCTTTTTCAGCATCCAAAAAGATCAATGCTGCAGAGATCTGGTTATTCCTTTCCAGAAATTCCAACAAATCAACTATATGTCTCACATTATTTTTCATTTGTCTACCACTTATAAACCCAGTTTAATCACCATGAATTACCTGTTGCAATACCCTCATCAGTCTACTAGCTAAAACCTTAACAAATATCTTGTAGTCCGTATTCAAAAGTGATATTGGCCTATAATTTCTTGCTTGAGTAACATCCTGATCTTCTTTTGGAATTAAAGAAATAAAAGCAGTTTTCCAAGACGGAGGCACTCCTCCCCCTTTTTGAATTGTCTGAAACAGTTCCTTTAATGGCTTTATCATCTCAAACTGTAGATTTTTATAATACGCAGCAGTCAAACCATCCGTGCCTGGCGCTTTACCTACTTTTAACTGTTTGATTGCCAAAAATATTTCTTCCTCAGTTATCAACTGATTCATCTCTTCTTTTTGCTCTTGCGTAAGAACCGGGATGCTAAGGTCTTTTAAATATAAATTAATGTCCATTTCATTAATCTTATCTCTAGCATATAATTTAGAAAAAAAATCAACAAAGGTTTCCTTAATAAGATTCTGTTGGTACACAATCTTTGCCTTATGTTCTATTTTGTCTATATTAGAAACCCTTTGCTTCTTCCTTAGCATATAAGCTAACCATCTACCTGGTTTATTGGCATTGCAAAAAGTATTATGCCTTGCAAACCGTAGATTAGTTGCCACCTGATCAGCCATTAACTTGTCAAATTGTCCTCTTAATAACTTAATAGTCTCTTTGATTTTCACATCCGATGGATTCAAAATTAAAGCCTTTTCTTTTTCCTTGATCTCTGTCTCTAATTCTTTCCTCCTAAATTCCAAATTACGTCTATATTTATTGTTAAGATATATCAACACACCTCTCATATACGCCTTACTAGCATCCCATACCATTTCCATAGAGGTACCCTTATGCATATTTGTTTCAAAAAAAACCTTCATCTGTTTTTTACACTCTTCCACATTTTTTTGATTTCTAAACAAATTCTCATTTAAACGCCAGGAACGTCGTTCTTTAATGTCTTTTCCAATCTCTAACCAGACTGGGCTGTGATCAGACATAGTCCTTGAACAAATCTTTATCTTCTTAGTTCTAAAAAAAAGATCATTAGTCAATAATATAAAATCAATCCTGGAAAAAGATTGATGTCTATCAGAAAAAAAAGTATAGTTCCTTTCTTGTGAGTTCCTTTCCCTCCAAACATCACGTAAATCCATATCATCCATCATCTCAAAAAAAGATTTAGGCAGTTTAGCATGACTTAGGGTACTTCTATAAGATCCACTCTTATCCATTTGTACATTCAAAACACCATTCCAGTCTCCCATAAAAATAAAAGATTTGTAATCCAATTGGGTAATCCTGCTGTGTAATAAGCTCTAAAAATCAGCTTGCTGTTGATTAGGAGCATATAATCCAACCAAAAGAGTTTTTTTACCTTCTAGTAACAAGTCCACAATAACATATCTTCCTTGTTGATCTGCTTCAATTAACTCTGCTGTAATTGTATTCTTAACATAAATAACCACTCCATTTTTCTTGTTAACTGCAGAAGCAATAAATTGTATACCTAATCTTGAATTTAATAAATACTTTTGGTCCATAGCTCTAATATGTGTTTCTTGTAAGCAAATAACATCAGTCTTAAATTGCTTTAAATATTGAAAAATTTTCTTTCTCTTCTGTGGTGAATTTAATCCATTGACATTCCAAGTTAAAAACTTAGTCACCATTTCTGGCAACCCGAAGCTTTTGAAGCGCGTCTTCCAGAATCCCCTTTACATTTTTAGGCCGCGCTCCTCCCACAGCTTGGCTATAGGTACACTTTGGAGGTTCCACAACATTCTGGTCCTGCTCTTGCTCACGTCTGACTCGTCTCGAAGCAGCACACGTAATCCTCTGGTCTCTTACTTCTTCTGATGCTGTTGAAATTTGACTCACTCCTGCTGCTTTCTCATCTATCTGTATTCCTTCGGCATCATGAGACTTTCCCTCCTTTGTTGATTCCAGAAGTGGTATGGGGATTGCTTTTAAAACATTGCTATAAAAATCACATGCCTGCATCACTATAGCAAGACGGTATCTTGTGTCTTCAAACATTAACACCATACCCACTGGGATCTCCCATCTAAACTTGATATCACGTCGCTTAAGCTCCTGTGCCAGAAATGCAAATTCCTTTCGTTTCCTTAAAATTTTTGGAGGGATCTCTTTTAAAACCAGAACTTCTTGCTCTGCGATCACAAGCTTAGTATTGTAAGAGACTTGAATAACTTCATTCCTGGTTGCTCTCTTTGTAAAATAAACAACCACATCTCTAGGTAATTTCCTTTGTCTCGCAATCCAGGAATTAACACGGAAAATTTTATCTATATCTTCTGCAATTCCTTCAGCTGGCCTTCCCAACACATCTTCCAAAGCAACAGAGACTAATTTCTTCAAATCTTCCTTGAGATTCTCCTTAAGACCCCTAATTCTCACAGCAAACTCCATTTCATGATATTGTACCAATGTCAGGTCATAATCAATTTTATCCACCACATTCTCAGTCTCTAATATCTTTGCATCCAATTTAGTATTATTTTGAGTGAGATCCTCCACTCTTTCGTCAAGGCGTTCAATACATATCGCCATGCCTTGAAATGCAAGCAAGATGTCCTCCCTTATTACTGTAAACTTTTCATCCATAATTTCTGTCAGCTTCTCATCCAACTTTTCATCTATCATCTCAGCTAAATGCTGTGAATGCTTTTCCAAAGCATCTTGCAAAACTTTAACTGTTAAAACAGGCGAAGGTAAAGGTGCAGGAGGTGCTAAAACTTGCGCAGGAGGTTGCTGCAGGGGGGAAGCCCCCGCAGTTTTAGTAAGTTTAGAAGATTTAGCCGCCATTTTTCCCCTCTTTTGCAACTACGCACTTTCACTTTCAAAGTCTTCAATGTGGATTGAGCCAAAGATCAAAAGTTCACTTACTCCTTATTCTCTTGCATCGCTCTGCCTGCTTTCATTATCTTCCAAAGTCCATTCTTGTAAGCAGGGATGGTTGCGTTCGCCTTGTTCTGCTCCAAGAAAAATGGAGCAGACACGCTGCGCAGCCCGGAGAAATCCAAGCTTCGGGGGGGCTCAATCCTTCAGCCGCCAGAACTTTAAGCCCTGGCGGCCCCAGAGAGCCCTTCCCCTACTTGGATACTCACCCCCTCCTCTTCTCCCGAGGAGGGGGCTTCCGAACCGCCGAAACAGCTGATCGGCGCTGTTTTCGGCGGTTCTACAAAGCCGCGAAGCTGACAAGCTAAAAGCAGCTGGCGGCGGCGGCGCCTTGCCACCCGGAAGTCCGGGCATCGATTTTAACATGGTCATGGTCAGATCATTATCTCCTGCGGCTGGTCTTCCGTTATGCCACTCCCCGCCGCTGGGCTGTGGAACCGACCAGGTGGTTCCGCCACAGGCGCCTATGGACCCGGAACGGTTCCAGATGGCGCTTGGGTCTATACCCATCACCCTTACCCACAGCCCAGTCGATGCCCTGGTGGATGCCTGGGAAAGGGCGGCCTCTGGGGCACTTGACTGTGTTGTACCCTTGCGATCTCTGACCCGGCGCAGATCCCGTTGGGCTCCATGGTTCTCTGCGGAGCTCCGGGAGATGAAGCGTCGGAGACAGGGTCTAGAGAGCGGTTGGAGGTCCAGCCGATCCGAATCTGACCGATTGCAGTTAAGATCCTTTATAAGGTCTTATCTTGCGGTGATAAGGATGGCGAAATCTAATTACTTCGCTGCCCTCATCGCATCCGCAGATAATCGCCCGGCCGCCCTGTTTAAGGTAACTCGCTCCCTCCTTAATCAGGAGGTGAGGGAGGATCCCTTACAGGGACGAGCCGAGGAGTTTAGTCATCATCTTGCGGACAAAATCGCTCAGATCCGGACCGGTCTGGACTCTGACTGGGCAGAATCTGACGTGGAGGAATCAGACGGTCTTGAGCATGTTATCTGGACTGAGTTCGATCCTGTTTCCCCTGATGATGTAGACAGGATCATGGGGAGGCTGAGCACCACCACCTGTTTATTGGATCCGTGCCCCTCCTGGCTAGTTTATGCGGCCCGGGAGGAGACACGAGGCTGGTTCCAGGCAGTAATAGCTGCTTCCTTGAAGGAGGGTTTCCCAATACTCCCATGTAACACCTCTATTCCGCGAGCTGCATTGGCTTCCGGTTGCCCTCCGGGTGAGATTCAAGGTGCTGGTGATGACCTATAAAGCCCTAAATGGCTTGGGTCCGGGATATCTGAGGGAACACCTGCTGCCAGCATCAAGCTCCCTTCGTCCACTGTGCTCCCACAGGGAGAGTCTTCTCAGGGTGACACCGGTGAGAGATTGCCGGCGGATGACACCCAGGGATAGGGCCTTCTCTGTGGGTGCGCCTGCCCTTTGGAAACCAGCTGCCGGTGGAGTTGAGGACTGCCCCCGACCTCCGTTCATTTCGTCGGGACCTGAAAACCTGGCTCTTTGAGCTCTCTGGCCCAGGCTGAGAATTTTTAATTTTAACTTAGTTTTAATCTTAATTTTAACTGGGGTTTTTTATTAATGCAGGGATTAATATAATTTTTTTTTTATCTGTTTTTAACTTTTAACTTTTATATCTGTGTTTTTTAATTACCCTGTAAACTGCCCTGAGTCCTTCGGGAAAGGGCGGTATATAAATGTAATAAAATAAATAAATAAATAAATAAACATGGTGGTCACATTTACAAATGCAAGTGAGATATGACAAAAATATTAAACAGTATGGATTTTATAAAGAGCAGACTCTGTTTGACCAGACATTATTACTTCCAATGAAAAGTTAATTTAAAAAATGTACAATTTCTTATTAAATCTGAAAATGGAAGATGAAAAAGTAAAAGAGACAATGATAGTATGGGCCAAAAATTTTGGATATAATATAGAATTAGAGAAGCGGCAAGGTTTGGGAGAAAGAAAGTATAAATTGACTGTCAGCTTCACATAAAGAAAACTTATACAAAATGTTCTATAGATGGTACTTGCCACCAACAAGATTAACAAAAATGTTTAAAAATATGTCATAGAAATGTTGGAAATGTAAACATAAACCAGGTACTTATTATCATATGTGGTGGACATGTGTTAAAGCAAGGAGATATTGGACAAAAATTCACACTTGGTTAGAAAAATGTTAGAGAAACACATAGACTATAAACCTGAATTTTTTTATTAGGTATAATGCCAGAAAAACTTGATAAGCAAAGTACATATCTGATTTTACATGTGATAACAGCGGCAAGAATTATATTTGCATAATGTTGGAAGAACGAAGAAATACCACCAGAAGAAGAAATAATTAAAAAAATACTAGACTGTGCAGAAATGGACAGACTTACTTAAGACTGAAAGAAAAAGAAGAAACAGAATATTTTCAAACTTGAGACCGATTTTATCGATGGTTAGAGAAAAGATTTAAGGATTAGAAATTTAATTTGTATTAGTGAATAAGATACTCAGACAACATGATTTTGTTGAATGATTACTATTGAATTATGTTAAAAAAAATTCAATAAAACTTTATTTTAAAAAAAAAATTCCCCCATTACTATTGTCATGTGCTTCCTACATACCTTAATTAACTGACTAGCAAAAAGTTCATCTATTTTCTCTGTTTGGTTGGGTGCTGATAGTATGGTAATGTCATTTCCCCCCTTTTTATATTGACCCAAATGCATTCAAGACAGTTTTCATGGTTGTGCTCTATTTCTGTAGAGATGTTATTTCTTATAAAGAGAGCAACTCCACCTCCTCTTTTATTTGGTCTCCTTCTTTTAAATAATTTAAATCCCTCTAGTTGTTTGTTCCATTTGTGGTTTTATCCCACCAAGTTTCCGTAATGGCAACAATATCATATCTGTCCTCATTTATCTGAATTTCTAATTCACCCTGTTTATTGTTCATACCCTGTGTGTTGGTGTATAGACCAGTGGTGGCAAACCTATGGCATGTGTACCAGAGGCGGCACTCAGAGTCCTCTCTGTGGGCATATGCGCCATCGCCCCAGCCCCGCCTACCCCCATGGCCCCCTTCTCACCAGCACCTCTGGAGGAGGGTCGCCCCTGGGCGTGGCCCATGCAGAGCAGCGCATCCAAGGACATGGCAGCCAGGAAGCAGGGACAAGACTCCGCCCTTGCGCCCTGTCATGCACAGTTGATGCTGCAGGGTGCAGGCAGAGAGTGTGGCTGCCATGGCACTGCAGGGCTGCCTAGGCAATCTGTGGTGGGCCTTTTAGGCAGTGGGTGGTCCTGAGGGGGGGCAGAGAGGAGGGGTGGGATTGGGGGGTGGGATGGTTTTTGGGCACTCGGTCTCTAAAAGGTTCGCCATCACTGATATAGACATTAGAGTCCTTTATGACTGACCCTACATAACCTCTGTGGTGCCTGAGTTCCCCTATTTCTTTACTACCTGTTTGATTAGTGCACTTGGTATGGCACTCACTATTAAAAACTTGATTTTGTTTGACAGCAAGGTAGATATTCTTATCTGCATACACATCTATGTTACATGCACTGATAACCCTATTAGTTTTAGATTGCTGGGGACAGGAATGTTCTATATCAATTAACTCACTGTCCCTTTTGCTCAGTTTAAATATTTCTTCAAAAAATCTGTGAATTTAATGCCAAATAGCTCAGGAACTCAGCTAGATTCAGATTTCTCCCTTGTCTGCACTGCAGTGGGAGAGTTTGGTCCAATCATGATATCTCAGTTCAACCTACTTTTATATGTTTGTTGTAGATCAGGGGTGTCAAACTCAATTTCATTGAGGGCCGCATCAGCTTTGCGGTTGCCCTCAGGGGGCCGGGTGGGTATGGCCAGGGTGGGCGTGGCCTACTGGGTGGGCGTGGCTAGAGTGCGTAAGGCCTTCTGGGTGGGCATGGCCAGCTCTACATCGTTCACATCAAGGGTGCCTATGGGACCCTGGGCAGGAGTGGGACAGATCTGAGGGTCTCTGGCAGAAGGAGGGTCTCTGGGCCAGGGTCAAGGCAGTGGGGGCCATTCCATCACTGTTTCCAGGATGGCTTCGCGGGCCGCATGAAACCACTTCGCGGGCCGGATCCGGCCCCCGGGCCTTGTGTTTGACATGTCTGTTGTAGATGATAATACAGAAGAGGATCCCATGCAATCTGTGCTCTTTATGGGTTGCAATAAACAGATACGTGTAGTATATAGTAATAAATAGTCATTTCACAATCTCTAAATATTGACTAATGGACTTATGAATAATAGTGTTTATCACTTGAATATCAGGATGGAAACTCTCTGGGTACTCTCTAGTGGATCTGGTCAGGTGCTGACTTTGCAATGAGAAGTACCGTAGCTTTATTATGAAGCAGAATACTTGGAAAATTTATTTTATCAGGATCTCAATTTCCTGGGTAAATATCCTCTTTCAGTAGCCCACAGCAGCAGTGGAATGGGTTGTCATTTGTTATTTTTCTCTTCCAGTGTATAAGTGTCTAAGGGAGGAATTACACAGCTGGCTTCTTTCAGTACTGCTTATCTTTTGCAGGATATTTTTTACATTCTTGTTATTGAATACCAAACCAAAAATGAAGAATGTTATTTAAGAATGCCTGTTTCCCAAATGTTCTGGGTTGTTAGTAATACAGAGATATCCAAATTTTTCTTTTATGAGCATTGGCAGACATTTTATCAGGCAGCAAAAAGAGTTGAGATGGGAGGCAGAGCTAACTGAATATCCTTTCTGACAGACTAGCTCTACTTAGCTGTCTGTTCCTGAACTGTATTGATGTGTTCATTTACCTGAAAACTAAATTTTTGTTTTATGATTGGGTAGTATTGTTTTTTTAGCTTGTAAGTGATAGTATGTTTTTTTTCCCTCAGAAGTGGTTCAGTCCTTTGCCAGCTAGATCTAATTCTTATCTGATGGTATACAGTATTCATTTGGGCTCTGCTTTGTACTGTACTGTGACATAACTAGTGCTGTCTGTTTCAGTTTGTAGCTTCCCAAAATTAGTTTCTCTCCTTTAGTTCCTCTAGTTGTACAGTTACAGAATGCTACTTGCACAGAATGCTACTTGCTACTGCACCATTTTCACTTTGAAATAAAAAATATCCATGGCATCTCTATGGCCCCAAATTTCAACCAAAATAATAGAGTCAAGCATTATTTTAGGCCCTGGTTTAATCATGAATATGTTGTGACCAAGACTAATGAACAGACATATAAGACATATAGAGCCAATAATATATGCTACTTACAGGGACTGGATTTTGCAAGGAAAAAAAATCTTAAAAGAGTTTGCTTAAATAAAAATGCTGGAAACTGCAGACTCAACTGAACATTGGTAGAGTTCAGCTGGAGAGTAAATTTCTTCTGTTTTCTGTACTTTAGCCTTCTTTCCATAAAGCTACAATTGAGCAATTCAACCTTGCTTCTCTTGAAGTCTGGATAGAATATTTCCAGGCTCTATTCAGTGATACCTACAAAGCCTCAAATCTTGCATCATATGACTATGTTCCCAGAGAATCTTTGGCTGCCTCCTCCAATTATCCAGGACTAATTTTCTTGATTATGCGATGTCATGATAATATTTTATGTAGGTCTGTTAGAGCGTTGTTGATTTTCTTTCCAGTTTCCATTCAGAACAAAACAAACCAAGGATGCATTTTTTCACAGGCTTTTTGTTTTATAGTAATTCTTTAGTTGAACACTGACAAAATTTTGCTCCTGAAAAATTAGCAAGTAACTTATTTGGTTCTCCTTTATGCATATTATTATTGTCTCCAATACAAATGGACTTGAGATGGATTCCTTGCTATTTATTTTAAACAAGAACATTACCCTATTTCTAACTGTTTATTAAATATACAGATTGGAATGATCTCTATATTTACCTGTAGCTTTGCAACATAAAATTCTAACTCAAATTATACTTTTATCAATACAGGTAGTCCTCACTTAATGAGCACAATTCCGACTAACAACTCCATTTGCTAAGTGTTAGTTATGAAGTGAAACATCACATGACTGCACTGGACTTAGGATGTCAGTTAGGCTTAAGTAAATCATCTGGGATCATTAAGTAAGACTTCATAAGAATTAATTTACAATTTTATTGCTAGCTTCACCATTCACCTAGCTTATTTGAAACCAGCTGTGAAGCTGAGAAATGGCAATCATATGACAGAGGGACACTTACTGTCATAAATGTATTCTAGTTGCAAAGCACTCAAATGGCAATCATGAATGCAGGAATGTTACAACAGTTATAGGCTTGAGGAGCAGACAAAAAGTAATTTTTTCAGTGCTGTCATAACTGAACAGTCACTAATTAGGGTAGACTCTAGAGCATGGGTGTCAAACTCGCCATGTCACGTGACGTGTTGTGATGTATCACAACTTTTTTTGCATTGCTGGAGCTGGGGTGGGTGCGGCCTCCACATGATGCAACCGGTCCACAGGCCGACAGTTTTGACACCCCTGCTCTAGAGGATGACCTGTAATCTAGCTTCCCTGTTATTACAGGATGGTTCAGGATACAAGATATCAGTATGGAAGATAGATTTGGACTGAAACTTTTGTAGCTTGTCTGCTCAATACTTGGCATTGCTCAGCTTTGAGAGAACCTCATTGGAACTGATAATAGTCTAAATTCAATTTTCTATGGCAAAGACTTCATTGGAATACTATTGTATGATAATTAGGAAAATGCAATATTGTCTTACAGAAGATCTTTCACACATAACTAACAGATTTGCTCTGCCTTGCCTTACTATTTAAAAGGAGATTTAATACTACTACTCTGCCAGGAATATCTATATCCTTGCCACGAAGTGCAACTTAGGAATAATATTGACTCTTTCATGTATGCTTTTCTGTCTGATAGCCATGCTTATTCAAAGAAGAATACAGTATTTTTCTTTTAGATGATAGATATCCTTCAGTTGCCAGAAAAGTAGTCCAATTTTGCTGGTCATTGAAATTCACTTAATAGTATGATTGCTTTGTTGATGTTGGATAAAGTTTTGGTTGCTATAACTACTGATTAATTGTTCTAACTGTCAGAAAACTTCTTCGTTCTAGGTTGCTTCTCTCCTTGATTAGTTTCCATCCATTGCTTCTTGTCCTGCTCTCAGGAGCTTTGGGAATAGCTTGATTTCCTCTTCTTTGTGGCAACCCCTGAGTTATTGGAACACAATCATCATGGCACCCCTAGTCCTTCTTTTCATTAAAATAGGTAAAGGTAAAGGTTCCCCCACACATGCGTGCTAGTTGTTTCCGACTCTAGGGGCTGGTGCTCATCTCCGTTTCAAAGCCGAAGAGCCAGCGCTTGTCCGAGGATGTCTCCATGGTCATGTGGCCAGCATGACTAGACGCCAAAGGCACATGGAATGCTGTTACCTTCCCACCATAGTGGTCCCTATTTTTCTACTTGCATTTTTACGTGCTTTCAAACTGCTAGGTTGGCAGAAGCTGGGACAAGTAACAGGCACTCACTCTGTTACGTGGCACTCGGGATTCGACCCGCCAAACTGTTGACCTTCTGATCGACAATCTCAGCGTCCTAACCCACTGAGCCACCATGTCCCTATTCATTAAACTAGACATACCCAATTTCAGCAACCGTTCTTTATATGTTTTAGCTTCCAATCCCCTCATCATCTTTGTTGCTTTTCTCTACACTCTTTCTGTATCATGGAGACCAACACTGGATGCAGTATTCCAAGTGTGGCCTTATCAAGGTATTATAAAATGGTATTAACACTTCACATGATCTTGATTCTATTCCTCTATTATGCAGCCTAGAACTGTGTTGGCTTTTTTTTTTTGGCAGCTGCAGCACACTACTGCCTCATATTTAAGTGATTGTCCACTAGGACTCCGAGATCCCTCTCATAGTTACTACTATTGAGCCAGGTACCACCTATTCTATACCTGTGCACTTGGTTTTTCTTGCCTAAGTGTAGCACATTACTTTTTTCACCATTGAATTTCATTTTATTAGATAGGGCCCAATGTTCAAATCTGTCAAGATCCTTCTATATCTTGAGCCTACCTTGTGGAGTGTTGGCTATTCCTGCCAGCTTGGTGTCATCTGCAAATTTGATGAGTTCCCCATCAAATCAGTCCTCTGGTAGTTCCCCAGTGCTCCAGGATCTTTGAAAGATATAGTTCAGTGGTTCTGAGATCACATCTACCAGTTTCTTCAGAACCTTGAAGTGTAATCCATCTAGTCCTGGTCCTGGTGATTTGAACAATAATAATAAATTTTAATGTGCTCACTGATTTGTTGCTTGATTATTTTTTCCAGAATCTTCCCAGGTATTGATCACTTTAAAGTATCCTCAGTTTGTTGCTTCTGATTTATAATAGTAGCATCAAGCTACCAAATCTACTGTCTTTAGGACCACTCTAATGCTTCTAGCTTATCTACAGTTAAGGGTAGGAAAGAGGGGAGAGTTTGAGATCCACAGGTGTTCCTTATCAACATGAGAGCCAAAGTGGCTGAAAGAGTTGAAGTTTCTTCTCCTAACAATTGCTGGAAGATTTATTGGACAATGTGACCCAAACTGTCAGAGAGGAGAAGGTAAGTTTCAGTCTTTTAATTATCTGTTTCCTGCCATATTCTCAGAGCTAGCTTCCTTCCTATCTTACTGGTTTGCTAATGCCTAATAAAGTTTACATTAGGGAATGCAATGTCTCTGGTGTTTTGCTTTGTTGAGCTTCTCAGCTGGAACTTGACATTAAGCTAGCTCTTTAAATTCCAATTCCATTAAGGGGTCCTGAGCCTCTATGCCTTTCTAGTAGCCTCCAGAGGTGTGGTGAAGTCTCAGTAGAAGATACCTGAAACAGAGCAGGTGGCTAGAACCTGGTCGGGACCAACCAGCAGGACTCCATCTGGGACTGAAAGCAGCTTCGTAACCCCACCGTCCTCAACCCGCCCCAAGGAATGAATTGAATGAAAGGAACCAACCCCAACCCTGAAGTGGATGGGTGGAGCAGTCGCGTTCAACCAACATGAGCTGGAAAAGTGGCCAGAGGGGCTGCAGAAAGCCAATGAAGCCGAATTCCCATTGTACTATCCTCAACCCAAATGGGGAGGAGCCTCGGAGTGGACAGCATCCTGGAAGCTCAACTTGCCAAGGTGCGGCAGCTAATTGGTGAAGCAACTGAGGCAGAATTTTAGCAGCCTAGAAGTCCAAGGAGGAGAGCCAGTCCCATGACTAGATCTAGACCCCGAGGGGGCTCTACTCCACTTCCAGTGCCGGCATCGGCTCCTTCACCCCAGCACTCAGTAGGAGCAGCAGCTGCGGTGGCTGGAGGAGCAGTTAGCTCACAGGAAGAGTTGCCTCTCCAGCCCGGTCCCAGTCCAGGGCAGAGAGTCTGCAATCCACCAAGGACATCTGCTCAGCTTCGGGGAGCAGATTGGCATCCACTGCTGGCCTCCAGCTTTCCTTTTATTTTATGGTTTGCTAATGCCTATTAAAGTTTACTTTAGAGAACGCAATGTCTCTGGTGTTTTTCTTTGTTGGGCTTTTCAGCCGGAACTTGACAAGTACGTCATAATGGCATGATTTTCCAATACTGAATAAGATGCCATGGCTACTAGATATCAAAAACATCTGAAATAGAAAGTATGCTAAAGAGTGTCCACATATACTGTCAAACTATTGCAATGAAAAAGCACCTGCCACATAACACCCCAACTTAACATTTATTATTATTATTATTTAGACTTATATACCGCCCTTCTCCCGTAGGACCCAGGGCGGTTCACAAGGTAATTAAGAAATATAACAATACAAAACAATACAAAAGTTAATAACAAATTAAAATAAATTAAATTAAATTTTCCTTGATTAAATCTAAAACCCTTAACTCTAATTAAAAAACCCCAATTACAATAAGTTAAAAATTAAAAGTCCTCAGTCCTGGCCGGAAAACTCAAAGAGCCAGGTCTTCAGGTCCCGGCGGAACGAGCGAAAATCTGGGGCAGTCCTGAGCTCTACAGGTAACTGGTTCCAAAGGGCAGGCACGCCCACAGAGAAGGCCCTCCCCCTGGGTGTCACCCTCCGGCAATCCTTTGCCGTCGGCACCCTGAGAAGGCCCTCCCTGTGCAAGCACACAGGACGAAGGGAACTTGATACTGGTTTTCCCTCTGTCTTATTTGTTGATAAGACAGAGAAGAAAGTCTGGATAGTGTAAATGGCAGTACCTGGAGACAGCAGAAGAGAAGTGAAACAACTGGTGAAGGTAATAAAATACAAACATCTGTAAAAGAAGTGGAATGACTGGCAAAAGAAAGCAAAAATAATATTAATAGATGCTTTGCATGCAAACCAAAACAACTAGAGCACCACTTCAACAACATTGGCATTGACAAAATCATCATCAGTCAATTGCAAAAGGCAGTTTTATTTGGAACAGTTAACATCCTGCCGTGAAACCTTTAATGCCATCAAAGAGCAGTATCTCTCTATCACAGGTCCTTGGGAAGGACTTGATAGATTGATAAAAATGCCAAATCCCAGTCTAAACATCTGGCTGGACTATGCAACCAACAAAGCTAATAATAATATTCCATTCAACAACCAATATTCTGGGCAATTTACAAATTGTTAAAAACATGGGCAGAGTTTACTTGTACTTACAGTATTTAAGCACATTAATTATTCTTTATTTTTTCAGAAGTAGCTAAGAAGACATAGTTGAGTTAAAAGTAAAACTTTCATCTGGCATTGGACTGTTTATTCACAGTGGGCAATCAGTCAAATTCTTGAATTCTTTTGCAGGCAGGCGGAACTGAAAACCCACATGATTGCTATATTATTAAGTTAACACAGCAAAGGCCTCTATAACAGTTATCCGGAGGTCTCTGAGCCAAATCTGGCCTCCTTAGGGAGCCAGTGTTCCTCTGCACAAACAAAGATAGTGGTGATAGTATTCTGGGAGGCCACTTTGATTATAGAGCTTAAGCACACATTTTATGACTTAATCAGTTTTCAGAGTATAGTAATTGTTTCATCTTAGCATTAGGGTATACATATTGACAAAATTGAAAAAAGTGAATGGTGTCTTAATATTTTGTATGTGTGTGTATCATTTAGAAAGTATTCAAGACCACCTTCACGTTCTCAATTTTGTTACGCCTCAGCCTGATTCAGTAGTTGTTGAAATTCATTTTTTGTCATTAATCTATACTCAGTACATCACGATGAAACCTTGCCCTCCCCATTGCCAACAATGGGGGAAAAGTCACAATACGTCATGCAATGTCACTTGACATCGCGAGCTTGACATGCCTGGACTACAAAGCAAATAGACACAACGGAGAGGGAAAAGGGAAAGGAAAATGAGGGGGAGAAGGGAAGAAGAAAAAAAACCCATTGACTTCCGAATTCCTCTCTTGCAGTAGAATGAAGTATTAACATTGAGGCTCAACTTTTTATTTTTCCATAATAGTATAAACTAGCCATTTCTATAACACAATACATTTCTATAACAAAGGTGTTAAAGCACCTTTGGTAGTGATTACAACCTTGAGTGTTTTGGGATATGGTGTGAAAAGCTTTGCATGCCTGGATTGGGGAATTTTCTGCTATTCTTCCTTGGTGGACAGCCATTTTCAGGTCCTTCCAGAGATGTTCAATAGGGTTCAGATCAGGGCTCTGACTAGGTCACTCTAGGACATGTGTTGTTTTGGCTGTGTACTTGGGATTGTTGTCATGGTGGAAAGTGAACTTTTAGCCCAATCTGAGGTCCTGAGCGCTGTGGAACAGGTTTTCATTGAGGCTATCCCTGTACTTTGCTCCATTCAAATTCCCTCAACCCTGTCTAGTCTCCCAGTCCTTGCTGCTGAAAAACACCCACAGAATGATGCTGTCACCACCATGCTTCACTGTTGGGATAGTATTGGACAAGTGATGAACATTATCTAGTTTCCCCCAGACATAACATTTAGAATTGGGGCCAAACAGTTTAATCTTGGTTTCACCAGACCAGAGAATCTTTTTCCTCACACTCTGTGAGTCTTCTGAACTCTGCAGGCAGTTCCTTTGACCTCACTCTGCTACAGTATGCATTATCAGCTGTGAGGCCTTCTATATGTGTGCCTTTCCAAATCATGTCCAATCAATTTAATTTACCACACATTGACTCCAATCAAGGTGTAAAAACTTGTCAGCAACAATGAAGAGAACTGGGAGGCACTTGAGCTAATTTCACAGGTTGTTGCAAAGGTCTAAATACTTATGCCAATGTAATATTTAAGTTTTTTCTTTTTAGTAAAATTACAGACATTTCTAGAATTCTGTTTTCACTTTATCATTGTGGGGTGCTGACTGTAGATTTATGAGAAAAAAATGAATTTCAACAACTAGAATCAGGCTATAGCATAACTGTGTGTGTGTGCAATTGTTTGTTGTGTGTTTCAATAAAAAATTGTTTCATTATGGAAATCTACAAGGAAGCAAGATCACATGCATTAAACAATTATGTGACCAATTCATGCAAAGACTGAACCTCACAGTAGTGCTAGCAAATGTCATTTCCAGGCCAGCAGTATTTGGGTCTGCAATTTATAGTAGGCTTAAATCACTTTGCTAGCATTTGGACTTGCTAGGCTGCCAAAAAAGATGTCTGTTCAATTTGCCACTTTATTGTACTCCCTTTTGGCAGTATGTCATGTTGCATAAATGCATGGTTCTGCACAATCAGCAGAGCTGACTACATTGGAGCTTAATCCTTTTTGACAGATTGTTGCATCTTATACCATTTTTCCACAGTCAAGGAGGTAAAATAATTAAATACATATCAGCATTACAAATTCAAAAACAGTGTGGTACCTAGATCAAGAAACATTTATTACCCATCTAAAGTACTTTCCCTGAAGAAAATAGCCTTAATGCAAAAGGGTCACATGTTCACACACAATCTGGCACCACTCCAGCTATTTCCTTTTGAACTTTTTCCCTTCCCACTATCCACATTTCCAAGCTGCATTCTTTAGGATTGTGACTCATGAGAGTTCATCACTGTTCACAACTGTTTTTACCTTCTCTTATTTCAATGTACAAATTAGTAATTTTAAAAACAGGGTGGTTTATAGTTCTATATGCAAGCTACAGCAGACTATATGAAGCAAGATTTGGAAAGCTGACATTGATTTCAAATGTTATGATACCCTGATTACTAGAAGTATCATTAGATCCTTAGTGTAATGAGGAATTCTTAGTAT
Source organism: Daboia siamensis (assembly GCA_024449315.1). Taxonomy (NCBI): domain Eukaryota; kingdom Metazoa; phylum Chordata; class Lepidosauria; order Squamata; family Viperidae; genus Daboia; species Daboia siamensis. The sequence continues at coordinate 348,682 of JAKJMR010017235.1, forward strand.
ATTTAATAAGCAGTGAATAATGTTGTTTTAGTGAGGCTTTGTTGGCTTGTAATTTTCACTGAATTGCAGACTTAAAACATTCCTTCCTGCAGGCCAAACTTATGCTGTACTTTACTAATGTTTTTTGGAAATATGTTACTGTCCTATGACTCTTATCAGTAATAACACAGTGAAATAGAGGATATCAAACCACTTGCAGAATTTTATGGAAAGTACTTTTCCAAGCTAACACCAACTTTCAGCCTTTTTAAAGGATTTTAAAATATTCTCTGCTGTACTTCTAAATAAATAATTCACAATTTAGTTATAATAAACAACACAGTATTAAAAAAAATAGGCTGAGCTATTCAGTTTGACAACATAAGAATATTAAAATCCATGAATGAGTATGCTTTAATATTTAAATAACTTTATACCTTAAAAATAAATATGACCAGATTTAAGCCAAATTAGAAATCATTCTCAAACAAAAATCTTCTAATACAGGCATGTCAAACTGCTTTCCTTTTACTGATTAAGTCTTAGGGGCATGGCTTAGATTTTTATTTATGCTGAAAAAGTAGTACAATGTCATGGATATTGACATTGTTGTAGGAAGCAGTGTTGATTAGATCTTACTGATTTGTTTCTCTTCCTGTCCACCAACAAGTGAAACCACAGAAAATGCAGCACACTCCATTGGATGGTAACTTGTTGGAAATTGTTACTACAATAGAGCCCTAGTAAACCCTGTTATGATTAGGTGCCATCACACTGTTTTTGATTCCTAGCAACTTCGTAAATAGAAATAAATCTTTTTATAGTACAATATCATGAGTAACTGCTCAGAAGTCAACAGGAATTACTCTCAAGCAGGTGGCTGTATGACTGCTATTTCAAAATCATATGACAGTGCACATTTCATATTGAAACATTGTGACCCAAACAAGGAGAAATAAAAAGCAAGCCCAGCCCTAGAATAAATAATGCCTTGGGGTTGTAAATATCTTCATTAATTATTGGCATTCCAGGTTCCATAGGAACCTGGAGTGTAAGATCCATGAATCAAGGAAAACTGGATGTGGTCAAACAAGAGATGACAAGACTGAACATCAACATCTTAGGAATCAGCGAACTAAAATGAATGGGTGAATTTAATTCAGATGACCATCAGGTATACTACTGCGGGCAAGAATCCCTCAGAAGAAATGGAGTAGCCTTCATAGTCAATAAAAGAGTAGGACAATCAATACTAGGATACAATCTCTAAAATGACAGAATGATCTCAGTTCGAATCCAAGGCAAACCATTCAATATCACAGTAGTCCAAGTCTATGCCCCAACCACCAATGCAGAAGAGGATGAAATTGACCGGTTCTATGAAGCCCTACAGCACCTTATAGAATTAACACCAAAAAATGATGTCCTTATCATCATGGGGGATTGGAATGCTAAAGTAGAAAGATAACCAGAATAACAGGCAAGTTTGGCGTTGGAGTACAAAATGAAGCAGGGCACAGGCTGATAGAATTTTGTCAAGAGAATACGATGGTCATAGCAAACACTCTTTTCCAACAACCCAAGTAACGGCTCTACCCATGGACATCACCAGACAGTCAACACAGAAATCAGATTGACTATGTGCTCTGCAGCCAAAGATGGAGAAGCTCTATACAGTCAGTAAAAACAAGACCAGGAACTGACTGTGGCTCAGACCATGAGCTTCTCATTGCAAAGTTTAGGCTTAAACTGAAGAAAGTAGGGGAAAGCACTAGGCCACTCAGGTATGAATTAAATCATATCCCTATTGAATATACAGTAGAGGTGACAAATAGTTTAAGGAATTAGATCTGATAGAGTTCCTGAAGAACTATGGACATAGGTTTGCAACATTGTACAACAGGTAGCAACCAAAACCATCCCAAAGAAAAAGAAATGCAAGAAAGCAAAATGGCTGTCTGAGGAAGCTTTGCAAATAGCTGAGGAAAGGAGGGAAGCGAAAACCAAGGGAGAAAAAGAAAGGTACGCCCAATTGAATGTAGAATTCCAGAGAATAGCTAGAAGAGATAAGAATGCCTTCTTAAATGAACAGTGCAAAGAAATAGAAGAAAACAATAGAATAGGGAGGACCAGAAATCTCCTCAAGAAAATTGGAGAGATGAAGGGAATGTTTCATGCAAAAATGGGCATGATAAAGGACCAGAATGGCAGGAACCTAACAGAGGCAGAAGAGATTAAGAAGAGGTGGCAAAATTACACGGAAGAACTATACAAGAACGAGCTTAACATCCCTGATATCCACGAGGAGGTGGTCACTGACCTCGAGCCAGACATCCTAGAATGTGAAGTGAAGTGGGCCTTAGAAAAGTTGAGCAACAACAAAACTAGTGGAGGTGACAGTATTCCAGCTGAGCTATTCAAAATCTTAAAAGACGATGCAGTAAAAGTGCTACACTCAATTTGCCAGCAAATTTGGAAAACTCAACAGTGGCCACAGGATTGGAAAAGATCAGTTTACAGTCCAATTCCAAAGAAAGGCAGTGCCAAAGAATGTTCAAGCTATCACACCATTGCACTCATTTCACATGCTAGTAAAGTTATGCTTAAAATCCTACAAGCTAGACTCCAGCAGTATGTGGATCGAAAACTACCAGAAGTACAGGCAGGATTTCGAAGAAGCAGAGGAACTAGAGATCAAATTGCCAACATACGCTGGATCATGGAGAAAGCTAGGGAGTTCCAGAAAAACATCTACTTCTGCTTCATTGACTATGCTAAAGCCTTTGATTGTGTGGATCACAACAAACTGTGGCAAGTTCTTAAAAAGATGGGAGTACCAGACCATCTTATTTGTCTCTTGAGAAACCTATATGTGGGTCAAGAAGCAACAGTGAGAACTGGACACGGAACCATTGATTGGTTCAAAATTGGGAAAGGAGTCCGGCAAGGCTGTATACTGTCGCCTTGCCTATTTAACTTATATGCAGAGCACATCATGAGAAAGGCAGGGCTAGATGAATCAACAGTTGGAATTAAGATTGCCGGGAGAAATATCAACAACCTAATATATGCAGATGATACCACTCTAATGGCAGAAAGTGAAGAAGAACTAAAGAGCCTCTTGTTGCGGGTGAAGAAGGAGAGTGCAAAAGTTGAGTTGAAACTTAACATTAAGAAAACCAAGATCATGGCATCTGGCCCTCTCAATTCCTGGCAAATAGATGGGGAAGAAATGGAGGTAGTGACAGATTTTATTTTCCTGGGCTCCAAGATCACTGCAGATGGGGACTGTAGCCAAGAAATTAAAAGACTCTTTCTCCTGGGGAGGAAAGCCATGGCAAATCTAGACAGCACACTAAAAAGCAGAGACATCACCCTATCAACAAAAGGGCGTACAGTCAAGGCTATGGTCTTCCCAGTTGCAATGTATGGCAGTGAAAGTTGGATCATAAGAAAGGCTGAGAGGCAAAGAATTGAGGCCTTTGAACTATGGTGTTGGAGAAGACTCCTGGGAGTCCCTTGTATGACGCTAAGCCATTGTTTGCTTAAACAGTGCTTTGATTAATAAATCATTTTTGGCCAGTTATACACAACATGATCAGCCATAAGCCATACTTTGCATACTATAGTGACTGTTCTCTAAACATACGAAACTAAAAGTTACATAGGTCTATGGCTTAGGACAAGGTAAGAACCCAGAATCTGTCAATGCATTATTCTACTAGGAAAGAAAGACTACTTTCTATTAACATAAAAGTGCTCAGTGGGTTAAGATGCTGAACTTGTCGATCAGAAGGTTGGCAGTTTGGTGGGTCGAATCCCGAGTTCCGCGTAGCAGAGTGAGTGCCTGTTACTTGTCCCAGCTTCTGCCAACCTAGCAGTTCGAAAGCACGTAAAAATGCAAGTAGAAAAATAGGGACCACTATGGTGGGAAGGTAACAGCATTCCATGTGCCTTTGGCGTCTAGTCATGCTGGCCACATGACCATGGAAACATCCTCGGACAAGCGCTGGCTCTTCGGCTTTGAAACGGAGATGAGCACCAGCCCCTAGAGTCGGAAACAACTAGCACGCATGTGTGGGGGAACTTTTACCTTTTATTGAGATTAACCTCATTTTGGTTTGACCTGCAGGGCAAGTACTCAGTTTGCTAATCTCATGAAATTTGAACTCATAAAATGAGTTGTTGAAAATTATTTTACATATAGTAATGTAAAATACAATGAATGTTATATGCTTTAAAGTTAATTTACAGAAAATAATAAATAATAAATATCCATTTCTTGTTCAGTAAAAATAAAATTTTAAAGATTTTGATTTTAAAAAAGGAGAAATGAAGTTTTAGGTAAAAGTAAAATACTGTAAGCATAACAACTAAAATTGGATCATACCTGATCAGATAAGATAGCTGAATACAATAGTGTTGAATCTCCTGGATTTATGCCAAATGCTCCTTTTAACCAAATTTGCAAAATACATGTTTTGCCAGGAAAAATAATAGCATGAAGACAATCCAGTTGTACCTATTCTTACAAACATAATTAGGCAGCTAATTTTTCTGATTTATCTCATACCATGACTTTTATTTGGATAATAGAATTAAGAATTCACAATGATACATTATTTCATAGGAACTATGCCAAGATCTTAGTTTAAAATTAATTTTGTTACTGTTACTGATGTACTCTCCGAATAGAAGTGGTAATCTGGAGATTATTTTCACTGAACTAGCAATTTTCAATTTGCAGAAGAATGCAGTCTTCTAATAATTGTGTGATACAAAACAAACAGGCAGTGCTTATATAATATGGGGAGCTGCATCCTTTAAAAGTAGGCCATCCCATAACAGGTCAGTTAAGTTAAATTAGACATTGTCCATTGCTAGACATGCTTATTTACAAAGAAAAGCGATTTGAATTTGTTTCCCTCCAGTAATAACTCATGTAGGTTCATGTGTTGCATAATCCCATTTAAAGCAATGAAATAAATTAATCCAGTTGAGTTATTCCTTTGTTAGGCATAGGGGAGAAATTTGTATTTTAAGAGAGCTTGCATAATTTTGCTCATTCATCCTATACATAAAGTACTTCTGTCTTTCGGAGCTCCTAGAGCTCCAATTCTTTTGGCTGGGCAATTTTCTGATTAAGATGATTGTAGTGTATGCCTTTAAAGCATACACAGAAATGTCAGCACAGCAGGGGGCTGGACAGCTCCAGGCTATAACCGCTTTAGCGGGAAAGCCTGAATAGAGCAAGTCGTTGACAGCCCCAGGGCATGGTCAGCTCTGGCGGGAAGCCAGGGTTTAAATCCATTGGCCACCTGCACTGGCGGGAAGTCCAGGTTTAAATCTATTGGTCACCATTCACCTGGGCAGGTATAAAGAGACGCCAGGTAACCCCTTTGCCCCAGCTTCATTTCTGACTCAATAAAGTAATACTACCCAGCTCAAGTGTCCGTCTCTCCGTTCAACCACGCGACATTGCACTGGCGACGAAGGTGGGATCCTGCACCGGACAACGCTAGCCACGGATGGAATCCAATCGGCAGCCCCGGATCAAGACGCAGGACGACCGAGATGGCAGAATGGCACAACTGGGTCAGTATCCCCTTTTCAATAGCACCCGCCCAGAGGAGTGGGAAGCCTTCGTAGGGCAGCTCGAGTGCTACCTACAGGCAAACGGGGTGAAGGATGACCGGCAGAGAGCGGCGGCACTACTCTGCAGCTGCGGCACGGAAACGTACCAGTTGGCGGTCGGTCTCTGCGCACCTGACGACATCCACTCCGTCAGGTACAACAAGTTGCTGTCAAAACTGACAGAGCACTTCAAGCCCGCCTGGCGGTATCGTTTCGAGAAGCGGGACCAGCGGCCGGGTGAGTCTGCCAAGCAATACATGGCCACCCTGAGGCAGGCAGCTTGCCTTTGTAATTTTGAGAATTTTAAAATCCAGCTGCGGGATCAGATCGTCTGCGGGTTGAGGGACAGGAAGCTGTGCCAGAAAATTTTTGCAAAGCAGAAGCTGACCCTGAGGGATGTCCAAGAGGAATTCCTAGCCTGGGACATGGACGAGGAGTCCGACGAGAGGGAAGGCGGATCCATTCACCAGTTGAGTGGTTGCGGCGATGCAGACGGTGCAGAGTTAGAAGTGGACGCCATCCACCAACAACAGCGACCCGTCACCTCCAACCGAGACAACGTGAGGGAGCCAAGACCAGCCGCGGCGGACGCAAGATGCCAGGAGTGCAGGTGCAGAGCGAACGGCCCCCAATCTACCCAACTCCTCGGCTACAACATGAATCGGCCCCGGTCTACCCAGCATTGCAGTTGCGGCCCCTGGTCTACCCAGCACAGTGGCTGCGGACAACCCCAGTCTACCCAGTGTTCCAGCTGCGGCACGAACAGCTCCCGGTCTACCCGTTGTGCCAGCTGCGGCGGACAGCATCCCCGGTCTACCTGCCATTTCAAGTCAGCCAAGTGTCGGGCATGCAGGAAAACCGGGCACATCGCGGCGGTCTGCAGGAGCAAGCAGCGGGATAGCCTGCACGAGGTGGAAGCAGAGTTCCAGTTTGGTACAGGTACCGGGGAGCGGTTGCCGGGACTGACGGTCAGCCACATGGCGGGACGGCCGGATGTTTATCTAACAGGGGCCCTTGCGGCGCTAACCCCGAAAATAAAATTGAGAGTGAAGCTGCAAGGGGTCCCCTGCACGATGGAGCTGGACTCAGGATCAGCCGTGTCCATCATCTCCGCCAGAACGTTTAACGACATTTGCAAGCGGAGCGGAGCTGCCTTTCCCTTGAAGCTGTCTGCAAGGATTTTGCGGACGTGTTCGACGGGCAGCTGGGAAGGTACACAGGTCCCCCAATCTCAATTAAGTTAGACCCCCAGGTGCAACCCATAAGAATGAAGGCTAGGAGGGTTCTGTTAGCGCTAAAGCACAAGATAGAGCGGGAATTAGATAAGCTGGTAGACCAGGGGGTGCTAACGCCAGTCGATGGAGCGGAATGGGAAACCCCCATCGTAACACTGCTCAAGGCAAACGGCGAACCTCTTCCTCCTCCTCCACTTGGCTGTGGAGGCCTTTCCTGAAGGCTTCTGACAGCGAAATGGAGGACGGAGGCATTGCATGCATCATTCCAGAGCTCCATTCTCAGTTGCAGAGGTATTTCTTGAAGGTGCATGATAGCAAAATGGAGGCCGGGGGCAGCATGTGCAAGTGACATGAAGTGGGCCATCTGGGTGGGGTTGTTGGTGCCACTATCATGAGGTAAGATCATGGAAAAGACATCCCCTCAAAATAAGACCTGAGGCTTCTTTTGGAGGCAATAAAATAAAATATGATCTGGTCTTATTTTCAGGAAAACAGTATTTTTATAAGCAGATTGATATAGAATGAGGAAAAAGTAAAACCAGAAATTTTACAAAATAAAAGAAACAATTTAACAATTTTTTTAACCTAATTTGCCAGTTTTAATGACATCTCTAATTCTTTTAGATAAACCAAGGCCTATGCTACTATTTTATAATATTTTAAATAGTCACTCCTGATACTAAGCTATAATGGGTTCATTTCATTATGGTGTTGTGAGTACCAAGCCATCTTATTGGTTAAATGATCTGAATAATGACTCCATGATTTTTAAATTATGGCATTGGTTAGTGTTATGTATGAACATAAGAATTCCCCTGACACTGTTAAAACCAATGTGAAAAATAACCTTCAAGTTACAAATTCTGTGGTTCAAATGCCAAACAAATTATAAAGTGCCTTGCAGGATGTATTATTATAAATAAAGGGACCAGGAGCCATGCACTAAAAATGCCAATAGAGTAAACTGGGATTGGGCACTCAGCTGCCACATATGTTTTTTGAAGGAGAAGTAAATGACTTCTGGTGAAGCCACTCAGTATGCTACTGACCCACTGAATAACCTATGTATATTCCTGGCACAGAAAATTGATTGCATGGAATGACCCTCAGCTTTGGACTATAGTAGCAAGCACTTAATGTGTTTGGGATTTGCTGCCTTTCCATATTTCTTCTGTTACATTTATGAAGATCTCCTGATATTTATCACTCTAGTGCCATGAAAGAGCATTGTAATTCTTCTGGGCCTAATGAGGGTATATTAATGGCTTTCCTTAAGTTGCTCTTGGCTTGTTCTAGAAACTAAAAAGAAAGGCTAATTTCTTAACAGTGACATTTGAGATGTGACCAGCTCCTATTGGGACTGGAGGGATAGAGACTGGATGTTTCTTAAAATGTGAATGCTTCATACTGGTTTTTAACCAAAGGATTCTGGTAGTGGATATTTTTAAAAAAAAGCAAAGTCTGCTCCATTAAATATACAGTATATCTTTTAAAGCCTAAATATATATCTTTTAAATGCCAATACTTTTCTTAAGGCTAAGTCAAACATCTTTTTTCACTTTTCCATCTGTCTGAAATTGGTAAAATGAAGAGCCAGATTGTTGGGGGCAAAATGCTATATTGTAAAACTGCTCAGAGAATGCTGTGAAAGGATAATGGAGCAGTATATAAATCTAAGTGCTATTGCTATTGTTTTAAAATCTTATCACTGGGCTGCCTTAGAACTGGCAAATTAATTATCATGCTGTCAAACTCTGAAACAAGCCTGGCAGTAGCCATCTTTGTCATTCTAAGTTGCCACATAGATTGTGGGGAGGGGGAGGAAAATGAAAATATTGTTAGGCAAAACAAGTATTGCTAGGTCATTCCTGCGGGTGCAAAGACAAATTGAGGAGCCCGCCAATTACTTTCACTGGATCTTATGATCTAGAGCAGGAATGTCAAACTTGCGATGTCACATGATGTCATGTGATGTATCAATACTTTTTCCCCATTGCCGGCAATGGAATGAGCGTGGTTTTGGCATGACACATCCGGCCCATAGAGCATAGTAGAGGGGAGGCAAATGTTACTTTTGGTTACATTGAATCTCTAGAGAAATTTCAGAGTTGGTTATTATGTACCCAATAAACATGTGCTTTGACAAAGTTGAAGCTTCCTTTTGGATTTTTTAGGATTTTTCTCCCTTATTTTTTTTTCTTATATAAATACTAGGTGCTGACCTGCGGATCCTTCTCTGTTAGGTTCTGCAGGCAAGAGGGCAGAAAATTGTTCCCAGAACTTCACCATTACAGTACTTCAGCTTGTTCTTGCCTTTCATGCAGTATACCATTATGGAATGATTGTGTTGTGGTATAACACTATTACAGGCCAGACATCTTTATTGGACAGCAGTTTTCTTAAAAGTCAATGAAATGCTAGCACATTAAGGCAGTGATAGCGAACCTTTTAGAGACCAAGTGCCCAAACTGCAACCCAAAACCCACTTATGTATTGTCGGGTGCTGGCTGGCCATGGCCCATTGGGTGGGTGTGGCCCATTGGGTGGGCGTGGCTGCGGTAGTTGCGGCAGACTGGGTGGGACTAAAATGTTCAATCAATTCCAACTTTGCGAGATCTTTTTTTCCCCCCGCAAGAAGTTTAAATTGATTGATTGATTGAACCTTTTTTTTTTACAAACAGCAGCAGAGGCCTAAAGTGAAAAGGTTTTATAAAGCCCAGCTGAAGGCCTAGAACTGGGGTGATGGTGTGCATGCCCACAGAGAACCTGTGCCCACATGTGCCACAGGTTCACCACCACGGCATTAAGGAATGAATAGCAGAATTGTGCCAGAAGAGTTTAACTAGGGACCACTAATATTAACCTGTAACACATAATATCTGTCTCTCTGTCTGCCTCTCTGTCTCTGCCTGTCTGTCTATCACAAGATGGGGAACAAGGGAGCCAGGTATTCAAGTGGGGCAGGGGTAGGGATAAAATTACCTCTTAATTTATTAACCATTTCCAGTGTGATACTCCCTTGTTGGAGCTCCAAGCCATCTGGCAAAGGCCAGATTTTAAGATTCTTGTGGAAGGTCAGAAAAGTGGAAGCCGCTTTCACCTCAGAGGCTGAAAGGGCAGGAGCCACAGTGGAGAAGGCTCTTTTCCTGGTCCTTGCCAGCTGAAGTTCCTTGACTGATGGGATCTGCAGAATGCCTCCTCTGCTGCTGTGGGTGGGATAGTCTATCTTGAAATGCCCCCAGAAGCAAACCAGCAAACAGTACAGCTCATGGAGCAGTGGTGTAACATGGGCCCATCTAGGGATCCTAGGAATTGCCTACACTATTGCACTCTGCACCAGTTGTAGCTTGCTGGTGTTCTTCATGAGGAGAGCACATATTAGTCTAAAAGTGAGATGACTAGTGCTTGAGTGATTGAGCACAGGGCCTCCTGATCCAGCAAAGGGTGCAACTGGCACATAAAACACAGTTATGCAAAGGCTCTCCTAGCCGCAACTACCATCTGCTCTTCAGGTGGAAGTCATGAGTCCAAGCTGCAGACAATTGACTCTCCAAAATGATCATGAATATTTTTTCTTGAAGTTCATGATCCCCATCCACTTGCATTTACCATTAGACCATCTTGCGTTGGAAGTAAACAAATCAGATGGTCACTATATGGCAATAAAGAGAATGCTAAATATTTTGCTATCATTCGTTAATTATCTATATTTTTGCAGTTCAGATAGTTTTCCTAATTTGTATAGAATTGCCTTCGTCATTGAACTGTGGATTCTAAATTATAAATCCACATGCAATTATTTGGGATCATTTCCTTCTCTGGATTGTATTAATTTAGTGAATCAAGAAAAAAAATCCTGTGCTGCATAAGGAAAATATGGAAACTGACCCCCATCAAAAAAAATTATTTTTTGCATATATGGTCCTACTGATTTCTGAGTAATTCAAGAAAGTATTTAAGCATGGATAAATAAGAGATTTGCTATTTTCAAATCCAATTTCCATACCATTGGTAAGTAACCTTCTATATCTTTGAAAATGGGCTGTAAAAGTTATCTCGAATCAACTGTTACAAAGTTAATCTTTATCAGTAAGAATTCTTCTCCAGGGTAGTGAGAATACATTTTCCATTAGCCCCAAATGGGCTGCATTGATGGGCCTTATAGTGATTCAACATAGGTTATATGGGACAGAATGCTCATTCCTTACAAAAATGTTTATAAGAAGATGCTAAAATAACTTTCTTGTAAGAAAATGAGAAGGACAGCTGTGTTGTCAACATTCTTGATTCATTTCAAGACATAGGCATTTAGTGAAAGAAAGTTCTCATAACATGAAACTTTTCAGCTGCGGTGGTGTATGACTATACATATTTGGAAAACTAAATATAGTAACAGGACAGGATTGCCTCCATTCCATGGCTGTTATATCATAAAAAAGGGAAAGAAAAGTAATTCTGTGAGTGCTGATTCCTCTTTCTTAATTAACAGAAAAGCAATCAAAGAAGTAGCATATTAAAAGAACAATGCCAACTGCAATTGTAGGATCTCTGTACAAAAACTCCTACACAAGAATCATATTCAAGAAGTATACAGTATGAAGTTAACATTATCTTATCCTTGCTTTATTATTATTATTTAGAACAACTGTATCTAGAAATTGTTCAACATGTCTCTTCTTCTTACTAGTTTAAATCAGTCTCAACCCCTCCCTAATTCAGCATCCTGTTTCCCACAGTAGCCAGAAGGATACATCTGGGAAGTTCATAAGTATGAAAAACAACCGAGTAGATAATTTGGAGGTGTCAATAGAGAGAAACAAGTTAGGATTGCATACTCTTGAAGAAAATTTTACAGAAATGGAGGGAAACAGATCTATTGTAGCTTACTAATTATTAGCTAATCAGATAATCTTCTACAGTTCATTACATTACTATTTCCAATCATTTTTGAGTTGAAAACAAGATAAAAGTATTAACTTGTTTGAGGAGTGAAATATGATTTGTACTTTTAAAACGACATTGAACCTATATGGTTTCCTCTATGGCATTTGTAGCATGAGAATAAACTAATATTCTTCTGATTTTAATAATTTAGCTGTAACTCAGATTGATACAAATATATATAACAATAATTAACATGTTGAATAGAAGAAACTAGGTAAGGTAAGTTAATGCTATTTCATACTGCATTCTTCTTTAAAAACAACAACAGAATTGTTGGTTTATTTTTCCCAGTATTTGTCCTTCTGTGATATTGAGAAATGTTCTGCTTCTATCTTATCACCAATACTGTATTTACAAGAAATCTTCCCTATAATGCAAGCTGCTTGGAGCAGCTATTTTCAAATTTCTGATAGATTTCTGTACTCACATTCCTCATAGTTTGGCAGTTAGCCAATTGGTGTAAATAATTAAAACTCGAGGCTAGAAACTGGAAGACTATGAGTTCTAGTCCCACCTTAAGCACAAAATCCATTAGATCACTTTGGACCACTCACTTTGTTTCAGCCCTAGGAAAGAAGCAAAGGCAAACCTCTTCTGGGAAAAAAAAACTCCTAAGAAAATGGCAGAGAATTGTCTAGCATCTCTGGGAACCAGACATGATTGAATGGAGGAAAAAATAGTCTTGCAGTAAAATATAGAGGGTGTTAATATCAATGTTTTCTACTTAAGAGACTTAGGTCTCTCAGGGCACTGCAAAAGAGCTGGCAGTGTGTGGAATGGACAGAAAAGATCTGCAGCAAAGCATGCACTCAGCGGAACTTGCTTCCAAGACTAACATGCTCAGGAACTGTTAGTTTACCTGGTTATTATTCAGACAACCATTACACTTATCTGCATCCTCATGGAACCTCAAAACTGCAGGCTACTATAATATTTTTCCATGATTTTTTTTAAAGTATGTTCTTTACTGTTAGTGCTGTAGTACAATTTAGTGATGCTGTCAAAATCCATTTATATCCCATTCATAAATGTATGTCTAAAATATTACGCCCCTTCATGGATTCTGCCATTTTCCCGAGGGGAGAAGAGAAGATATTTATTCAGCCTGCCTGTAGGCTGTCTTCAAAGACCAGGGAAAACCTTTTGAACTGAGGACAACAAAGGGAGGAAAGGGAGAAGGAGATCTGGTTTGTGTCTCCATTTGAATCCGAAAAGGAAGGAGGCAATAGTCATAAAGACATAGGAAGATCCCTCTTTCCCACGAAAGGGTTTGACACCTAAATTAAATTGATGTGGGTCTGACCAAATGGGCTTGAGGGGAGGGGCTTGAACCGGGAACTCTTTATAAAGTGTTAAAGTGTAACACAATGCCAGATCCTGTCTTGTATTTCCACAACCGATCATGTCCTAGTAAAAACTCCTTTTGGGCAAGACCTGGCTTTAAGAGTTCTTTATTTTCCTAAGATGTGGATTGGGGTGGGTCCTGACAGATGCAATCTTGCAACTATCTTTTCAGCCTGTAGGATGTGGATGAGATTTCTGAATGAATGAAAACTACTAGTTTTTCCCTTGATCATGTTCCTTTTGACTAAAGCCAAATCAGACTTATCCTCAGATTGAGAAGGGTCCATAAACTGTTGCTGGGGAACTATTGTTCAGTAACTAGGGCAATGACTATGACATGGGTTTCCTAAATTATTGCCTACATTGATAAAGAGCCAAACAAAGGAAAACAAGTGAAATTAAATTCCAATAAAATGGAATTACTGTTGGTCAGCTGACTTATGAACCCATATGAAATTGTTTGGGATCATTTCCTTCTCTGGATAGTATTAAATTAGTGAATAATAAAAAAGACTAGATATATGAATACTGAGTTTGTACTTATAATAGATAGGATTGCATTCCCCAAAAGAGTAGAAATGTCTGCAATCTTTGATGTTATAGGTGGTATTTATAGTGCAGTGAATATTTGCAAAATTAAAACTGATATGTCAGCAGATACTGTTTCTGAACCTGTTGAATTTGGCAGTAGTTATCCAGAATTATTTACATTTGCTTAAATCCTGTTTTGACTATTGCAATGTGTTCTGCAAGAGACTGCCCTTATACAGTCTGGAATGCAGTAAGAAACTCATTTATCTTACATGTGGAAGAGTCTTCCCCCATGTCATTCCCACCCTGTGGAATGCACTCCTTCAGGAATTTGATCTGGCATCCATTTTTCCTCCTTTTAGAAAACGAATCCAAGGTGGTAACTATTAATTAACTTGCCTGTAAATTTCACATTTTTTTCTCATAATTTTTGAACCTTGGGTGATCAAATTGAATAGAGTATAGGGATATTAATGAAACAAATAAAACAAAAGGCTAGATAGATATATGTATTAGCTCTGAGCAATGACCTTCACTTGAGAGGAATGAAGAAACTGCATGCCAGTACTAATTGCCTTTGATCACTGGGATATTGATAACCTAGTCAGGGCAAATATATCCAAGGGGATTGTTCTTTGTTCATCATTAAATGATGAAACACTTCATTCCCTTTTCTATTCATCAAGTATATAAGACTGTTTGAAAACCTAGTGTTTGAATGTTTGAAGTAAAGCAGTGACCCCCAACATTTTGAGTGCCAGGGGCAGGTTCTGTGAAGGGTGATTTTTCCGCAGACCAGAGGTATGGTCCCATGTGCTACCCAGATCCCACACATGTGTGGATGGGCTTCGCTCACTTGTGTGGCCCAGTTCCTGGTGACAGTCCACAGCCTGAACTAAAGCATTACCAAAATCCTGATGAATTCCAACTCCCTTTCTCCTAACGGCATAAATTCCTTTATAGTCTTAATTCTACTTTCTGTATCTGGAACAACTGAGGAACGTATCATTGGATGACTGCAAAAACATAAAGGCTCAGCTTTTCAGCTATATTGAGTCCAATAGCATATGGTATATGGTAATTGAAGACGGAATCATTTAGGGGGAGAAGTTATGGTTTCCCAATCAATATTTTTTTTTATAATTCTATTGAGGCAAAATCTCTCAGGAAACAAATTGCAGGTGAAAGAAAAGTGCTTAATTTCCTGTCTATCTGACAGGACTTATGTCAAGGAGTGCAGCCTAAAAAACTGATTCATCATGAAAAAAGAGACCCCTGAAAAAACACATTTCCAGGCTCAGAAAAAGATGAATGCCTGATAAGTTCATCCAACTTTAAAAATGCAACATTATTATCTCACAACAAATAGTAATAAGACAAGAGCTAGTGAATATGAAGATTTTTCTGTGATATGGAGTTTCCCTGTGGTATGTGACTGCATGGGAGCTGAAAAGGGTCAGTGCTGCTAAAAATTACCTCCCATTGATTTTTAACCATTTCAGTATATCCAGATCTGAAGTAGTACTTCAAGTTTTTGCTCAGTTTCTCATTCTCCCTGCTACCCTTGCTAATACATATATCTCCAAGAGCAATTTTAAGAAGACTTTTTCATGTTATTTTACTAGTATAAGAATCATGGCATCTATCTACACCACTTAATTAATATTAAAGGCTTCATATCATGCAGGAGAAATCCACAATGTGGTTTCTAACAGAGACATTACTTTATCTCCTGGGATGTCATTGACCAATCCACATGCCCTGGAATTTCTGACATTATAAAGGTGCAGTGGCTCAGTGGCTTAACGACAGTAGCAATTGTATCTGCTCCAGCATTTCACTCTGCATTGTTTGGCAGAGTGAGCTCCTATCAGTCACCTCAGCTTCTGCCCACTTATCAATTCAAAAGCATGCTACCTGTGAGTAAATAAATAGGTACCACTTCAGTGGGAAACATGGTGGTATTTCATGTGGATGATCAGACCTCTGCCAATGTTGGATGTGCTGCCCAGGCATGATGCCTGATTGTGAGGTGCCATCGATAGTGAGGGAAGGCCCCGGATGATGCCACATGATACCACTTGTCTTTCTGGTGTGGACTTAGTTTGCCCCAAGTAGTGCACCATGGATAAGTGGGTCAACGTGAACTAAACAGAGTAGGGCAGCAGCCAAATAACTATTATGTACTAACATTGTAGACTCCTGGCTAATTGTAACATCACCATATACTAAATAATAAATCTGACATTATGAGGCAGGGATAACAAAAATGCATATTGCTCTAGTGTGCATATTGTTAGGTGATATTGGAAGGATCCCTAAATCATATTATAATTTTACATAGGATCACATAACTGTAGAGGTGGAAGGGACTTTCTGTTGAGATTAACTGTCTGTATCCCAGACAAGAAATGGAAATATTGGAAATATTGGTAACAGGCCTGGGAACAAATCTACTTCTTTATGATTGAATACTGAAAATAATTGTTCTTCTTATTAAAGCATGCACTCAAACATTTATTTATTTATCAAATTTGTATAGCCATCAACCCACAAAAAACAATTCTGGGTAGTGTACAGCATCCCAAAAGCCTTGAATAATAGGAAGCCTTGAGTTGGCAGGGAACATGTGATCAATCTTATATGGATTCCTTCTATTTTTCTCCTTTTTCTCCTATTCTTTTATTGTAACCATTAAGCTGATTATTTACAGGATTTTTTAAAATTCAAGATACTCATTGCACAAGGCAATCCTAGGATTAAGATATATTTTACATATTGTATCATTAAAGTGCAATCCAATAAGAATTAATCAGCTTTTATCAATCATCATGTCCTATTCAAATCTTCTGCTCCTTTGTGTCCCTGGCTACTAATACTTGTTAATAAAGATCATCTAGCTTTGGGCATTTATCTCTGGACCCCTTGATTTGAAACTGAAATAGTTAATATTTCGAGACAAGACTTTCATTCATAAAATCTACAGAGAATATATTCTAGTAATGTGTATCTTGACAATTTCAACTGCAGCCTTCCTTTCTTAGTTTGAATAAACAACTTTTGGAAACAGTGATGTAAGGAAAGAAAAAATGGTTTGAAGAGGTAAGAAAATATGAGGCCCTAGAGGAGGGGTATCGAACTCATAATGTCATGTGATGTGTCGCCACGTATCGCAACTTTTTTCCCCATTGCTGGCAATGGGGTGTGTGCGGTTTCGCTATGATGCATCTGGCTGCAGGCCAGCAAGTTTAAAGTAGTGCATCTCAGCCAGGAATTATTACAATCATAATAGAGTGGCTCAACAATAGGAAAGAGATACTTGGAAATGCAATTTGAGGAATACGGAGCAATTGCAAAAAATAACAGTATATATCCAGAATAGAAGTTTGAGTAAATTAAAGCAAGAAACATTTCCCTTTTTATTATATGCCATATAAAAAGGCAAACTTTTTAAAGAGGAAATCTTTGATGGAAAGATAGTAATCAGAAAAAAATTTAATGTTTATAAATAATTTGATATAAGCACCAGTAGGTAGAATGGAAGAAAAATATTGTTTCTTATTTTATTTTTTGTTTTTCCCCATCAAATCATGTGCATTTGTTTTTTAAATAATAATAAATAGTGATAACATCAATATAAATTGCAAGTTTTGTAGTGGTTTACAATTACTCCTGATGATTATATGAGCCTAGTTTAAATATTCAGCTATAATCAAAAGAATAATGGATTTTAAATTTTATGACAATTGTTCATTTTGTTTACTCACTGATATTTTATTTTCCATCTACTATGTTTTTCTATTTTTGTTTTTTAATGTAGTCCTTCATTTATTTCTTAAATGTTTTAAAATAAATAGAAAATAAAAATCAGAATTATAATAGAATGGAAGAGACACAAGGGTCCTTGGAGATCATGTAGTTCAACCTCCAGCAACAGTCTAGTGCATAGAATCACAGTATGGAAAAGCTAAAAAAATCTGTGGTATGGATATGATGATGATCACAAAGTTGGTCTGGGACTCAATTCAGTGATGTAAAAAATTTAGTTTTAGTTCAAATCAATCAGATATGGTCTGAATCCAAAATGACTTTGAGAAAACAGAGGCTTTAGATCTGCTTTGTCATTGACTTAACAAAGGATTCTGAAGCAAAGAAATCTAGCAATCCTACCCAAATCCAACAGCTAACCATGAGTAAATTCAAAACGAATTCTTCATTGGTTATGTTGCTAGAACATGCTAACTCATAGTTAACATATTCCTTGTTCATTCAAATTATAATTTTTTTAAAATTCACAACCACCTTGAGCTGTAAGCTAACCACAGAAGTTGCATTTGTTAGATTATTGGCCAGGATGTAGCTCAATGTGTTAGGTAAACTCCATCCATGATTAGAGTTCTTCTAAATTAGTCTAAATAAAGGAGGTCTGTTCTTTAATTAGACTTTAGGCCTAGATATTCAAATGCCTTTATCATGTAGAATCTTGTAGAATTCAGAATGAAGACATAAGAGAGGTTGAATCCTGACATAAGGCCAGCTTTAAGGCCAAGCAGCCACTGGCTTAAGATGCTAAAGCTTAGGGGATGCCAGTCCCCCATCGTGGCTTCTGCATTATTCTACAAATGAAAATATTTGCATTGGTGGCAGGTGGTACTATCACTCAATGTTTCCTAAATATACCCTTGAGCTAGTATTGCCTGTACATATTTCTTCCAAGCCCCAAGCAGCCTCTATTTTAAAAATATACACAGTCTAGGCATAATATTTTTGAGCAGCAAAAACTAGAGGATCATAGACATTAGTAGTGAATTTCAGTTTTTTGTATTTTTTGTTATCTACTGTTTTGCAGTCCAGATGTTATACTTTGAAAAACCTGAGGTATAGTTATGATTACTAATAATACTCTCAGTCAAGGTTTTATCCATGACAAACATAACCAGCCTTTTATCAACAGGGAAGGTAAATGCATAAATGATTTAACAGTAAGTAACTTTTTTTTAGTCTGAATATATTTGGATGAAATCCACTATAATAACAAAGACTGGCCAATTTCAAACAAATCAGATGCAAGGAACTGAAGTTACCATTTTTAGCTTTGTTAAAAGAGCCTTTTGGTTATTTAATAGAATTGGACTGCATCTGCAAGGTCAAGATAATCCAAAGTTCAAGAGCCCTATCCCTGAGGAGCCTGTGAGAAACGTTTTTTGCAGTTTCTATTATGGAGAAATAAAACCTGAAGTTTATTGATGAAACCACAAGACGGTCTGGATTCAGTTTTGGTTGCTTCAAGAAGAGCCTGCATTTAGTCCCCAATTGTAATATCTACATGTCATCTGTAGAAACATGGAAACATGTCACTTTTAGAAGAAAACAGCAACCAAAAGCAATGCCGCTACTATCTACCCTAGAATCCAGTGAAGCCCTTCTGAAATTGAACAATTGCTTTCATAGCCTCCCCATGGAAGAAAATATGCAGACATCTATAAAAGAGAAGTCATCAATAGTTTCTAAAAATGAGACACAACTCAGAATTCCTGTGACAGGAAGAATAGTATCCCAGTCTCCTGGGGGAAAAAAAGATGTCAGGAGATTCAATTTTTTGGGAAACAGAAACTATAGTCTGCAGACTGAACAGCCAATCTAGGGAGGTATCTTATCTCCCTGGAGCAAAAATCAAAGATGTAACTGAGAAATTTATTAAAAGAACCAACTCCATGGATTACTACACCTTTCTTCTACATATTGGGACCAATGACACAACAATGATTCTAAAAACAATAAGAGATTATAAACAGGGAAGAAAGTTAAAGAAGACTTGCAACAAAAGTCAAAGATATAAAAAAAGGTTTAACATATAAATAACAAGAAAAAAGTCAAGGAAACTTTCTCCTTGTTATTTGGTCCACTAAAGAGAGAAGATGGCAAGGAAGTAACAGGTAGTAGAGCAGGGGTGTCAAACTAAATTTTATTGAGGGCTGCATCAGCATTGCGGTTGCCCTCAAGGGGCCGGGTGGGTATGGCCTGGGTGGGCGTGGCCTACTGGGTGGGCGTGGCTAGAGTGCATATGGCCTACTGGGTGGGCATGGCCAGCTCTACCTCATTCGCATCAAGGGTGCCTATGGGATTTGGGCAGGAGTGGGACAGATCTGAGGGTCTCTGGCAGAAGGAGGGTCTCTGGGCCAGGGCCAAGGCAGTGAGGGCTGTTCCCTCACTGTTTCCAGGATGGCTTTGCGGGCCGCATGAAACCACTTCGCGGGCCGGATCTGGCCCCCGGGCCTTGTGTTTGACATGTCTGTAGTAGAGAGAAAGCAGAGCTGCTTAACTCATTATTTGCATCAGTCTTCATGCAAAAAGAAACTATAGCACAACCTACCAAATACCTAGTGGTAAAAAACAGACTAGACATAAAAATTAAAATAAGCAAGAAAATGGTTAGAGAACAACTATCTGATCTTGACAAATATAAATCACCAAGGACTTGATGGTTTACATCCCAGAGTTCTGAAGGAACTGGCAGATGTTATCTCAGAACCATTGCATTATATCTTTCAAAAAATGGAACACCGGGGAATTACCTGAGGATTGGAAAAGAACTGTTCCAATCTTCAAAAAAGGACACAAAAACAGACCCAGCAAACTACAGACAAATAAGTCTAACATAAATACCTGGAAAGATACTAGAAAAGATAATCAAAAACAGAACTGTGAACATCTAGTAACAAATAAAGTTAAAAGCCAGCATGGGTTTGTTAAAAACAGGCCAAACCAATCTTATTTCATTCTTTGACAAGGTGACTAAATTAGTAGACCAGTGAATGTTGTGGACATAGTATACTTAGACTTCAGTAAGGCATTCAACAAAGTAGACCACAACCTACTTCTTGGTAAGCTAGAAAAAAGTGGGATAGATAACATCACCACCAGATGGATTTGAAACTGGGTGACAAAGTGTACTCAATTAGTAGTCCTTAATGGTACTACAATATCTTCATAAATGATTTAGATGAGAAAATAGAAGGGGAACTCATCAAATATGCAGATGACATTAAGCTGGCAGGAATAGCTAACACCCTAGAAGACAAGCTCAGGATCCAAAAAGATCTTGATAGACTTGAACAATGGGTCCTATCAAACAACATGAAATTCAATGTGGAGAAAAGCAAGGTTTTACATTTAAGCAGGAAAAACCAAAGGTACAAGTACAGATTAGGTGAAATCTGGCTCAAAAAGAGTAACTGTGAGAGGGACCTGGGAGTCTTACTGGATGATCAATTCAATATGAGTTAGCAGTGTGCGGCAGCAACAGCAGCTGCAGCTGCAGCAGCAGCAGCAGCAAAACCTAAAACAATCCTTGGTTGTATAAAAATAAGAATAGAATCAAAATCATGTGAAGTATTAATAGCACTTTATAAAGCCCTCGTAAGACCACCCCTGGAATACTGCATTCAGTTTTGGTCACCACATTACGAAAAAGATGTTGAGACTTTGGAAAAAATACAAAGAAGAGCAACTAAGATGATTAAAGGCCTAGACACTAAAGTACATGAAGAACGGTCGCAAGATTTGGATTTAGTTAATCTAGAGAAAAGAAGGACTAGGAGTGACATGATAGCAGTACTCCAGTATTTGAGAGGTTGCCACAAAGGCAAGACAATGGATGGAAATTAATCAAGGAGAGAAGCAACCTGGAACTAAGGAGAAACTTCCTAACAGAAAAATCAGCCATTGGAACGGCTTGCAGTCAAAACTTGCAGGTACTTCATCATTGGAGGTTTTAAGAAGAGACTGAACAGCCATCTGTTTGAAATAGTATAGGGTCTCCTGCTTGAGCAGTGGGTTGGACTAGAAGACCTCCAAGATCCCTTCCACCTCTATTCTGATTGATTGACATTTCTGTCATTACATTATTTTATTTCTTTTATGGGTTCAGTGTGTGAGGTATAGTACATGCATATAAATTATATAATCTATAATGAAAAGTGTTTTAACAACACTTGAATATGAGATTTCAATGTGAAATATCATATGCAATCAGATCTGTTTTTATCTAGCTGTAGTTTTATATTTAAATATTCCACCTTTTCTGCTAATATTCTTCTCATTTTACTATTTATTTATTTGGAAAAAAAATACAGTTCTTCAAATGCAAAAGGTTCCTAGAGTAGATTACACATCAATAATACATTGGTTTTCTCTGCTGGTAAGGTGCAAATAAAAAAAGATCTGTCAAAAAAAGAAAAGGATTTGGAAGGTGAGAACAAGAAAATACTCTTGAGGTATTAGTTATGTAATTTTTATAGTACAACACTAATTTATTGAACATATTTTAGGACTATGATCAGCCATTTAGCTTTTGATCTCAGTCATCTAGGTCATAGTTATCCCAAAGATGCTTTTTTTTCACAAGGCAACTGGACTTTCTTGTTTTTCTTTGAAGATGTTTTACTTCTCATCCAAGAAGCTTTTTCAGTTCTGACTGAATGGTGGGGAATGGAAAGATTTATACTCCTTGCAGACATCAGTTCATTTGCATTCTTTATAACTGTAGCCTTCTTCACTTAATAATTCTATTTTACATTGCTTTCTGGACAACCAGTCAACTCTTTGCACCATTACTTTAATTTTATTATGTTTTATTTATTTATTTATTTATTTATTTATTTATTTATTTATTTATTTATTTATTTATTTTAATTTAATTTAATTTGTATAACGCCCTTCTCCCGAAGGACTCAGGGCAGTGAACAAGGCCATAAATACCAAAATAACCAAAATACAAAATTAAAAACAAATTAAACCCTAATGCCCAAATGCAAAAATAAATTACATTAAAACAATAATTAAAACCCAAACCCATCAGACCAGGCCAGCTTGTTCAAACAAATAGGTTTTTAGATTACATCGGAAGGAGCGAAAGTCGGGAGCCATCCGGAGCTCACAAGCTCACTAAATGAAAGAACACAAAAAAACCCAACCAACTTGATAGTGATCACATAACACACTGACAAATGTCCTCCTCTCAGTTTCAGTAACTGAATCCTACTGTGATCTGATTGGCTCATTGCCAAAACAAGATGACATCTGATTGGCTCTCTAAACACTCATGCTCATTGGTTACAATCAGATGAAAGAAAGCTACCTGATATCAACCTAAGCAAGTTGTGCTTCCTTTTTCTGGCTATAACTTTTCACAGAATACAGTACAGATAATTGAACAAACTTTGTTGCATTACATTCTTGATTAAATTATCTTTCCATTGATATATAATTTTATGGTACTACTCCCCCAAAAAAGTGGTGTTATTAGCCATCAAACCTCAAAAATACACTTTTCCCAAAAGGTTTCCTCAATTTTGGCTACTACTATAAATGGCCTCTTTGATCCCTCTTTCAAACCAACGGTCCTCTCTGTCCAAAATGTGAACTTTTTTGTCTTCGAAAGAGAGGCTTTTGTCTTTTAAAAGCAGGTGGACTGCTGACTCTTGTCCTGATGGGTTTGTTCTCCTGTGTTGTGCCATACATTTATGAAGTTGTTATTTCAGTTTCCCAATGTACAGATCTATGCATGGCTCATTACATTGTACTGCATCTACCATGTTTCTCAGTTTGTGCCTGGGTGTTTTATTCTTGGGATAGACAAGCTTCTATGTATGTTGTGTTGACTGAAGATCCTCTTGAGCTTTTTGAATATTCCTACAATGTATGGAATGACTATGTTGGTTTGTTTATTGTTTTTTTTTCTTGGTCCGTTATGGAGGAGTTCCTGATGGGTCTTCTTCTTTTTCCTTCTTTGCTGGTAGGCAGGCCTTCAGCTCTGTGGTGTAGGGTTCTGATAACTCCCATTTTGTGCTCCAGTGGGTGGTGTGAATCAAAATGTAAATATTGATCTGTGTGAGTGGGTTTTCTGTAAATTGCAACGTTAGAGCTTCTGTTTTCCTTAAAGTATCCAGCACAGTCCAGGAAGGCTAGACTATTTTCCTTAACAACTTCACGTGTGAATTTGATGTATCTGTCCATCGAGTTGATATGTTTGGTGAATACTTCCAATTCCTGTGTTTTGATCTTGACCCTAGTATCATCCACATACCTATACCAGTGAGATCTGTACATTGGGGAAACGAAATAACAACTTCATAAACATATGGCACAACATAAGAGAACAAATCCATCAGGACCAGATTCAGCAGTCCATCTGCATTTAAAAGACAAAGGCCACTCTTTTGAAGACAGCAAAGTTCACATTTTGGACAGAGAGGACTGCTGGTTTAAAAGAGGGTTCAAAGAGGCCATCTATGTCAAAACTGAACAGCCCTCTCTCAACAGAGGGGGAGGGATCTGACATCATCTCTCTCCAGTGTACAACAGTCTTTTCCACAGTTCCAAGAAGGCTCCACACACATTTGCACCACTCAGGTGACCCTGAGGACACAGGTAAGCCTCCAGGTCGCATCAACGACTTGCTAAAAGAATGGAAATGACCAGCTGTCTGCAAGGAGTATAAATCTTTCCATTCCCCACCATCCAGTCAGAGCTGAAGAAGCTTCTTGGATGAGAAACAAAACATCTTCAAAGAAAAACAAGAAAGTCCAGTTGCCTTGTGAAAAAAAAGCATCTTTGGGATAACTATGACCTAGATGACTGAGAATCTCCATAGAAATCTGAAAAGATGGAACAAACATTTAATAAATAATGTTTGGACAATAATACATTTCTTTTTTTTTTTTATTGAAAAGTTTTTCAATACATTTTATTTATTACATCCCATCCCCCAACCCTTCCTCCCTTCCCAACCCTATCCCACCCTCTCACCCTCCCCTTCCCTTCCCCCCACCCCCCCCCGACTTCCCAGAGCTGGATACAAGGTATAAAAATAAAGTAACCAATCATAAACTCCCATATACTACTAACAAAAAACTATTAAGTCTCTCGCACTTTAGCTCTTATATGTTGACTACAAGCAATATACTTATTCAAATGCTAGATGAAACTTTTTAGTCCTGTATTTATTCTGGATGTAATCAATCCATTTCTTCCACTCCACAATATATCGTTGTTGCGAATGGTCTTTCAAATATGCTGAAATCTTCGCCATTTCCGCCAGGTTGGAAATTTTTAAAGTCCATTCCTCTATAGTCGGCAATTCTTCCTTCTTCCAATATTGCCCTATTAAAAGTCTTGCTGCCGTAATTAAGTTCAACATCAAATTAATGTCCAGCACGGTAGTATCAGTAATAATGCCCAATAAAAACAACTGCGGACAAAACTTTATCCTTTTCTTGAATATCTTCTGCATATTCCACCAAATTTTAATCCAAAATGCTTTAATCTTTTTACAAGTCCACCATATATGAAAGTACGTTGCATCTTCACCGCCACATCTCCAACATTTAGGCTGATAATTCGGATACATACTTGCTAACTTTCTAGGATCTAAATGCCACCTATAAAACATTTTATAAAAATTCTCTCTTAAGTTTTGGGCTTGCGTAAATTTCACATTTCTAACCCAGATCTTTTCCCAAGTGTCCATTGTAATAACTTCCTGAATATTCTGTGCCCATTTTATCATACAATCCTTAACAATTTCTGTTTCTGAATCAATCTCTATCAATGCAAGATATATCCGTTTGATATGTGCTGGTCCCTGATTTCTAATTTGCTTTACCAAGTTTTCATCATCCATTAAAAAACCAATTTTCTAATCCTCTTTCCATCTGGCTTGTAATTGCCCATATTGAAACCAAGTTTGTACAATCTTTTTTTCTCGTAAAAGATTATATGACTTCAAACACCATACATTCCTCTCCAAACTCAAAATTTCCTTATATGTAGTCACATCATGTTTAAATCCAACATTTATGTTCTCTATTGCCCATAAAGGTATCTTGTAATTTAACTTTTGTCTATGCTTTTTCCAAACTCGCAACAGAGCATACCTCAAAATATGCATTTTAAACACATTATCTACCTTCTTATCATACAATAAATATGCATGCCAACCAAATAACAAATCATGCCCTTCAAGATTTAATAATCTCCCCTGTGTCAAATTAATCCAATCACTTATAGCTGATAATGCAGCAGCTTCATAATATAATTTAAGATTGGGCATTTTTAGACCACCTCTTTCACGCGTATCCTGCATAATTTTAAATTTAACCCGTGGCCTTTTCCCTGCCCAAACGAATTTATTAATACCCTTCTGCCATTCCTCCAAATTTGAATCCTTTTTAAGAATGGGTATCATTTGAAACAAAAATAAAAATTTTGGCAATACATTCATTTTTACTGCTGCAATTCTTCCCAATAATGACAATTGCAATTTTTTCCAACTATCCAATTCTTTTTGCACTTTGTTCCATAACTTTTCATAATTGTTTTTATATAATTTAACATTTGAGGGTGTTAAGTATACCCCCAAATATTTAACCCTTTCAACAATTTCAAATCCAGTTAAGCTTTGTAAAGCTACCTTTTGTAAAACTGTCATATTTTTAGATAACATTTTAGTTTTTTGTATATTAATCTTAAATCCAGAAACTTTCCCATATTGCGATATTAACTCCATCAATTCCATAACAGAATTTTCTGGGTGTGTCAACGTAATAACCAGATCATCCGCAAACGCCCTCAATCTATAATCCTGATCTCTTATTTGAATTCCCTTGTTTCCGAATTCCGTATTTTAATCAGTAATATCTCCAACGTTAAGACAAATAATAAAGGTGATAACGGGCAACCCTGCCTCGTACCCTTTTCAATATTACACACTTCAGTCAAACTATTATTAACTATTATTCGAGCTGTTTGCTTTTGATATAATGCCCTGATTGGTTGTAAAAATTCATCCCCAAAATTCATTTTATCTAATACTTTCAGCAAAAATTTCCAATCCAATTGATCAAAGGCTTTTTCAGCATCCAAAAAGATCAATGCTGCAGAGATCTGGTTATTCCTTTCCA
>JAKJMR010017235.1:390310-419462 GCA_024449315.1 Daboia siamensis
CCTCAGCCAGGCATGCTGGCTGAGGAATTCTGGGAGTTGAAGTCCACAAGTCATAAAAGGGCCAAGTTTGAAGACCCCTGCTCTAGGACCTAGAGTAATAAGCAATGGGAGCTTGTCTTCCGTCAGCCATCAAATGACTCAACACGGCCCCTACCCCGTATGGTGATGCATCACAAGCGATGCAGAGAGGGAGCTTTTCCTGAAAATGGGTGAGTACTGAGTTTGAAGACAGCAGTGATTTGACTGCTGAGAAGCTTTTCTCGTGGACATTCATCCACTGCCACTTTGCCTGCTTGTCCAAGAGCACGTGTAACAGCTCTGCCACTGCAGCCTTGGGTGGGAGAAAGGCATGATAAAAATTCAGAAGTACTAAAAAGGCCTGAAGCTCCCCCTTAGACTTCGGACTGGGAGCCTGCTGGATTGCTTTGAACTTAGAATCCGCCAGATGAATGCTTGCGGCATCTATGCAGAACCCGAGGAATTCTGTTGAATTTACTCAATCTTGCACTTTTCTTTTTAGCTTCAGCCCTGCTTCACAGAAACACTGAAGGACAGCTTTGAGCTGTTCGGCCAAAATCTCCTCTGCCTCCCCAGCTATGAGGACATCATCAAAGTAGGGGCAGAGACCTGGTGTTGTGGCCCCAACCCCCGAGCCTGTCCTACCCGAGGAAGAAGACTCTGAGGATGATGGGGAGGAACTGGCAAGGCCTCCCTCTCCGGGACCCTCCCCTCTGGCAGAGCTTCCTTCTCTGGAGCCCTCCTCTTTGGCAAGGCCTCCGTCTCCATCTGAAGGCCAACAGGAGCAGCCTGGGAGTAGCCAGGCTGGGAGCCAGGCTGGGAGAGAGCTCAAGCAGCTGCAGCAGATACAGTCTAGCGAAGATGACTCATGGCTAGAGCCCCGAGAAAGACTCAGGGCCAAGCGTTTACAGCAGCGTAGGAAGAGTAGGAGGGCCAGGGATTAGCCATTGAGCCACACCCCACTAGGTACAAAAGGGGGTGTGGCTGCTCTCAGAACTTTGTGACGAACAATAGTTTAAACAACTTCTGGTCACATCTTCGGAACTCTGCTTCTTGTTTGAAACCCTGGTCTGAATTCTTGGCAACACTTCTGTACATCTGCTTCTGAACTGTTTGTTTGGACGTTATCTCATTCAAGCAGAGGCTTGAGGTAACGAGCCTATTTTGCTGCCAAGGCCTTATCTGAAGTCAATTAACTACAGCCTGTAGAATTAACTCTTGCTAGTCGTGCCTGCTTGTCTGTTTGTTTGTACTCCGGAGGGGAGACCAGAACACCTGGAATGTTTTTGAGTGTGTGCTCCATCACTTCCTGAAACAGCTCTGGGGCTACACTGACCCCGAACTGTAGATGCCTAACCTTGAAAGCTCCCCTGTGGGTGACAATGATTTAGCTTCTGCCATGGCATCATCCACGGGCAGTTGCTAGTAGGCCTGTGCCAAATCTAATTTGGCAAATATGCGACCTCCCTGTAGTGAAACCAAAATGTGGCTGACTACAGGCACTGGATATGCATGTTGTTGAAGTGCTGGGTTAATAGTGTGCTTATAATCTGCGATTATGTAGACCTCACCATTGGCCTTAAGTGGCATGACTATGGGGGTCTCACACTGGGTGTAACATTCCCTGTTGCACTAGCTTGTCTAGCTCTGCATTGATTTTGGGCTTGAGGGCAAAAGGCACTTGATGAGGCTTGATCCGTATTGGGGTTATGGTAGGATCAAGGTGGAGGGCAATTGGAGGCCCCTTGTATTTTCCTAAGTTCGGGCTGAACGCATCAGCAAACTCTTGGCAAACTGCCAACATGTCCACTGCTAGTGTTTTGTGAATGCCAGTTACTTGGATGCCCAAGGCATCAAACCAATCTAGGCTGATGAGGCTTGTGCAGTGACCCTCAACAACCACGACATCCAATGGACCCTTAAACCCCTTGAACTGCACCTTGAGTGTAGCTTCTCCTTTAACAGCTACACGGGAGTTTTGGAAGTCTGTCAGCAACAGGTTAGACAGCCTGAGTTTTACTAGTGTGCCGCTGTGACTGCAGATATGATTAAAAGTTCCTTGGGAAACTATAGATAGGGTTGACCCAGTGTCCAGTTCCAAGTTATATGGAAGTCCCTGAAGCTTGACCTTTAGCCTAAGTTTCTCTTTAAGGGGATGATGGGCATCATCCCAATAGCAATAGCAATAGCAATAGCCAACTCTGTGTTTCCCAGGGCCCCTGATACCTTTCCTGATTACTTCTTCCTGTGGTATGTCCCCCTGGCAACCCTTGCAGATGGCGGCAGTGTGGCCTTGCTTGCCACATGCTTGGCATGATACTGTGCAGAACTTGCACTCCGAGCATCTATGACGACTTCCACAGCCCGAACATCAATTGAAGGGAACTGCCTTTTCAAGTGGCCGCTGGTTCCTCTCTGGCTTTTTCTGGAGCCGATCGACCTCAAGGTCCGTGTTGGAGTCTTCTGTTCTTTTGGCATCCTCGTGGTGGACGGTTTCTGTGCTGGGAATGTTCTTGGAGGGCCGTAAGGCCTTGACAGCCCCCCAGCAGCTTCATCACCTCCTTCAGGGCATCTTGGAATGAAAGAGTCTCTTTTGCAAATAATTTCTGTTGGAGATCTCGATTCCTCAATCCACAGACTAATCGGTCTCTCAGTCTTTCTTCGAGATCTGTAAAGTTGCATAGCTGGGTCACCTGATGAAGGGCAGCTATGAACTCAGTGGCAGATTCTCCTGACTGCTGCTCCAGCTGCTCAAACACATGCCATCATATGATTACGGAGAGTTTCGGCTCAAAATGGTCTTTGAGCTTCTTCTTAAGATCTGTGTAGGTGACTGACTTGAGTTTAATTGGGGCGACCAGGTTCTCGGCTATGTTGAACGTAGTCGGGCCGCACACACATAGGAGTGTAGCATCTTTCAACCCATCTTCGCTAACCTGGTTAGCACCCATATAATTCTTGACACGGAAGATGTAGGAACTACACCTCTCAGGATGTGCCACATTGAATTCCGTCAATTTTCCGACTTTGGCTATGGTGAGTTTTCGTTGTCCTCGCAATGTTTTGTGCTGCTGTGCTGGCCCTAGGACGGATCCTCTGGGCGTGGTAGTCTCCAGCCTGAGTTGCTGGCAGACTGAGGCGGGTAACATAGTCCCTGCCAGGCTGTGGTGCTGGTCTCACCCCCTAGTGACTTCTGTCTTCTCCTTCAGCAGCATATCCCACCTTCGTTGCCACTGTTAAGTTCTCATTTTGGTGAGACATTGACGAGGCAGAATGATGAAAACAGTAACACCTTTATTTAGTACAACAGAAGCAGCCCCAAACACTGCTCAGCTCTATTTATCTGGGCTGCCGCTAGTCAGCAGCCAATGAGATTAAGCAGTAACTTCCCACCTTAAAATGCAAAGTAACAATTCTGGAGATACGCTGCCTGGAGTTTAACTGTAATGGCTGTTAACCTAGACACACAGTTTATAAGCAACTTATCTCAATACATAACACTGGGGATGATTATACTGACAAAGTTTTTTGGGGAGAGAATAGCACCTGTTTTCCTTCTGAACATTTAGAAAGCTTATTTTATGGTTGAGGCATGATTTTGTCCTGCAAACAGAATTCTTAAAAGTTTTCAATGGGAAATCATTAAACACTCCGCTTTTCTTCACATCCTTTTCTATTGGCAAGTATTCCTTCTGTGTCAGGGTTTTGGTTTTGTTTCTTGTTTTCCAACTGGGCTATTAAGCTATCATAGAATATGACTGAAGGAATACATGGGCCTTTTGCCCCTACTCTTTATTCTATTGCTTTAAATCCAAAAGCTGACAGTTAGGTATACATCTAATTGTAATTGTGTCCCACAGGAATTAACTCAAGGATAACTCTGCCTTCATTTTGACACTTGCATTAAAAATAATATTCTCTGGGAGTTTGTTTTTTTTTAAAGACTTTTGGCAGACCCATTTTGGACAGTGAGATGGCTAAGTATTCAGAATTTTCCCTGGGCCTTAGAACTCAGAAGGATGATCTGAAACTGCATTAACTATAGACAGCCTATTAAACCTGTGTTTTCAGCTCTTGGAGCCATTTGTGATTTTAATGTATAAAACAAAGACATAATTTATAAAACCAAGAACAAACCTAGATCACTTCCAGGCCCGCATGAAATATTTTTTGGACTTTGAATAATCTATTCTCACCCTCCCATGTAACAAGGTTACTCACTTTAGAAATTATTCAGAGTATAAAAAGTTTAGAATCTATGTCAAGAAGTTTGAGAAAAATATTGACAAAAGGCTCTAAAATATCTACTCTTCCATCTTGTTTCCGATCGAACTGTCTTGTGAAAAGACTATAGCCTTCCAATTAGAAAGGACTATAGCTGTCTAATCTTGAGATGCTATTCAAGCCTTTGTCAGGCAGTTCTGTTCATGCAAGCAATGTTAAGAGTTACAGTAAATGGCATCATGGAGTGAACATGAACACTGAGCAAATGAACACTGAGAACAGTCTGGTTTCTCTGAAAATATTCTCCTTGGTCAGGAGAGAATGAGTGTGGGTAAAATTCTGAACTGGCAGCCTATTGAACTATACATGGATGGAGAAAACATCGGCTTCTATTTTTAAGTCTTTGGAAATTCTTTCATTCCCCACATCTGGGCAGTGCATACTGAGAGACAGTTTTATCTTTCAGGAAATGTAACAATAGCGCTATCTAGTGACACTTCACTTAATTTTGTATGCAGCTATATGTGCAATCTTCTTCCCTTTATGTCATCAGATTAGTTCTAATGCTGTTTACTTTCTCAAACACAAATCTCACAGGTTCATGCAAATGCTTATCAACTATCAATATTTGATGAATTGGTAGATCACAATATAATAACATAGTAATTATATTCAGAGACCTTGACAGACTTGAACAATGGGTTCTATCCAACAAAATGAAATTTAATTTAAGCAAGGTTTTTCACCTAGGCAGGAAAAATCAAAGGTACAAGTACAAATTAGTTGAAATCTGGCTCAAAAACAGTAACTGTGAGAGGGACATCAGAGTCCTAGTGGACAATTAATTAAATATGAGCCAACAGTGTGCAGCAGCAGTCCCAAAAGGTAAAACAACCCTTGGTTGTATAAACAGAGGCATAGAATCAAAATCACATGAAGTATTAATAGCGTTTTATAAAGTCATAGTAAGACCACCCCTGGAATACTGCACCCAGTTTTGGTCACCACATTACAAAAAAGTTATTGACACTTTGGAAAAAGTGCAAAGAAGACCAACTAAGATGATTAAAGGCCTGGAGACTAAAAATATGATGAATGGTTACAAGATTTGGGTTTGGCTAGTCTAGAGAAAAGAAGGACTAGGAGTGACATGACAGCAGTATTCCAGAATTTGAGAGGTTGCCACAAAAAAGAAGGGGTCAATTTATTTTCCAAAGCACCTTTATGCAGGACAATGGGTGGAAACTAATCAAGGAGAGAAGCCACCTGAAACTAAGGAAAAACTTCCTAACAATGAAAACAATCAAGCAGTGGAACAGTTTTTGCCTTCAGAAATTATGGGTGCTTCATAACTGGAGGTTTTTAAGAAGAGGCTAGACCAGGGGTAGGCAACGTTGGCTCTTTTATGACTCGTGGACTTCAACTCCCAGAATTCCTGAGCTAGCATGGCTAAGCATGGAAACTTCTCCCTTTCCCCTCAGCATGGCTGGCTCAGGAA
Source organism: Daboia siamensis (assembly GCA_024449315.1). Classification (NCBI taxonomy): domain Eukaryota; kingdom Metazoa; phylum Chordata; class Lepidosauria; order Squamata; family Viperidae; genus Daboia; species Daboia siamensis. The sequence continues at coordinate 396,051 of JAKJMR010017235.1, forward strand.
TTCTGGGAGTTGAAGACCACGAGTCATAAAAGAGCCAAGGTTGCCTATCCATGGGCTAGACGTCACTTGTCTGAAATGGTATAGGGTCTCCTGCTTGAGCAGGGGGTTGGACTTGAAGACCTCCAAGGTCCCTTCCAGTTCTATTCTGATTTTTATATTATTATTCCCTATTCTCAGAGTAATTCTCGGGGACATATAGGACAAAAGACAAAAATATCCAGGGCCAAAATATCCAAGCAAGAAGTTCAAGATTAGTACTCAGCCCAATACTTTTGCTTCTGGTGTACAACAATTTCAAATAGAGGCCAGAATCTGTTTTAGAATCAGAATAGAGCTGGAATGGATCTTGGAGTTCTTCTAGTTCAATCAGGAGACCCTATACCATTTCAGACAAGTGGCTGTCCAGTCTCTTCTTGAAAACCTCCAATGATGGAGCAGTCACAGCTTCCGGAGGCAGGTTGTTCCACTGATTAATTGTTCTAACTGTCAGGAAAGTTCTCCTTAGTTCTGGGTTGCTTCTCTCTTTGATTAGACTCCACCCATTGACCTGCCTACAGGTGCTTTGGAAAATAAATTGACCCCCTCCTCCTTATGGCAACCTCTCAAATACTGGAGTACTGCTATCATGTCACTCCTAATCTTTCTTTTCTCTAGACTAGCCAAACCCAAACAGTGCAACTGTTCTTCATATGTTTTAGTCTCCAGGCCTTTAATCCTCTTAGTTGCTCTTCTTTGCACTTTTTCCAAAGTCGCAATCTCTTTTTTGTAGTATAGTGACCAAAACTGGATGAAGTATTCCATGAGTGCTCTTATGAGGGCTTTATAAAGTGGTACTTACTTCATGTGATTTTGATTCTGTGCCTCTGTTTATACAACCAAGGATTGTTTTAGCTTTTTTGGCTGCTGCCAGACACTGCAGACTCATGTTTAAGTGATTGTCCACTATGATTTCAAGGTCCCTTTCATAGTTACTGTTTTTGAGCCAGGCTTCACTTAATTTGTACTTGTATCTTTGATTTTTCCTGCTCAGATATAACACTTTGCTTTTCTCCACATTAAATTTCATGTTGTTGTATTGGCCCACTGTTCAAGTCTGTCAAGATCTTTTTGGATCCTAAGCTTGTCTTCTGGGGTGTTGGCTATTCTTGCCAGGTTAATGTCATCTGCAAATTTGATGAGTTCTCTTTCTATTCCCTCATCTAAATCATTTATGAAGATATTGTAGTATCTTAAGGACTATTTGTTGAGTATGCTTTGTCAGCCAGTTACAAATCCATCTGGTGGCGATGCTGTCTATCCTACATTTTTCTAGTTTACCAAGAAGTAGGTTGTGATCTACTTTGTCAAATGCCTTGCTGAAGTATAAATATACTATGTCCACAGCATTTCACTACTAATTTAATTGCTTTGTCATAGAATGAAATAAGATTGGTTTGGCAAGATCTGTTTTTAACAATCCCATGCTGGTGACTAGTTATAACTTTGTTTCTAGATATTTACAGATCTAGTTTTGATTATTTTTTCCAGTGTTTTCCCAGGTATTGATTTTAGGCTGATTGGTCTGTAGCTTCCTGGATCTGTTTTTCCACCCTTTTTTTGAAGATGAGAACCACATCAGCTCTTTTCCAATCCTCTGGTAGTTCCCCAGTGCTGCAGGATTTTTTAAAAGATATGATACAATGGTTCTGAAATAACATCTGCCAGCTCCTTCAGAACTCTGGGATGTAAACCATTAGGTCCCAGTGATTTATGTTCATCAAGGTCAGACACGTGTGGTCTTACCATTTTCTTACTTATTTTAATTTTATTTCTAGTGTGTCTTTTACAGTTGTTTTTGGTAGGTTGGTCTATAGTTTCTTTTTGCATGAAGACAGATGCAAAGAATGAGTTAAGCAGCTCTGCTTTCTCTGTGCTGCCTGTTACTTCCTTGCCATCTTCTCTCTTTAGTAGACTGTTTCCATTATTATTTTCTTGTTATTTATATGTTGAAAGAAACTTTTTTTATTATCTTTGACTTTTGTTGCAAGTCTTTATTCATTCTGAGCCTTTGCTTTCGTGACTTCATCTTTGCAAATTTGGGCTATCTGCTGATATTCTGCCTTAGTTATATGTCCCTCTTTCCATTTTTTGTACTTATCCCTTTTGTCTTTTAGCTTATCAGAGAGATCTTTGTGCAGACATGCTAGTTTCTTCTTGGATTTCTTGTTTTTCTTTTTCAGTGGTATCATGCTGGACTAGGCTTTTATGATTATATTTTTCAGTGTTCCCCATGCTTCTTGTTTTCCCCTTTAGGTTTTTCATCCATGTAATTTTTCTTAGGCTCTCTCTGAGTTGTTAAAATCAGATCTTTTAAAGTTTAAGATACTGGTTGTATTATGTTCTATTGCTTGTGTGTTTGCATTATATTGAATTCCAGTAAGACGTTGTCACTCTTGCCCAAGGTTCCAGTAATTTCAACTCCCTCTATCACTTCTTTTCCATTAGTAAGAATTCGGTCCTGTATTGCTTTTCTTCTAGTTTCCTCCTCTACCTTGTGGATGACAAAGATGTCAGCTAATTTGGTTAGGAATCTGTTCGATATCCCACTTGCTGCAGTTTTTCTCCCAGTTGATATCAGGGTAATTAAAGTCTCCCATTACTATTGTGGAATGTTTCCTACATACATTTGTTTTTTGATTAGCAAAGAGTTCATCTATTTCTTCTGCTTGGTTGGGTGGCCTATAGTATATGTCTATAGCAATGTCATTCTTTTTTCCTTTTTTATTGAGCCGTATGGATTCTAGGAGGTTTTCATTCTTGGTTTTGTGTATTTCTGTAGCAATGTAGTGATCTTTTATATCTTTTGTTTGGTCTGTTTCTTTTGAATAGTTGAATCCTTCCATCAGTACACTCCAGTCATGAGTTTTATCCCACGAAGTTTCAGTAATGGCAACTATATCATATTTGCCTTCATATACTAATACTTCAAGTTCACCCTGTTTGTTCCCTAAATTTTGAGCATCAGTATATACAGTAGGCATTTGAATCCTTTATTGATTTTGGGTATGTTTATTGTATTTCCTATATTATTACTGGGATTTCCATATTTTCCATGCTCTCTATTTCATTATGTTTTTCTTTTATTTATTTTTTCTCTTTACTCCCTTCTTCTTATATAATTGGTTATCTATGGTCTGGGAAGCCGAAGTTCTATTGATTACACCAGTTTTAAGCCAGTGGTTTGTTTCCAAGGAAACAGCTGATGCTCAGACAATAGTGACACATAGGGGAGCTTTCAGAGTTAACCGTTTGCAGTTTGGCATCTCTGTAGCTCCAGAGATTTTTCAAGAAGTGATGGAGAGGACTCTGAAAGACATACCTGGTGTATGTCCTTATTTTGATGATGTTCTTATTGCTGGAGAATCTGAAGAGATCTTGGCTGACAGGTTGCAGGCTGCTTTAAGCAGGTTTCGCGCTGCTGGGCTCAAACTTAAAAAAAGTAAGTGCAGTATTGGAGTGGCATCCACTGAATTTTTAGGGTTCAGGATTGATGCCAAAGGAATTCATCCTACTGATTCCAAGGTAAAAGCAATCAAATTGGCTCCAACCCCAAATAATAAGGCTGATTTGCAAGCTTTCCTGGGGTTACTTAATTTCTATCATGCATTTTTGCCCCACAAAGCGGCAATTGCAGAGCCTTTATACAGATTATTAGATAAGAAAACTCCATGGAATTGGACCACGGTCCATGAACAGTTTTAGAAACCTCAAACAATTATTGTCCAGTGACTCAACTATCACGCATTTTATAGAAAACAAGCCCATCTGCATCGTGTGTGATGCATCCCATTATGGAGTGGGCGCTGTATTAAGTCACATAGAGGGAAACGGGGAGCAAAGGCCTATTGCATATTACCCCCGAACACTGTCAAAGGCAGAAAGGAATTATGCATAAATTGACAAGGAAGCCTTGGCAATTGTGACGGGAGTCAAGAAATTTCACGACTACCTGTATGGCAGGGAGTTCACCATTTTTACTGACCACAAAACATTATTGGGGTTGTTCACAACTGACAAACAAACACCTCAAATTCTATCCCCAAGGATGCTAAGGTGGTCCATATTCCTATCTGCATACACTTGGAAACTGGTCTACAAACCAGGCAGGGACATGGGCCACGCTGATGCATTAAGCAGATTACCGCTAAGAATCACTGAACCTGACCCAGCACCCGCGGAGCAGATCCTAGCCATCCAAGATCTACTGGATTGCCCCCTCCAGGCGAAGGACATTGCTGCTGGCACCATAGCAGACAAGGTGCTGTGCAGGGTCCAAATGTGGGTAGTATCTGGGTGGCAGGAAAAGAGCCCGGGTCCAGAGTTTCAGGCATATTTTGTGAGAAGGCATGAGTTGTCTTCTCACAAAGGATGCCTTTTATGGGGTAGCAGAGTCATTATCCCAGAGAAGCTTCGTGAGAGGGTTTTGCAGTCGCTTCACGAGGATCACCCCGGCATAGTCAGGATGAAGGCACTAGCTAGGAGTTACTTATGGTGGCCTGGTCTCAATAAGGTCATAGAGGAGCAAGTAGCGGGTGCTACATATGTCAAAGGTCGAGACCAGAACAGCCGCAGGCCCCCCCACACAAATAGGAAGCAACACACACCCCATGGTCCAGGGTGCATATTGATTATGCGGGGCCTTTCCAGGGACAACTGTTTTTGGTGGTGGTTGACAGTCATTCTAAATGGTTGGAAGTAGTTCCAGTTTCTAGCATGACCGCTGCAAAGACTGTTCAGGTGCTCCGGGGACTATTTGCCACTCATGGGTTGCCTGATGTGTTGGTCTCTGACAATGGCCCACAATTCACATCTGCTGATTTCCAGGCATTCACCAGGGCCAACTTGATTAGGCACGTCACATCCGTCCTTTCCACCCGTCGCCTAACGGTCTTGTAGAATGAATAGTGAGAATGACTAAGGACGCATTGAGGTGCATCATCAGTGGAGACTGGCACTAAAGGTTGGCTCAATTCCTTCTGGCACAACACACCACACCATGCACAGCAACTGGCAAGAGTCCTGCAGAGCTACGTTGGGGTCGTCGCCTAATTACCAAGTTGGACAGATTACAACCCGACAGAGTGGCAGCCCAATCGGATCAACCCCAACCTGACACCACGAGAGAACTTCACATCGCACAAAAGGTTTGGGCCCGGAACTATGGGTCAGGCCATGCCTGGATTCAGGGGGTGGTGGTTGACAAAACAGGGCCTGTATCATACATTGTAGAGGTGGAGGAAGGCTGCCAGGTCAGAAGACACATAGACCAATTGAGGAAGCGGAGCCCCGAAAAACCACAAGTTTCGGAGTCAGATCAACCTGCCTTTTCGGAGTTGGGGGAAGGGGATAACCGATCTGACACTGGACAGTTACCCAGTAACATTGGCTGGGCTGAGAAACATCAGGCCAGGGAACCCAATGACATTGGGGTGGATTGGGCTTGGAATCAGGACTCAGATGCAGACCTGGGCGATATGGACACAGCGCAAACCCTGAAGCGGTTAGCCAGAACCCATATGCCACTGCATACCTCAAAGATTTTGTGAGGTTTTGAGGGAGGGGTTATTACACTTTTCAAATAACTGGATTCACAGATTAGATGTTCTCATCATGTTTTTTTTAATTGGTTATTATTAGTGTCTCAGTTTGAGGGAAGGGGTGTTGTGTATATAGGGGATGTTTCCGCAGAAGTGAGCCACTGACACCACCAGGTGGCATGGTACCCTCTCTGGATTGGCAGGGTAGTCATTGGCAGGAAATCCAGATAAGGGGATTGGTCCCAGGTATACCTGGCTAGGTATATAAGAGGGGCTAATAGCCCTTTGTCTTCAGTCATGTGTTAACTACAATAAAGGTCTATCATGCTGAGTCCTGTTGTCCGGAATCGTCCATGCGGTCCAGAACCCACTACATAATACTCACTGTGTCCTTGGGCAAACTACGCCCAAATATAAAATGACGTTTTATTTCCTATGGTTTTGTTTGCTCGTTGCTTTTTCTCCTTTACGGCTCGTTTTTCTTGTTGCCTGTCGTTGGCTCCAGATGTCGGTCTTCTGGCTTCCGCAGCTCCAAATTTACGAGGCATTGACTCGGAGGACTCAAACCGCATAAGCAGGAACCACAACCTCTCACTGTCAGCTTTTTCCTTTTTCCTTCGACTGTTCCGGACGCCGAACAGAACCGCTGCGCCACAGTGCCCCCTGGTGTCCACGGGGTAGAGCAGCAACAACCTCCGCCGCTGCCGTGCCGCGCTCTGGCCAGGCGGGGCGGTTGGTTGTCTTCCCTGACTCCATTTTAGGCTCGCTCTGGCCTAGGAAGGGTGTTGGGTGAGCGGCTGTTTGCGGGGCAGCAGCGGGCTACGTCAAAGCCGGTCCGGGGCTGGGGCCTTGTTGCGCGTGGCCGCTGTATGACGCTACCCTCCTGCCTCCTGAGGCCTGGGTCGTGCTGAGCAGAGGAAACAGCAGCTCCCAGTGGACAGAAATGGGCGCTGGGAGCCGCGCGGCCACTCCCGTTTCTGGAAGGCGCTTCTCCTCTGGTTCCTGAGCCTGATTGCCCGTCGGGCGCCTAGACAGCCGCCGGCCCCGATGGAGACCCCCGTAGCGGGGGCGCCTGTCACCCTCATCATCAAAGCGCCCAACCAGAAATATATTGACCAGACCATCAGCTGCTACCTGGACTGGACCGTCGGAAGACTGAAATGCCACCTCTCCAAGGTGTACCCCAGTAAGCCGGTGAGCCCCTCGCCTTTCTTTTAGCTCCTCCTGAGTCCCCGGACGGAGCAGAATAGTCGGTGGGGTTCAGGAGATGCCGACCGAGAAAAGCTGTTGCGTGGAAGCAGAACGCTTTATTTTTTGCTTTTGGGCTTGCTGTAGTTATGCGTTGAAAGGAGTCTGGTATTCTAAAATGGAGCTTTTCACATGGTCTCTGTATTCGAGCATTAAAACCATTTCCGGGTTTTAAATTATACAATAGTCAGAAATAAAAGATAGCATGGTATCCCAAGGGACCTCAATGCCATTTTTTAAGCCACCTCATCTACCTGCTCTTTCCCAAGCAATGATGTGAGACCTTGTCTTAGTTTTAACAACTAGGCTTTTCCTCCCTCATTCCCCAAACCAAAATCTCACTTTTCCAAAGTGTACTCCAGTAAGATTGTTTTTTCATTCAGTATCCAACAATAGACTCACTTGTTGCTCATTTTCTCTTCCATGAGCCCAAGTAGGCAGTCCAGATGTTGCTCACTTCTCTTTTCTTAATCATTAGATTACAAATACATCAATTTTGAATGCATATTTTCTCCTAATGCAGTTTCCATTACTGGAATTTCAAGAAAATCATTTCTATCCAAAATATACATACTAAGTCACAGATATAGTACAACTTTGTGTAATAAAGGAAATAACTAATCAGAAACTTGACTACGATGTTGCAAAAGCAAACCCACCTTTTCCAGTAATTATACAAACTGCAAAATAACCCCAAACTCCTAGATAGTTATGTCTAAAAGTATTTGCTGTAATTAATCCTCCAAGTAAGACATGTAAAACACTTGATGTTGCAAGACGTATCGGAACTATTTTGCCATTGATGGCAATGGGGTGGGCGTGGCTTCTGGATGACATGTCCAGCCTGCGGGCCGGTAGTTTGACACCCGTACTCTAAATGGTACTGGGTGAGCCACCAGCTTTGTAACTTATCATCCCACTTAGATACTTAGTTGCAAACTTTGTTATTTTTCAAAAGCCTTGTTATCATAAGAACTTCAGCTTGTTCAGTGGTGTCATGTTGTGTTGTCATCCTGAGCTTCCTGTTCAAATCATATACATATCTCCAAAAAGGTGATCATCACAGTTCTAGTTAATTACACTATTGTTATTATTGTTTCCATCCTGACATTTGTTTAGCCATGAACTCATTTTTTGTGGTCTAAAAAATCACTATGTTTTTGTTTCCCTCTTTAGAGCCTGCAGTATTTTGAGATTGAATCTCCAAAAGGAGATCTTAATAAACAGCTCTGCCTCTTCCTGGGATTGCATAACCACTAGTCCAGACATGTCAAACACAAGGCCCGGGGGCCGGATCCGGCCCGCGAAGTGGTTTCATGTGGCCCCCAAAGCCATCCTGGAAACAGTGAGGGAAGGGCCCCCACTGCCTTGGCCCTGGCCCAGAGACCCTCCTTCTGCCAGAGACCCCCAGATCTGTCCCACTCTTGCCCAGGCCCCCATAGGCCCCCTTGATGCGAACGATGTAGAGCTGGCCACGCCCACCCAGTAGGCCATACGCACTCTAGCCACGCTCACCCAGTAGGCCGTATGCACTCTAGCCACGCCCACCCAGTAGGCCACGCCCACCCTGGCCACACCCACCCGGCCCCCTGAGGGCAACCGCCATGCTGATGTGGCCCTCAATGAAATTGAGTTTGACACCCCTGCACTAGTCACATGATCCCAGGGGAAAAAAAATACTGTTTAGGTATGGGGCTGTTTGCACTTGTGTTGCTCTGAAATAAGATTGACTCCAACTACTGTACAGTCATGCCTCCACCACCTGCTTGTTTTTGCAAATGACTGAAGTAAATAACCACTTTCTTTTAAAGATGAGTCTTCCTTTTCATAATACTGGGGTGAACACAATTGTCTGACCACTCTCTATCTCTTGATTCACTTTATTCAAGATACAATATAGCTCAGGAAAATACAAGGTGCTCTTGATTTTTCTGCAACTGTTCTTTGCATCAGCAAGACAATAGATGCTTGTATTTCTCGCTGAAGGTCTTTATAGACTGTGTTTGAGCAAACTATGTTTTTTGCCACATAACATTTTAAATAGATGAAAATTCATTTCCAAGACCTTGCATGCACTTTCTTGCAGTTGTACATGCAGGTCAAAGAAATCAAGCTTGCTGACAGAGTGTAGTGATGTTTTGAAATTATTTATGAAAATGAAGCCTGATTTTTTCCTCCTGGGTTGTTCTGTTTGAATTAAAGTAATCAGTATTTACTGGTAACAAATATGATTACTGTTTTATAAAATACACTCTGAAATATTATAACTAACAAGAAAGTTTGCTTAAATAGACAGTAAACGAAAGAAAAGTAAAAAAAAAAGCTTAGTATTTTTTTGTGGATTTTTTTTGTGTGTGTGCGCTTTCAAGTCAGTATTGACTCCTGGCAACTACTAGTTCCTGCAGTTTACTTGGCAAAATTCTTAGAAGTGATTTGTAATTTTCTTGTTCCTAGAAGCTAAAAGAGAGTGATTGGTCAAATGTCAATCTGAATATCTGTCTAAAACAAGACTAGAACTTATATTCTACCAGTTTCCAGCCTAGTACCTTATCATTCAGTGATATGCCTCCTGATTTTTGTTGAAAATTTATATATACCATTCAGTGGATTTTCTGGGCCCCAGATTTTGTACACATTCTTTATATGGATTTGAGGTACATTGATTAAAAAATTGTTATATTATGATGCTCTATTTGGGCTAATTGAAGGCTACAAACTGACAGGCATGAGAGTTTTTGTAGTCTGTAGATAAACATCTTCCCTTTGTGGTATGTTATTTAGAGAGATTAAGTTGTTCTGAGTAAAGCAAGTCAAATATCACTTATTTCAGCAATAAATTTGAATCCCTTATTAATATCACAGAACACACTGATTGCTAGTAAAACTCACATTTAGAAGCTCTGAATCATTAATATTCTATGTATGTCAGAATAAAGTTTAGTTTAAAAAAGCAGTAGTTAAAAACTGGTTAAAACATAATGATAGTGTTGTGAGACAAAACAATTAGTTGTGATATTTTATTCTTATTTCCTTCTAATTTAGAAATACCAATATTTATAAATGATAATAGTCAAGAGATACCACACTTGACAAATAAATTGCTTAAATGTATGTGCATTTTATTTATTAAAGCTTATTGGATGAACTATTCCATGGTTTGAAGTAATAAAAAGTATTTTTGTGTATGTGTATTATCAATGTGCATGTAGATTGAAGGTTTAGACACCATTTACACATATTTCAAATGTTAAATGTAAGGGAATGTTAAAATTAAACTATTAATCTACAAATATTGTTTGCAGTTCTAATATAATGCTTCTGGAAAAGATTAATTCTTCCTTTGTCACATCTCTTAGTCTACAAAGGATCAGAGATTGGTCTATTCTGGCAGGTTGCTTCCTGATCACCTGCAACTAAAAGATATTCTCAGAAAAGTAAGCTTTACTCAATTACCGTATTTTAAATAAACATTTTACTTTTTAAAATAATGAATTGTATAAATTGTCACTGCTGTAAATTGGAGCAATTTCAACGTTGTGTGGTGAATTACAGAAATGTAATGAAATATGCTGACTTTGTTAACAACCTGAATTGATTATCTGTTTTAGAAAATTATTATTGTGTTAATTATTGTATATTTCTAAGTGTACACATACATGAGGTTAGATATTTTATATATCATAAACATGAACGTTAAAGTTGTCATACTTCCTAACTAATTTCTTGCATTGATTAGATCTATTGCTGCTCTAATTCCGAACAATTACAGTCCTTTCTAATAATCTCTCTCTGTAATTATTTATTGATAAAGAGGAGATTAAAACTGCTGACTTTTGCCAACAACAGTATAAGTTTTGAAGAATTAGCAGTGATTAATGATGGTTTACTTGGACTGATGGAAAAAGAGAGAACCTGTTGACTGCCTGCTTTCTAGAGTGTTGGTGGAGTCGCTATAGGTGGAGCCAAGGGGACTAGTATTCTACTCATCTTCTCTATTTCAGAGACACTAAAAGATACTAGAACAATCCCTATGGAGAATAATATTTCTCATCTTACTGAGAGTCACATATGCAATCTGGTACAACAGCACAAGGTCATTTCCTGATAATGCACTGAAGAGCAAAATCTAAGTACTATCTTTGTTTTTAAAAATTGCTCAGAAAAAAGCAAACTCCAAATATTTATTTAAAATATAATTTAGATACATAGATAGGTAGGTAGGTAGGTAGGTAGGTAGAGAAGTGTTTGGATTTTGCTTAAGTAATTTTTGCTAGGACTAGCAAGTTATAATTATAAAGCAACACTATTTTCAAATAAAGTAATATAGAGAGGACAAACCCTAAATTATTATGGTGGGAGAGAAGTATTTTTTCTACATTCCTGTATTCCCTATGATAAAAAACCATTGTTGATAAATGGTAATTTCTTAAAAAATTACTCTCAATATTTATTTGATACTGGATAAAGCAATTGGAAGATTGAGTAAAAATTTAGGAACTGGGGTGATCCAGATATTAATATAATTTATTTTTCACAAGTTTTTCTGATTCAATGGCTAAAGAGCCCCCGAGCCTCCTTGTATACATCTCATTGCAAATCAGCTGAGATGTTCCTTGGTATAAAAATGAGAGTGGGGTCATACTCATAAACAGATCACTAGATATGTTTTTCTTGAACACTCAGGAACACTTACTGCTAAGCTTGTAAGCCGCCCTGAGTCTTTGGAGAAGGGCGGGATATAAATGGAATTAAAATTAAAAAAAAATAAAAAAATAAAAAAAAATAAAATAGGGAATTATGATTTACATAAACACACAGACAGAAAATTTACTTCTTTTCTCCTTTCCTTCTTTCCTTCTCTTGCATTTGCTCACTTGTTCTGTGTTTTCTCTTTCTGATAAGGAAGAGAGCCAGCCAGCCAAGAGAGTACTGTATGTACTGGCCTACCCATTGCTGTGTGTGCTGGGCTACTCTTTGGAAACAAACATTGTTAGATCCTGGTTGGTTCATACAGTTAATATAGCTGTAATGGTCATTATAAATCTGTCTACATTTGGTACTCACTGGCTGAATTAACTAGGTCAGGTTGTAACCTAGAAATTGTATTTCCATAATTTACAAGCTTGACTTTATTTTTTAAATCAAAGTTTAATTTGTTCTGCGAATCCAGCACATTTTGTTATAGTCTATATACAAATGTAGAAAATGGGTTAATTCAGTAATCTGTTCAGTGTGTTGTTCAAACATATCTACTGTACTAATTATATGAACACTTACATTATGATTGGTATTGCTAGTCACCCATGGATTTAATGTGAAAGTAGACAGCACTAAAAATACTCCCTTTTATTTTAGCAAGATGAATATCATATGGTTCATTTGGTATGTTCTTCACGGACACCCCCAAATTCCCCAAAACCTGATACTATTGGAGAAAGTCATGAGTCTTCAGCATCTAGCAACAGCTTGGTAAGTTATCTTTGTGTGAGATGTAATCATTTAAGTTCTATCAATAAATATATGCTGTTTCAATATATTCATTTCCCCTTATAATATTGATAGTAGTGTTATAAGGAAGGGATTATATCAACTATTTTGGCCAATTGAGAGTATTAGTTTACTGATTAATTAAACAAGGAAGTATAATAAAAGATTTTTAGACTGACTTTTAGAACTGTGCTTTCTAAAAATCAAAAGAAAAATGTACAAGTATTATTCCCCATCCTTCCAAGAATATGTACAATTTTTGGAGATTTTTAATAGATAGTATTTTCCAAAGTATTTACAGTTGTCATGGTCCAAATAGAGATGGCTCTGTAAAGGCTGACATTCACATGGCAATTATACTGTGAGTTCCTGGATTCATGATGAAGTTTTCTGATTCATAATTTGCTTATCTTTTACGGTATTGTTGGTGCTGGTAGAAAAGAAAAAAAAGTGTACTATTTTAGTCAGCAAAATATTATATTAATATTTTAAAAATGTATGCAATGCATAAATATGTTCTGGGGCAAGGTATAAAACTGGTATAAGATATAATAATTGGATTACTAATAGGAAGAAGCTAAAGGGACGTGGTGGCTCAGTGGGTTAGGACACTGAGCTTGTTGATCAGAAGGTCGGCAGTTTGGCAGGTTGAATCCCGAGTGCCGCGTAACAGAGTGAGCGCCTGTTACTCGTCCCAGCTTCTGCCCACCTAGCAGTTCGAAAGCATGTAAAAATGCAAGTAGAAAAATAGGGACCACTATGGTGGGAAGGTAACAGCGTTCCATGCGCCTTTGGCGTCTAGTCATGCTGGCCACATGACCACGGAGACGTCCTCGGACAAGCGCTGGCTCTTCGGCTTTGAAACGGAGATGAGCACCGGCCCCTAGAGTTGGAAACGACTAGCACGCATGTGCGGGGGAACCTTTACCTTTACCTTTACCTTTACCTTTAATGTCCAGTATAGAATATTAGACTAGTTTTCATAGTATTTTGAAGAACCAGCACTGAATGCTTTGCACATCTAATTCAAACTATTATCTGCATTTTAAGAGTTCAGAACATTTGGGATTATCATCTCATTCCCCATCTCAAGAAACTGTATATACAGCTGTCAGTAATTCTGAAGGTTTGCGACATCGCAACCTTGCACAGACACACAATAATCAAATGCAAAGCCATCCATTCTCATATATACTGCAGAGGTAAGTAGCATATAAATGATTTGAATGTTAGAGTTTCATTCAACATTTTATAATGTAAGCAATATAGTTCACGGAACACTGAAAAGGTATTAAAAATAATAAAGAAATTAAAAGGATAAGAAAAAAAATACCTGACTAAAACTAATGTACTATAATAGCATTCAGTGTATCTCTGCCTGTCTTTTTATCCTTGCAAACTACTCTGCCTTCACGTTAAAACATTGTACCGTGTTTTTTGTACCAATAGAACAGTATTTGTAACTCAGGTTAAATTGTGGAGTTCTTGATGCTCTCTGAGTTTGATGGTTTTCTTGCAGATGTTTTTCAAATTTCTCCCCTCCCTTACATTAACAACAATTTTGTTTCCTTTACCTTGTACATTTTTCTTTTATATGATTTGTTTTGCTGTTTGATCTTCCTTTTCTATCTATAAGATGCAAATCTCTTAAACACGGATAATTTTCAATGCACATTCCTTCAAAACCAATTAATTCTATATATTATCTCACATCGATCATACCCACTTCTTCCAGTGCATGCAAATTCTGTGTTTCTCCTGACATATCCAAATTTCATTTTATTTAACAAAGTGGGGATAACATTGTTCTACATTCATTTTGCCATTCATAGTTAATCATATATAAACCACTGTCATTCTCCTTGGATGTGTAACTTGCTATTTTCACTTCATTTTTCTGGTTGCATGCAATTATCTTAATCTTTGATTGTTAATTTTCTAGTTGCATCATACTGCAAAGCATTCAGATTTTCAGCCAATACATAAAAACATACAAAAAGTACATTCATATTTCTAGCCAATATAGTTCTAATGTTAGCACAACCATCCCATATTTGTTTATTAATATGCAGATAATCCTCTACCTATTACAACTGAACCAAAAATGTATGTTGTTAAGCAAGATAGTTATTAAATAAATTTTGCCTCATTTTACAACCTTTCTTGCCATAGTTGTTAAATGAATAATCTATTTTTTAATTTATTAACATGGTTGTTAAGTGAATCTAGCTTCCCTATTGACCTTGCCTGTCAGAAGATCGCAAAGGTGATCACATGATCATAGGACACAGCACCGTCATAAATACATGACATTTTGCCAATCATCCAAATTTTGAATATGTAATAAGTGTGAAAAATGTTCATAAGTCACTTTTCAGTGTCATTGTAATTTTAAATGGTCACTAAATGAATGGATTTAGAAGATTACCTGTATTATATGATATCTCTAAATCTTTATGCTTTCTTTTAATTGTTACACATTTTTTAGAGATCTAAAAAACCTCATTGCACATCCTATAACTTGTATAAAACTATATTGACCTTCCCTAATTTTGTTCATTGTCACATTTTCTACTGTCAGAGAAAATTCTGCCAGATTCTTTCTCAGGCTCACTTAATGAAGTAATTACCTTATACATTTTGCACTCACACATGATATCTTTCACCTTGTATTGCAGAACAATAATGATATTGTTCCAATAATCCAGAACAGATACTTTTATTTCTTATTTAACACATTAAATGAATTGGCATTGCCATTCTTTAAACTAATGAACATGTGAATATTTTAACATTTGGTCATCTGTACTACCTATACTGCAGTTTTATTATTTTTCAATATACTCATGTATTTATGGCTTCCTTTTCATAATTTTTTAAGAAGATTCTGGTAGTTACAGCATTAGTTTCAGTTCCACTCTTCAACATAATCTGTGTCATCTCTATTTAAATATCTAAAATATTCTCTCCTTTAGTTTTTTATAAATACTTTCATCATTTTTTTCCCTTTTATTCTATTGGAAGCTTATCCTGCGCACTCATTTCCAATGCAGTTTTATATCTTAATTGCTCTGCATTTTCCAGGCCTCTTTTTGTCTTTTTAAATTATTATTATACATTATTATTATAGGACCTAGATAATACCAATTCATACTCTCTAGAATGTATTTTGGTTATTTCATAAGTAAGTGTACACCATCACCTCTCTGCATGCATTTATCTTGGTACCTCATAAGATCATATAATTTTTATTCTAGTCTATTTCTTTTTAGTTTTGTAGATTCATAGTCTGCTTTTCTTTCATTCTTTTCAGATGATAATTTATGCTTTTTATAATTTAATTACTCTGATATTCCAAGTTACAATCTTCTATGCATTGTGACTGGATGGGTTCATAGATATTGACCTCTGCTACCCAATGCTCTGGTAATTGAAAAGTTTTGTATTAATTCTTTTTAGTAAACTACAAAAGGCACAGACTAGAGTACCAGCCGTCTATGCCAGAGGTCCCCAACCTGTGGGCTGCAGCCCACTACTGGGCTGTGGCCTATTCGCAACTGGGCTGTGTGAGTGGTGGGCTGACATGTGCAAATGCAGCCCAACTCATGCGAGCAGTTGGTGCTGGCGCTTACATCCCCACTTGTGTGAGCAGTGGGTTCTGCCATTCTTAGCCCCATTTGTGCGCGTGCCCATTGCTCACAAAAAAGATGTGTGCATGTGTGGTGTATACATCTATCTCTCTTCCCCCCCTACTTCTCCCCACCGGATTACCAACCCAGAAAGGTTGGAGAATGCTGATCTATGCTATATGCAATCTTCTCTGCTAATAATAATAGGCAATTAGGACACATTTTGACCAATACATCACAAGTCCAATCAAAGCCCAGTTTTACTCCAAGCATCTTCATGGTACTCCATGCAAGCTAGCATTCTCTAATTTAGAAAATACCTTGTCTGTGTCCAACTCTGAAGTATATTAAAAACTGAGGTTGTTATAAAATCTGTTTTCACACTAAAATAATTACAATTTTAATGTTTTCTTTGCAAAAAATCAATTTGTCTCCTTATACCACATATTCTTCCACTTCTACAGAAGATCTAAGGAGTCCAAATAGATTTTTAGGGTTAATATTTTTTCTCCCAGCTATTTTTAAATAATCATTACTATTGGTTCTCTCTTCTTATTACTAATATTTTTACATCTTCTCAATCTGAATACATAGAGAATTACCAAGGTCTTTTGTGACACCTTGCAGCCAACTTTCTTCTGAGATGTAATTCTGGTACGATGCAATATGGTTGCATCAATTTGTATTGCATTGAATCCTGTTGTTGCCTTTAAAAAATATGTACAGCATTTTCATTGTAAAATTTGCCATTTCTGGACAGAACATCAGCCTATATAATTGAAACTGAAGTAATGAATAAGTAAATAAAAACCAAGTAACAGTAATGACAGCTGTTATTTTAGCATTTTCTCTTTCTATCTAAATCATGCTCTTTGTTAGATAAAACATATCTGCAAGCCTTGTTACATTTTTATTGTAATAGAACACAATTTGTGCTAAGTTATTCTGTTAAGGTGTTTTATTTTCTTGAAAGCAAAATATAAGTTGTTATACATACTTTTTGGGGTAAAGTATTAATTATAATAAAAACCTGTTCCCAGGTTATTTACATTATAGCCATGTTACTTATTTATTTAATCTAAATAGCTTTCAAATATCAGAAAGGTGACTTTCAAATATCAGAAAGGTGACCTTGTTTGCCTCCTAGCTTTCAAATTAAAACATGACATTTCTAGAAAAAGTGGAGGAAGAAGGGGAAAAAAAGGTTTAGCCATCACTTCTTAAAGCAACAGTTGAAGATTTTAGTATGAAGAGTTAGTGAATGTGCCAGCATTTTACCTTCCAGAATTTACATTGACTTTTCTATAGAAAGAAATGGGTAAATCACCTTTTGTGTTGGAGACTGATTTAGGACACATTAAAAATTGTGATAGTATTCAGTTGTTTTGAATTCATTGGAGTCTTCTATATGTTTGCCAAACACTTCATATTAATTTTTTAAATTATAAACCATGGGGGATGATGACATTATATTATTTTAATATCTCTTTGTTCTTTTTATGCTTTTCTGTGTAAGAAGTATCCTAAAATAAGACTGGACTTTATATTTATTTTTGGAGGAAATGTGATGAATCAATTATTGTTCTGTTTTTATTGTATGTTTTATCAGTTTTGAACTACTTTAAATTCTTTGATAGAGACATATACATTTTGTAAACAATAAATATCGTGGACTTCCAACTCCCAGAATTCCTGAGCCAGCTGGTTCAGGAATTCTGGGAGTTTTGAAGTCCATGAGACATAAAAGAGCCAAGGTTGCCTACCCCTGGTCTACCCAGATCTGGGCTTAAAAAATCCCAACTACTAGAGCAGGGGTGTCAAACTCAATTTCACTGAGGGCCGCATCAGCATTGCGGTTGCCCTCAAGGGGCCGGGTGGGCATGGCCAGGGTGGGCATGGCGTGGCTAAAGTGCGTATGGCCTACTAGGTGAGCATGGCCAGCTCTACATCCTTCGCATCAAGGGTGCCTATGGGGGCCTGGGCAGGAGTGGGACAGATCTGAGGGTGTCTGGCAGGAGGAGGGTCTCTGGGCCAGGGCCAAGGCGGTGGGGGCCGTTCCCTCACTGTTTCCAGGACGGCTTCGCGGGCCACATTAAACCACTTCGCGGGCCGGATCCAGCCCCCGGGCCTTGTGTTTGACATGTCTGTACTAGAGGAAAACAAAGAGATATGGAAATGCTTACTCTTCGTGCTGTCTGAAGTTCTGCAGATCATATATGTTATCTATATGTACCTCTGTTATATGAAACAGAGACATATAATTAAACTTCAGTGTGTTTCTAACAGTGTAGATAATCAGTTTCCTGGGCAAGGAATATCAACTGGGTTTCCAGTATATCCTACTTTCAGCCCTCTACAGATGTTATGGTGGCAACAGTTGTATGCACGTCAGTATTATATGCAATAGTAAGTACATGATTTTAATTAGTACTAAGATGGAAGATTGATAATTAAAGACTAGATTGATTTTTTTTGTAGATTAGTTTTAACAAACCAATTCTGAAATAAAAATATAGTTTTGTTAAAGTTTTTACTATTGATTATTTAAAAGTAGCTTTATTTTTGTTTTAGTGGCTGATTCAGAGATATGCTTTATTATGGAGAAAAGTTATTACAAATTGAAATTTTCCATCCTCCTAGACTGTATTTGGGAAGAATTTTATTAGAAAAGCAGGAGAACATGTCAAGATACAATTCTGTATTTCCAGTTTCTTTTTATGTAAAGGTCTGTCTTACTTGCGTATTTGTGTCATTGGGGAAATCACTTTACTATACATGCTTGAAATTTATCATATATAGTGGCATGATTAATCTTATTCATGACAATTCAATGAGATTGAAGAAAAATTAAGGATAGTTTTTATTTGTGAAGTATGTACTACTAATTACTAATAAACCCAATCTTCTAAGATTTTTTTTCACACATACTGCTTTTTCACACATACTGTGTTTCCTCAAAAATAGGACCTACCACAAAAATAAGCTCTAGCTTGATTTTTGGGAGTGGGTCTACTATAAGCGCTACCTCAAAATAAGCCCTTGTTTTGGGGCAAAGTACACATCTAAAAATCAAGCTAGGGTGGGGTGGAAGGGTGGAGCTGTTCCACATGCCCTGAGCTGCTTACCATTGCAGCCAGACCTCCCATGAATTGACACCTGCTTTGCCGTCCCATTTCTTCTGTGGCTGCTTGCCACCACTCATGCGTGTTGCCCTCGCCCTCCATTTCGCCCTCAGAAGCCTTCAGGAAATGCCTCTGCAGCTGAGAATGGAGCTCTGGATTGATGTGTGTGGTGTCCCCTGGCCTGAATTTAGCCATCAGAGGCCTTCCGGAAAGGCCTCTGCAGGCAAGAACTGAGCTACAGATTGAATTCTCACTTCGACTCCCTCATATCCTTGCACATTCCTTATACCCCTCTGTGCTCTCCTGAATCTCATCATACCTCACTGACATCCTTATATACCCTCCCTAACCCTGTCTACGCCTCCCTCACACCCCAATGTACCTTCTCCAATCCTTGCTGCATCTTGATCCAAATAAGTCTTCATTACTTAGTGGTGAAAATTCTGGTCCCAAATGCCATTATAAGTTGAGCAGTGTACAATTGAGGACATTTACCTGTTCATAATTTCAGTGTTTCAAGCTGACTCTTCTTTTCAAAATGCCTATTTCAGTTATCAGTGTGAGGGAATCTTTTTTCCCTTCCTTAGTTCATTCCAAGGAGAGGGGTGCCCTTCTCACAGCAGCTGATTTAAATACCATGATGAGATTCTTTTGTTGCATATTATAAGTAGCTAACTAATATGCCTTACTTTTGAGAAGCTATTCATTAATTCTGTTACAGTCAAGCTGCAGTTTCAGCACAGGCAACGCTCAGTCCTGATTCTACCAATCCTCCAGTTCCGGAGCCCTCAAGTTCTGATCATGTTCCTGCAAATGAAGCCCCAGCACCTCCAAATGTAGCTCCACAGGAGAACAGACCTATAAATCAAAATGTGCAAATGAATGCTCAAGGAGGCCCAGTCATAAATGAAGAGGACTTCAATAGAGATTGGCTGGACTGGATATACACATTCTCCAGAGCTGCTATTCTCCTTAGTATTGTATATTTCTATTCATCCTTCAGTCGCTTTGTTATGGTGATGGGAGCTATGTTATTAGTTTACTTGTAAGTAAACATGATATATAGTACATAATTTTGTTAATTTAAATTTGAGAAACTGGAAAAGTTTATACATTATATATTTTGTTGTGAACTTCATCAGTTTGCACTCCCTAGCACTCACTTCGAAAACAGATACATGGATTAATCTGCGGGTTTTTTTTAAAAAATTCTGTTACACAAGAAACTTACTATTTTAAGAAGATGGTATAAATGCTAGAGTTATTCTTTTACATGGTCTACTATTTGGAGTACTTACTAGTATAGCACAATCACCTGCATTTAAAACATCTCTAAGATTGCTTTAGGAAAATCTGCATCTCAATACACCCTCTCTTCCTGGATAATTGTATATTTAAAAAGATGGCTGTCCTGTTAGCAAAAGTTAGCAATAATTATCTAGAAAAGAGGATATATTTTTGCTATTGTATCTGAATCATTTCTAACTTGTGATTATTCTGCGTAGCAGATGACATCCTTTCTAACTATTCTGTAATACTAGAATCTGTAAAAATAATTGCAAATTTAAATATGAAAAAGAACCCTGAAAAGACTATATGAACACTTAGGTTTACAATGCATTTCTAAAATTTTAAGAAGCTAATGGGAATATCTGTCTTAAAACAGAAATGGATCATGAACAGAATAAAAACTGTTATATCCATCATTATATCAAATTAATTCTTCCAGTAACACTTATTTACTAATAGAAAGACAAACCATTAAAGTCTGAGGGATGAATAGTTTGCCTACATTTATCTAGTGAGCTCATAACTGAGATGAGAATTCTGGTGCTTTACATTAGAAAATCCATAGATCTTAATCCCAAAGTGTACATAATTGTGAAGCATTCAGTTAGTTATATAATTTTGTTTTAAAGTTTATTTCTATTTAGTATCTTAAATACTTATTTTAAAAATATATAAAATTTGGGTGATGGAATGTACCTCTGCAGGAGCAATGGGGGAGAGTTTTGGTAACACAGTTTTTTCAAAGGAAGGTCTGAATTAAGAGGCTGTGCAGATCCAAACTGGATGGGGTGGTGGAAGAGGTTCAGGATAGCCACAGTCTAGAATCTCTCAAGATACTCCTAATAGGTTAGACCAGGGGTCAGCAACCTGAAACAGTGAAAGAGCCACTCGGAACCGGTTCCCTCACAAAAGGAAAAACTGGGAGCCGCAAAAAATGTGTGCACATGCATGTACATGCGTGCATGCACAGAACAGGGTTTGACTGAAGAGTGGAGCCAAGGTGAGATATGCACCTATCCTGCATATTTGAATTGATTGGTTGAACTTTTTTGGCCCCAATTTTTTTTTTTTTTGGACTGTACATGGCAGAGGACTGGGAGCCATAGGAGACAGCTGAAAGAGCCGCATGCGGCTCCGGAGCCGTGGGTTGCAGACCTGTGGGTTGGACGATTACAGCTTTGGTTTGATAAGACTCTATCTTTTAGATGTTAGCAATTAAAGGATTGAACTCAGTTGGATTCTGCTTTATCATCTCTGGGCTTGGACCTGATAGTTCAGTGTATTTTTACATATTTATATGTTACTGGACAAACTATTGATCTATTAGGTTATTATTTCAGAGATATTTCCTTACCTAAACAGAAAATCAGAATGACAACAGGTAGACAAAAATCAGTGGCAGAGCAACATCTGTCTTCCTGTTCGCTTCCCCATTGAATTTTTTTGTGGGAAACTGGCTGTGAGTTTTGGATATCTTTCTCCTCTCCTCTCCTCTCCTCTCCTCTCCTCTCCTCTCCTCTCCTCTCCTCTCCTCTCCTCTACAGTGGTTTTATATTTAGATTCGCTGAAATCTTCTGAAATGTTAGTTTACAGTAAATTTTAATCCATTGTTCAGTAAATATAAATATTTTTCATTTCTGAAAGCTGATCAATAAGTAACACTTATAATATTTACAGTGAATTGTCATGAGATCTTCTAAATTAAAACAGAGTATAAGGGTGAAGGTTTGTTCTCCGAGCTTGTGGGTTTCGTTACCAGGCTAAGTAATATCTTCAGCAGAGTTTAGGGGATGTCAATGTCAGTATATATATTATTTGTCAGTGTGTGTGTTTGTGTGTGTGTGTTTGTGTGTGTGTGTGTGTGTGTTCTTCTGTATATGTATGTACACACACACACACACACACACCACTGACATCCCCTAAATTCCGCTGAAGATGTTACTTAGCCTGGTAACAAAACATTCAGAAACCAACCCACAAGCACGGAGAATGAACCTTTACCCTTATCCTACACCCGAGCTACAGATATTTATCACCATTGCAAAATAGAGAGTGTTAGTGCTTGTACATGTTCATTTTATATGTTATATGTACTCAAAAATATATAATTGAATGATTTCAACTATACACCATGAAATTACATCCAATACATTTAATTGCATTCAAAATATGTATGTTTCATGATGATGGGGAAGAATGAGTTAGATGATATTAGTCTTAACAGATTATTATTTGTTGCTTTTTATTATTTGCTGATCTAAATGTTTTATTTCCTCTTAGTAATTTTCTCACTGTCTTTTATAAAGGCACCAAGCTGGTTGGTTCCCATTCAGACAAGAAGGATTCCAACAGCCTGCAGCAAACAATGCAGATATAAACCATGATGGTCAAAATGTAAATAATGCTGGTCTTGAAGAAATGGTAAGGAGATGAGTTGAACAACACAACTACTTTTAAATTTAAAAATTACTATTTTATGAAAGTTTAACTCTAAATTTAAGAAATAAAAAAATGATTTTATGCATGCTTAATAGGGAATAAATGTAGTTAAAATCAGAGCTGAATAAATTTATATTACATTCCAATGTTTGATTAGTCTTTATGATTTAATAAACACAGTGTTAATTTGTCTATACTTTATCAAATTTGCCAAGAGGAATACATTGTGTTTTGGTATCTAGATAGGAAGAAGGACACATATTTTCCAAGAAACTGCATATTACAATAATTCTGTTAATACAAATTACATTAAAATGATTAACACTTAGTATTTTTTTTATATGTAAAGGAACGTCTCATGGATGAAGGTATTGAAGAAGATAGTGGCGAAGACATTGGTGATGTCAATGCAGAACAGAATCCTGGATTTATGTCTTCTGCATGGTCTTTCATTACCACTTTCTTTACATCTCTTATTCCTGAAGGACCTCCACAAGTTGGCAACTAAGCAAAGAGGAACTATTAATAGAGCATGGAAGTTGACTCTGGGAGAGTGGTATTTTAAATATAATGCAATTGAGATATATATATATATATATATATATATATATATATATATAT
>JAKJMR010017235.1:419562-443539 GCA_024449315.1 Daboia siamensis
TATATATATATATATATATATATCACAATTTTATACATACGTACAGTATAAAAATATTCTGATTGTGCTGTACAAACGTGATTTTTTTTCTTTCAGCTTTCTCATGCTAATGAATATTTTAAGCAGAAATGGAGTAGTAGATTCTTTAGAAATATTTTTTGTTAAGAAGAAAAATGTAAAAATTGATTTTTCATGTTTTTGTTTTAATTGTATTAACACTGAGGGTAGGAACCTGCAACTGTTGTGAAATCCCTTTTCTTCAAAAAGTTATTAAATTACCGATCTTACCAATAATATTAGAAATAAGCTTCTTTATAGTAAAAAAAAAAAACCCAAAAATCTGTGTTGGAATCTTTGTTGTTTTTTTTTAAAATAATGTGTATAAAAATGTATATTGGGCTTACAACTTTTAGCAATAGCCCTGCCAACAGTTCTCCAGAGCACCTGAGAGCAGAACAAGAAACAGATGGAAACTAGTCAAGGAGAGAAGCAACCTAGAACTGACAGTTAGAACAATTAATCAGTGGAAGTTTTTAAGAAGAGACTGGACAGCCATTTGTCTGAAATGGTATAGGGTTTCCTGCCTTAGCAGGGGGTTGGTCTAGATGACCTCCAAGGTCCCTTCCAACATCATCATCATCATCATCATCATCATCATCATCATCATTATTATTATTATTATTATTATTATTATTATTATTATTATTATATTTAATCAATAAGAAACCTATTTTAAAAATAGTTTTAGGACACACAGATGAATGTAAATAGTTTTAAAATTAAGTTGTATATTGAAATTAATCTGCAAGTCTTCAGTATTTGCATGAGCAAGACTCAATATTTTGTTAAAAATCATAGAGAATGTTGGATACATATTAACTATATTATTTATAACAGCATAATCTAAATTACCATCCTCATGTGTTGGGCTTCAATTACTTTTACCATAGCTAGGGATATTTGGGAGTGGGGCAGACATAATCAGTCCAGGGCTACATGTATGAAAATGAGCAATACCAATAAAGGAGAATATTAGTAGCTCAGGGTTCAAATGAGGGGTCCTAGGTGCATTCAGAATTTGGTTATTTTCAGGTCAGACTAGTACTAATGATACTACCTAGTTTAGGTAATGAAACTTCTGCATGAAAACAAGTTCAGAGAGCACCAAGGACCCCTCAAAATGAACAATCCTAGGTGCAACAGAAATTTATTTAAAAATCAATGCATATAATAACCTAGAAATACAATACAACAATGTATTATGGCAGATTCCATGAACTTTCTATGGTTGGCCTATACAAAAAAAATAATTCATTATAAAGGTCCCCACATGAATGAGTATGATGTGCCCATCAAGTAATTAGCACTTAGCAACTACAAATTTGTACAAACATGTTTGAAATAGGACAACTTAAGCCTGGTGGTTTACACCTTGAATTAATTTAGATTTTTTTTAAAAAAATATTGCTAATATTTTTTAAAATGCTAATTTTCCAGAAAGAATTTTAATCCATTAGGCTGCAGTTACAAATATCAAGACAGTCATTAAATTGGCCTTGACATGCAGATGCCATTAGATTCTTAACTGCCTGTTGAAGATGAATTTGAGTGCCTTCTAATTTTGGTAGCCAAGAGGCAATTCAATCCTTTCCCCATATGTTTTGGATTATCTGTGGAAAAAAATAGTTAATGGTCATAATGACCATTGTCTTGACATGTGATAAAAGACATACAATATTTGTTTCTACAGAAAAAAATGACCTCAATTGGAAGAAACATTTGCATTTTTGAGATTCAGGGATTGCAGTGGGAATGTTCTAATAAACATAGGCCACTGTGAGGTAGATGTTACTGACCAAATTCCTTTTGTCTAAAACAGTTCCTTTTATGTCAACCCTGATTTCCCCCACAATTGGAAAGAATAAAGGAATTGGGAAAGAATTTCAGAAATTACAGTGAGGTTACCCTTGATTCTGATTGAGAACATTATTAACATTTATTAAGCCTATAGAAAAATAAAGCTCCATTGATTATCAATATGATTTTGCACACCATCAAAGCTGACACCAGCCAGAGCATAGAAATCAGAAGATGTGAAGAGTCCTGGCTCATAGAATGCCAAGAATCAGACACCATTGAATGGATAACATCATTATCATAAGTAGGTGTAAGGACCTGCCCCAGCTAGTCCTCTCAGGAAAGCACGACTCTTGATACCATGTGGGTAATCAAAAAAAAACATTTACTGAGAAACAGTGGTTGCAGTAGGGTCAGGTGGAATCTTAATGATCCCGCGCAAAGCACCAAGTTATTCTTCCCATTCTGAAACCCAATCCACCTTGACCAGTCCACTGGCAGCCAATATAGTGCTGCAAGGTTGTTTTGAGGTACAGGACAGATAATGGGTCATCTTCAGGGTGTAATGATCTTGGAATCCTACTGGAACCATCTGGGAAGAAGTTCATCCCGTCTCCAAAGACAATCCCCTTTCCTAATCCCCATGTGGTTACAGCAAAAGTGAAAGCATGCAAAGAATGCTCCCCTGGAGCCACGACCTATTTTTTCAGAATGAAACAAAACATGAGGAAAATGTTGGAAAAAATATCTACAGTGGATGCTATCAAGTAATGTGTGGGACTCCATATTATAAATCACTTGAAACTTCATTTATTTATACCCTGCCTTTATTATTTTTTATAAATAACTCAATCTAATACTCCTTCTTTCTATTTCCTGGGTAATGTTCATTCCTCCTTCCACCTCCTCCTCCATTATGATAATTATGATAGAGCAATGGGAAGCAAATACTGAATGTATTTGAATCCTGGACTAACAATATCTTTGGGGGTACATATTTGAGAGCTATGGTGGTTAGAATGCAGTCCTGCAGGCTACTTCTGCTGACTGCAAGCTGCTAGCAGTTTGGCAGTTTGATTCTGACTGGCTCAGGGCTGACTCAGCCTTCCATCCTTCCCAGGTCAGTAAAACGAGGACCCAGATTGTTGGAGGGTGGGCAACATGCTGTCTCTGTAAACTGCTTAGGGCTGGAAAGCACTGTGAAGCGGTATATAAGTCTAAGTGCTATTGCTATTGCTATTGAATAGTGACAGTGGAAATGGAAAGTACCAATTTTGTTGCAAATGAGACTTCATTTCTTCATCCTATGACCAATCTTTAATTTCCTAGCATATTTATATTGTCTTCATATCCCACTAGATGGTGCAATAGTCACATGGATTGCTTACTGGAAAACTACACAAGAACTCTGGCAAATTCCTATTGTGGATAATCCTTATAAAAATTGGGAAACGTCATGGAATTAAAGATAGGCTAATGTCTACATTTCCATCTTAGATTTTAAACTTGTTTTTGTCTCATTTTCTGTGCTTTCTTAAAGAAGTCAGTAGACAGATTATTCTTTTGCTTGTTAAATGAGAAAATTCTTAAATATTGGGAAATAGGGCTTTGTTTCATTTTTCTTGAGCTGTGTTAGTAAAATGAATGTGTATCTGAAAATGAATAATTCTCCTTTCATTCATCATGGCAAGAATCTATGATTTCGTCCTGTCCAATGTGGTTGAATCATCTATGAAATATTTTTGTGTAACCGTTTGGTTTCTTCCAATTCCTGAAATCACTGATGCTTTCTATTATTAATACCATAACATTTATATTAATTGATTGCTGTATATTGATCATAGCTGGTATCTGAAATCAGTGTAATCTTTTAAAAAATTGGTATGAAAAATTAGTGGGAAAATATACAAGAGACTGTAAAATGGGCATGACTGAAAACAAAAGAGCTGCAAGCTACCACTGTAGAGAAATATGGTTGGATAGAAAGATAAAAAACAGAACTGATGTAAAGATTTCAAGTAGCCTGGATAGAGATATAAAGAACACTGAGATCTTTAGCAGAATGACTTATATCACATCTATTTATAACTTTGTTTTAGCTTAATACAAAGACTAAATTATAAAATACTTGTAATATGACTTGTGATGAATTCCAGAGAAACTGACCACAACAAAGTTATTGAGGTCACAGATATCCAGATGCTTGGAGATCTCTATTTCTATATGAGTGATTGTGTGTGACAATCAATGAGGGATATTATTAACTTTTTTAATGAAATTGAATTGTACTTAATGTAAGTTTTGATTTCATGCTTAGGTTGTTCAATGACCTTTGAGCATTCCTGCCTTTGTGAGGACATTCTGTTAAATAAAACTGTATCTTTCTCCTTCACTTCTTTTTGAGCAGTGCCTCTTTTTTCTTTTTTCTATACATATTTTATTTTCTAGTTTTACAATCATAAATACCTAATAAACAATATGCTGTCCTGGGTCCATTAGTAATTCAGTGGTATATATTAACTTCTTCAATCTAGACCCAATATTACACCATCGAATGCTTCCTCTCTTCTTCCAGTAGCACACATTTCCCCATATTAAAGGTAAAGGTAAAGGTTCCCCCACACATGCGTGCTAGTCGTTTCCGACTCTAGGGGCCGGTGCTCATCTCCGTTTCAAAACCGAAGAGCCAGCGCTTGTCCGAGGACATCTCCATGGTGATGTGGCCAGCATGACTAGACGCCAAAGGCACATGGAATGCTGTTACCTTCCCACCGTAGCGGTCCCTATTTTTCTACTTGCATTTTTACGTGCTTTCGAACTGCTAGGTTGGCAGAAGCTGGGACGAGTAACAGGCGCTCACTCTGTTACGCGGTACTCGGGATTCGACCCGCCAAACTGCCGACCTTCTGATCGACAAGCTCAGCGTTCTAACTCACTGAGCCACCGTGTCCCTTCTTCCCCATATTAGGCAAATACAATTATTATTGTTGTTAATACATATACAATTGAATATCAACATCTTTGTTACATTTTCCTAATAATATCAATAATGTCAGTTTAAAATATCTTTTCTAACCAAAATATATCTTAATTGCATTTGCACTTAATATCCATTTGTTCAATTAATATCCTGTTTTTCCTGCTTTTTAAATTTTAATTTTTCAACAGTGTTCAGAATGTCTCTTATCGCTTATAATTTTTCATAATATAAGTTGTATTTGGGTAACCAAAAGCTTCACTTATTCAAACCCTCTTAGCATTTTCCTATTTCCCTTCTCATACCAAAATATAATATTCTAGTTATAAATCCTTTCTTTCTAGTTAAAATAATACTTCTATTTCTAACAATTATCTATTTTTATCCATGGTCAAACATCTGATTAATAGTATAATATCCCATCTAATGGGTCAAAATCTGTTTTTTTCAGTCTTACTCTAGCTTTCTTCCTTTGCCAACTAACTTTCCAAGTCAATGCATTTGATTCATCAAGTACTTCTTCCTGTATTTTTGTGTATATTGTTTGGAATAAAAAAGACAATCTGATTATTTTTGGAAGGACACTCAGCCCGTTGATATTCATTAAACAGCCTCCTTCTTTCTCCAATTTCTTACAATTCTCCTAACAGCTCTATCTTCCATTCAATCAGCTCTTCTTTCTTATCCTCAAGTGTGTTCTGGGATCTTGACAGGTAAGATATCTTTTCTGTTAAGAATTTTGTTGTGCAGAGGTCTCCTTGTACTACCAAAGAGTTGCACAGACAAGGAAGGGTACTGAGAGCAGTAAGAGTTACACAGTAAACACTGTGTGTAAACTGAGTTGTAAAAGCAAAAAATAGTTTACTTTTGAGGTGGTGTAAAAACAAAAAATGCACAGTCAAAAAATAAACAGTCCAGGTCATACACAATAGTAACGGTCCAAGAAGTAATACAAAATACAAAGTCTTCTTACCGGTCCAGAGGTCAATACACAGTTCAGGTTTATCACAGTAACAGAGCAAAAACAGTAATAGTAGAGAGCAGTGAATTCAGAGAGCGAAAGAAGCTACGTTACTAGCTCCCTCTTATGGCCATGAGAACACTTACACACCCATTGGCCAATTAACATCTTAAAGACATAACATCATGGTTAATATATTTTCAACCCAACATTGTAGGCTAACACCATATGCCTAATATTTTCCATTTCTGATATTATTGCTACGTCTTCTAATTCTTCATTTGTCTGAGTCTGTCTGTTAGTTCCTTTCTTTAGGTCCTCCATCTTTGGATCTGCTTCCGCTGATTTTCCTTCTATTTTCTGGGTTGCTAGTTCCTTCTTTGTAGTCATTTTCTGAGTTTGTAGATTTAGATTAAAGAATTGTTTTTTTATCTTCTTTGTGTTATTTTTAGTCTCATCATGAGCTAAGGCAATTGTTTCTTGTGTTGATTTTAACACAGGAATTTCTTTCTGAAATTCATCATTTTCTTGTTCGTATGTCAAGCTGGGGACTTTGGGTACAGGTGTTAGGGATGGTTTTTTACCATTGAAGCTAAGTATTCATTTTGTTTTTGTATGTAGTCTTTATAGTCCAATCTATTTAGGGATTTAAAAAGTTTCAGTCAATTGTCATTTGAACTCCTAATTATCCAGCTGGCCTATCAGCCCATCCTTAAATCTCCCTCAGCATATATAAGTAAAGTTCAAATTTTTCAAATTTTTCTGTCCAATGAAAAACACATCTGTCCAGAGAGAGAGAAGAGTAAGTAAAAATTGTTCAGTTTTATAGTCCAAAGTATTCCATTATCTCAATCAATAATGCATGTTTCTTCTACAGATAAATAGCTCCACAACACAGCTCTAAAAGTCAGTATTTTTATTCATAGTCCAGGCAGGCCAGTTTCAAAATAGTTTATTTTGTCTGCCACACAGATAAGCAGCTCAAGACGTATTTTTCCCCCTTTTTCCCAGCTGCAGTCTTCAAAAGTGAAAGTTTCTGAAAACAACAAGAGTCTGATCTGAGTCTGGGCTTCCAGCCAAGTTTTCTTTAGGCATAATAAATTGTAGTGCTGTAGTTTGCCACTAGATGTTGTTGATGCAGTCTTCCAGCTTTTTACATCCAAACTTATATTACAAGCTTTTTAAGTCTCTTTTAAAAAAACAATTCAAAAGCTTTGGAGGCAGGTGTTGAAGATGATTTTTTTACCATTTAAGGTTGAGTATGTAACACTTATTTTGTTTTTGTATGTAGTCTTTATAGTCCAATAGCATCCCCAACCCAGATAAGCAGCTCAAGAGTTTGTTTTTCCTTTTCCCAGCTGCAATCTGCAAAAGTGAAAGTGTCCAGGAACAACAAAGAGTCTTATCTGAGCCTGGACTTCAAGCCAAGTTTCCCTTAAGCATAATAAATTGTAGTGCCATACTTCTCTACTAGATGTTGACACCATCTTCCAGCTTTCTAATCCAAGCTTATTTTGCAAACTTTCAAATATTTTTTCTAAAAAAAGTCTCAAAGGTACTTTTAGTCTCCAAATTTCAAAGCTATAGATCTCTATTAATTCCAAGTTGATCTTGTAGTTTCCTCTGTTTTTCCCCAAAGCAATTAATTTGCCACTTTTCTTTTCCTGAGGGAGCAGGGCAATAACTTCTCTTCCCTCTCTCATTGGGGAGGATTCTTTTCTTTGGGCATTCTTTTTTCCAGGAAATTAGTGTTAGGGCCATAAAAAGAGGATAAAGACTCACCCAGTTCCATCTACGTTGCTCATAAATTGCTAGTTAGTGCTGTCTTCAGTTGTCAGCAGCTTCTTTCCCCCACTGGTTGGAGGGCAGATCTTTGATTGACAAGGGTCCCCTCCTTCATCACCTTTTTGGGGTGACTTTCAACCCTTTTTAGGGTCCCCAGCGGGGCAAAATTGAATGTGGAAGACAGAGCCCCATCTTCCTGCACCCATTATGCTGTAACATCAAACTAGAAGCTCAATGAATTTTTCCTTACTGAGTGGCTTGTATATAAAAAGGTATGTATTTATAAAATAAGTTCAATTTCCCTTCATGATGACAAGAAAGGACATCATTAACATTTTATTGCATCCAAAGTGTAGTACAGCATTTAAAATGATAAACTTTCCCTTATTTTGCATTTTTCTTTTGATTTTTTTTTTAGTGTTCATACACTGTTACTGCCAATTTATAGGGTCCTTTTTTATTTTTGAATAAACAAATCTGTCAACCTTTGGTTATGTACAGCTACATTTCCAAACCAGAATGATATTGTCTCTGGAATATTTGCAATAAATGATATCATATATATTGTGGTATTTTTTTTGTTAAATAATTATGGTATTTGTCATGTTTATACTGATTGGCAGTTATGGAACTTTCACATTTAATAAGTGCAGCTATTTTTGGCACAGGACTGCGTTTTAATTAAACATCAATTTCTAAAGACATCCAAGGTAGGCAGTGCAAATTACTTAGGTCAATTGAGAAATGATGGAAATCTTAATTATGGACATGAGAAAGAATAGATAAAGAAATGTAAGAGAAAAGACAGATATAGAAATGCCATCACGAACTCCTGAGTCTTGAAAGAACCTCTAATCTAATGAAAATAGATTTTGTTGGAGAGATCGTGCAAATAGAATTAATTATTCATAGCAGCAACATCATTAGGATTTCATTTTGTTTAAAGGCCTCTAAATGACTTAGAAAATTGGGTTAAATTGAAGAAGAATTTCAGGGGAAAGAATGGCAAGCTTTTCAGTATATTGACTTTGGCCTAGCACTTTCCAATATAGGAAAATGTACATTATTTCTAAAATCCCTTTCAATCTGAATATAAATTTGATCAAAAGAGTCAGGCAAACTGAACTAAATGGTGGACAGGTTGGGAATAATTAAAATTAAATGACTGTAAAATTGGTGATGGGTATTTTTTTATTTAATAGAAGTAGATGTTTATGAATTTACTCTGTTGAAATAGGAAGATGTGTTTATAGATAACAAACCTAAATTTATCATGCAGAATTTCTCTGTGTTATTTATCTTGATCCTGATTTTCATAAACCTATGAAAGCTTATTGAAAAGAAGCAGTTTTTAAAATATTCACAAGGTAGTAATCTAACTTGATTAGCTCTTTTGCATTTTATGCAACGTGCCACAGATTGTGGCTTTGTAACCATGTGGACTGAGAATTCTGGGAACTGCAATCCCACCTACCTGAGACAGATATAAAATAACTTGTTCAGGATTCCTTGACTTTTATCCAGCACATTGGAGACAAGTGATTATTTTTAACAAGACACCTGTTCTAACTATTGGAAGATATTCTGCACCTACCCAACATATAAAAGGAATAGAAACAGTA
Source organism: Daboia siamensis (assembly GCA_024449315.1). Lineage (NCBI taxonomy): Eukaryota > Metazoa > Chordata > Lepidosauria > Squamata > Viperidae > Daboia > Daboia siamensis. Next base: position 428,765 of record JAKJMR010017235.1, read on the forward strand.
ATTTTATACATGTGGCCCAAGGAAAGAAAATTGATTCCACTAAGACAGTATTTTACAGACTTGGCAACTTTTAACATGTGGACTTCAACACTCAGAATTCCCCCCACCCAGCATTTTTGGTTTGAAATTTGAAAATGCTATAATAAATACATTATTTTTGCTTCTGACATAATAAGAGGAAACAACATCTTGTAGCATCCACTGGCTAATGTTGACATGAAGAGGAAAATATATTAATGGTAAGAAAGTTGATGTACGTCTATTTTACTCAGGGGCTTGAAATAAGATAAAGGCAATAAGGATCGAACACAAAAAAGTTGTTGCCAAGGCATGTTTCTTCAGTAATGAAGTGCAAGAGGTGAAAGGCCTAAAGAAAACAACAAGGATTTTCAACTCCTTTGACCCTGTTTATGAGGCTTATCTAGATAGTTTCTTTTGGAAATGGAATAGGGAGATTTAGTATATCCAGCAAAACAAATCTTGCATTATTTCACAGTTGTTACAATTCTTAGTTTAAAACAGGATACATACATTTTTTTTAAAAAGGAAAAGTTTTAAAAGTTGATTTGGGGGCTGAATTTCTGTTCTCAAGCCTTGATCTTTATACGGATGGGTCTTCATATCACACTATGCTAGGCTGAGCAGTGAACGCTGACGTGCTCTGAGAAATGCTTTGATTAAGCTTGAAAGTTAATCTGAGATTTATTCTAGAATCTGATTGTTTAAAATGTCTGCCTTTTTCTCCTCTATTCCATCCCCTTTTATTTTATTGTTTGTTTATTCATCTCACAATTCTCTCAACTAATTCATGTACATAATTCAGGAACAGATTTAAATAAAAGTAGACAGCTTCCAGTACTGGGCTGTCTTTTACACCATTGGGTTTGTTTAACATGGCCTGTTTGGAGAATGTTTGGAATGCACGGAATCTATGTGCCTATTTTATTTTTTATTTAATAATGTGCCTGAATGCTACTTCTGTTAACATAAAACACTTCTCTGACAGAGATGCTAAAACCTTACTAATGATTGGCCAAATGTCTGTAAACTATTTCCAATCCCAAGAGCAAAGTAATGGTAACTTGGAATAATAGGCCAGCAGATTTGGGGCACAAAGTTTTCTAGTTATATGAGAGAGATAACTAAATAATTAAAAAATAACAATGGCAGATAATATCCATAGACAAAGAATTAGTGAAAGAATCCATAGCAGCAGTAGTGTACAAAATATCTGATCTAACCAAATACACTAAGATTGAAATTCTCAGAATCATGGACTCATCAACCTTTGCCTTATTATTTATGTTTAGTTTTATGCACAAATATACCAACAACTCAGAAGAACACCCACAGGTCACCACTTTCAGAACTCATAGCAAAGAATGTAATGCAACATTTAGAAACTATAGTGCTCCCATGCATAAAACCCAAAGTATGGATCTGATATGTAGATGACACCTTTGTCATAATAAAAAAGGAACAATAAAAGAAAACATATGAAACAATTAATAATATCTTCAAAGGAGTAATATTTAAAGGGGAAAAGAAAACAACAACATGCTGCCCTTCCTGGATATCCTTGTTAACAGAGGAACTGTCAGCAAATTACAAAGACAAGTCTATCATAAAACCACTCAGACTAACCAAATGTTCCATTACCAAAATATTAACCCAATACTTTAAGAGAAGCTATGTAAGAACACTAGAAGAATACAAATATACTTTAGCAACTCTGAAAATCAGAAAAAGTAAACAAACCACCTATACAACATTTTTCAACAAAATGGATACTGCAACTTTATCAACATAAGGATTGAAACAACTGTGAACATCACTAGCAGTCAGAAGACATGATGAAAACTTCTTAATCGCCAACATGTGGACAGCCTTAATCATAATTTCAACTGGGAAACTGAGCATCCTAGATCAGGGGTAGGCAAGCTTGGCTCTTACATACTCGTGGACTTCAAGTCCCAGAATTCCTGAGCCAGCATGGCTCAGTATGAAAACTTCTCCATTTCTCCTCAGCATTGCTGGCTCAGGAATTCTAGGAGTTGAAGTCCACGAGTCATAAAAGAGCCAAGCTTGCCTACCCCTATCCTAGACCAAACTAAATCCAAAAATTTAGCTGAAAGCCTTAGTACTCAGACAAATCAGCCATCAATAATCAAACAGGTAAACAACATTTGCACACCATTTAGAAGAGACAATGAAAAGGCTAAAAAGGAAACAAAAAGAGCAAAATACCTACTCACCAGCAGGAATATGCACATAAGCAGAGATTAATACCAGAATTAGTACTAGACCAATCAAACACTAAACAATATCCATTCAAGGAAATACCAACTCAGACAAACAATCAAACAGTAAAAAACAGCCTAATCAAGGAACTACCAAGAAGAAAACATTCCCACCAAAACTGACAATATTAGTCACTTTGTAAACAGACAGCAAACTCCAGTCCCTTCTAGCACTAAAGATGTTATGTCATGGTTCCAGCTGATGATCCCAATGAAGTAATCACACCTGAGACATTGCAATCTCTAATGCGAAACTTTATTGTGCATAGCATACTGGCACTAATGAAAGGAAAACCAGGTCTGGCAATATGGCACAGTTCAGGTCACATTATCCAATTAATCTTCAGGCCATTGTTATGAAAAGAATTTCTCTTCTCGACATAACATCTCTTCTGTGACCTTGCTTCCTATACAGATAGAAACTACCTGTGCATTCCATACATTCCCCTCCCCACTCAGAACTGTTGGCAAGCTACATGCAGCATGGCTGTCCCAGCACAAGCAATCTTCATAGCTTGACAGGCTGGCCTCCTTACAGAGTTGGGAGAACTTGGAAAACAATGAATACACATTATTACTTGTTAACTTTCTCTTGTGATGGCCCTGGCTTCCGGGGATGTTTATTAAGCAATTCACTTTCACTTTGTCACCTAATCTAACCTCTGTTATTTGGTAATCTCTCCACTGAATTAGGTTCTGATCCTTTGTGGATCATGGAGTCTAGAATCCACTTAACTTCATAGAGTGTCTTCTCTCCCCATTATTGGATTGGGGGCTGCTTTCCTCGATGGCCTCATTCTAGAGTTCTGAATTGGCTTCAGTAGATTGCAGGGGAATACTGGATGTGTTTTTCTCAGTATTCTGAGCAGTTTTAGCTCTACTGTCATCAGGTTAATGACTTTTACAATAGAGAAAGGGCCTATGTACTTTGGACCTAGCTTTTTGCAAGCTTGTCTCAACGATGTATTTTGTGCGTAGATATATTTTATTTCCTATGTGAAACATCCCTTGGGGAGCTTGTCTTTTGTCTGCCTGTTTTTTTTAATTCTCTGTTAGTTTAGCTACAGCTTTCTTTGCATTGCTCCAATACATTGGAACAAATCCACCCACTCCGTTAAGGTGCCCGAGGAGGGAGGCTCCTCTGCGCATTCTGGCACAGGTATGAAATCCACCCCCATGGCTACTTTGAAGGGGGTGAAACCTTTGCTACTGTGTACCATGTTGTTATATGCCAACTGTGTAAATGGCAGGAGTCCTGGCCAGTTAGTTTGCTGATAGTTGACATAGCAACACAGATATTGTTCCACCATTGCATTTGTACATTCTGCAACCCCATTTGTACTCAGATGAATCCCAGATTGGCCCCTGGGAGAATCCAATCATCTTTATGAAAGCCCTGAGATGATACACTTGGGTACCCCATGCAGTCGATAGATGTATTGCAGGAACATTTTTACTAGCTTCTGGGCTGAGGGGAGTCCAACGCATACCTTGAAATGGGCTTGCTTGGAGAAAAGTCTACTACAGTCTAGATCACTGTATTTCCCCTTCCCCTCAGGTAATTCTACGATAAAGTCCGCAGGTATTTCTTCCCAGGGTATGGCTGGATCAGTGACTTGCTGCAGCAACCCTGGGCTCTTCCCTGGTAGTCTCTTCCTGGTTGCGCAAATTGCACAACATTTCACATCACTTTCAATGTCCTTTTTCATCTTTGGCCACTAGAATTTGCAGTTAGCCAGGTGGAAGGTTTTGAAGAATCCAAAGTGGCCAGCTTGTTTGGATTGTGGCTGCGCTGTAAAACTTGCAGTCGCAGGCTGTCTGGAACATATAACTTGTCTCCCTTCCATGCCAGCCCGCTCCCCAGTTAACTCTCCTTGGTGAGTTCAAACCACATGTCAGTTTGCAACTCTTGCTTGAATTGTTGGGCAAAAGCGTCTCTGTGGGGTGGTGAGCTTCTCTTCCTCTCTTGATACCTGGTAGTGGCTTGCACTGCTTGTTGGGTTGTGGGAATGATGGGACTCACCACTTCTTCTTGATTGCTCTTGTACTGGGGCATGCGGGATAGAGCCTCTGTCCCACAAATTCTTTTCCCCTGGAATGTATTTCAAATTAAAGTCAAGTCATTTAAAGTACTGCACCCATTGGACTTGTTTGGGGGAGAGCTTGCGGGAAGTTTTCAGGGCTTCTAAATTTTTATGGTCAGACCACACCTGGAATGGGACTTTCCTCTAGGAATTGCTTCCAGGTTAATAGTCCCCTCTTTCTCTCACATTGCCCACCGTTATTAAGTTTCATTCAATTTACAGGTCATGTATGCATACAGTTGCAGGTTTCACTCCTTGTTCCATTAGAGGAGAACATCCCCCACCGCTACATCACTGGCATCTGCTTGAATCGCAAATGGTTCTTCTGGGTCATGGTATTTTAGGACCAGTTCAGCCACAAATAGCCTCCTGAATTTTTCAAATGCCACTTGGCACTCCATTGTCCAATTTAAGGGCTGGTTTGGCCAAGACTTTTTTCTCCCTCCCTTCATTCTCAGCAACTCTGTAATTGGTAGGGCAATCTGAATGAAAGCAGGGATGAATTGCCTGTAAAGGTTCGCGAACCCCAAGAAGTTTGTAACTGCTTCTGGGTCCGAGGGGCCTTCCCATTCCAAGATGGACTTCACCTTTTCTGGATCCATCTCCACTCTCTCACTTGACACTCATTAGCCAAATTAGTCTAGATTGGCCTTGTGACTCTCACATTTTGACAGTTTGGCATATAGCTTAGCATCCAAGAGTTTTTTCAGCACTTGTCGTATGAGTTTCATGTGTTCATCTATTTTCTTGGGGTAGATGAGGACTCCCTTGTATAAGCTCATGCAGCATCTTGTTTATGAGCTCCATAAATATGGTGGGGAGCTCTTGCACTCCAAAAGGCATCACTATAAATTGGTAGCTCCCTAAAGTAAAGGTAAAGGTTCCCCCGCACATGCGTGCTAGTCGTTTCCGACTCTAGGGACCGGTGCTCATCTCCGTTTCAAAGACGAAGAGTCAGCGCTTGTCCGAAGATGTCTCCGTGGTCATGTGGCCGGCATGACTAGACGCCAAAGGCGCACGGAACGCTGTTACCTTCCCACCGTAGTGGTCCCTATTTTTCTACTTGCATTTTTACATGCTTTCGAACTGCTAGGTTGACAGAAGCTGGGACGAGTAACAGGCGCTCACTCTGTTATGCGGCACTTGGGATTCGACCCGCCAAACTGCCGACCTTCTGATCGACAAGCTCAGTGTCCTAACCCACTGAGCCACTGCGACCCTTCTGTGAGGTTTATACATTCATTCTAATAAATGGTATAGGGTCTCCTGCTTGAGCTGGCGGTTGGACTAGAAGATCTCCAGGGTCCCTCCCAATTCTGTTATTCTGTTCTGTTAAACATCAAGTTAGAAAACCAGGAAAGTTGTGAGATCTATTCCTGCCTTAATACAAACCCAACTCTGTGATCTTAGACTAGGTCATGGGTGTCAAACTTGCCACATCACGTGACGTGTTGCAACATATTGCGACTCTTTTTACATTGCTGGTAATGGGGTGGGCGCAGTTTCAGTATGATGAAACCGGCTCATGGGCCTGCAGTTTGACACCCCTGGGCTAGATGATCTCAGCCCTAGGAAGGAGACAATTAAAAAAAACAGCAGGGACTAGCAACAGTTGCTAAGATTCAAGACAGACTTTAAGGCACCCCCCCCCCCCCCCCCCCCAAAAAAAGGGCTGCAATCCATACTGCATACACTTGAACAGTTCTATGGATTTCAGTGGGAATTATTTCTAATAAGCATCCGTTGTGCCAGTTGGAGTCCACCCACTTATCTAAAAAGTTGCTAAGGTTGAAAAAACACTGCCTTAGCCTCCATGCTTATTGTGCCTAGTGAGTTACATGAACAACTGTCATTCCCTGCTTTCTTTTAATGGTAGCTCCCTAGCAGGCAGTTAAAGGCAGTTTTCCATTTGTTGCTTTCTTTGATCCTCACTCAGTAGTATGCCTCTCTCATGTCTAATTGGATGAAGACCTTCCTTTTGGCTAAGTGTCTCAAAATATCTTTCATGAGAGGGAGGAGGTACATATTTTCCATGCACACTGCATTAATTCCCCTAAATTCTATGCACAGTTTCAGTGACCCATCTTTCTTTTCTTTAAATAAGATGGGGGCTGCCACCCTGGATTTTGCCACTAGGATAAAACCCCTTGCCAAGTTTTTGTCTATGTAGTCTCTTAGCACTTTCATCTCTGGGCATCATAGAGTACATTTTCAGCTTCAGGAGTTTAGGTCTACTGCACAGTCCCTTGGGCAGTAAGGGGGCAGCATGTCACATTCTTTTTCACTGAATACCTTCATAAGGTCTTGGTACTCTCTGAGGACTGGTTGCTGATCCTTCCCTTGCTCTGATGCTGCTTTACTGTGCTTGAGGGATTTTCTTGCCTCCCTCCCTGGCTTGGGGTTTTACTTTTCTCTCTTAAGGAGGTTAGGGCTCCTTCTCTTTATAACCATCTACTTGGAAGCTTTCTCCCAGTAGATCCGGGGTCCCCAGTTTGCTAGCCAGACTAACCCTAAGATAATTTCTTCTGCCATCTTAGGGGCAACCATGAATCAGATAGTTTTTGATGGTCCCCAAATTTTAATTGCACTGGCTCCATTAAGTGGGAGGTGGCTAGGCTTCCCACCAGAGTGCTATCAACATGCTTGAATTTCATGGGCTTTCTCACTCGCAGCCTAGTTTTCGCACTGCAGGCTGACTAATCAGGCATTGGGTGCAGTCTGAGTCTATAAGGGCTTTCATCACCCCTGTCACCCCTGAGTGGGGTGCTGCAATGTCCACTTTAGCTGCGAGGGGGCTGAATGGTCCACTCACCATTGGGTTATCTTCTCCCTTGCTGTCACTTTCATAGAGGTTCCTCTGCAGTTCCTCATCAGTCAGAGTTCCTTCCCCATCACTTTTTTTTGGGGGGGAGCGAGATCTCAACAACTTAGGCTGCCATGCACAATTTCTCTTTCCCTTTTTTTGGCAGCTTTTTGGCTTTCTGAGGAGGCAGGGATGCAGGAACTGCCTTGGGTGCTGGTGCTAGACACATTGCTGCCCAAAGGCCCTCCTGGCTGCAGCAGAAACACTCAGCATGGGCAGGAGATGCCGCCAGTGGATGCTTTCTTCCCAGCATGCGTTTTTCTTGGCTCCTCTTTGGGTGTGGTTCAAATCTCCTGTGGCTTTTGTTCTCTATCAGGTCTAGCTCCACATTCGTCACCAGTTGGTACCAATCATTGAGTCAGTCTGGTATCCCTCTAGGCAAGCATGTGTGGTACAATTTGCAATTCTACCACTCTCTGAAGTAGTGGGTCAGGAGTTGCTCTGGCCAATGCCTCAGTCTCCCCGTGAGCCTTGTGAACTCCCTGATGTACTCTGCCATGGGTTTGCTTTCTTGCTCTATATTGCAAATCTCAGCCTCTGTGTGACAGGTCTGCGTGGTATCACCAAATCAGGCCCTGATCTCTGCCAAGAATGCATCTGAGTCTGCTAGCTCAGGGGCTCCCTCGTCATGGAGAGCTGTCACTGACTCCATCATCTCTCCTTCAAGGTTGGCACAACTGCACCTACCCAAGCTTCATTATTGATGTATTCTCCTCCATGCCAGTCTAGGTGTGTCCAGACTTAGTTGAGGAAGAAAGCCAGCTTCTCTATCAAAAGTGGCTTTGATTGGAGGAAATGGTGGTGGTTTCAGAGTGGGCCAGGGTCCTGGCAGCCATCCCATGTCATAGGGATACATCCATATCTGGGTGCCATACATCTGAGTTGCTGGTGGCCACCAGCCAGCTGCTCAAGGTGGTAGGGCAGCCTCTGGCAGAAAGCTGTGGGTTCTGGGTTTTAGGCTGAGACTGAGCCAAGGAGAAACTCTGGGCTGCAGGCTAGCAGTCCCTCCTACTGCTGTAGCTGTGGCTCCTGATGGAGACTGGGGTGAGGGGATTGGCGTCGTTACTGAGAGCTGGCCAGACCCTATCTGGAGGTTTGGATCCAACCTCTGAATCAATTCTCCTGAATGTACCTCCAAGCTGCTGAACTTTTGCCTCATTTGTTTCATCAACTGGCTGCCACACGCTGGCAAGTACTGCTCCATGGGGGCTGGCCATTATGAAGCTCTCCACTCCCACCAACTTTGCTCCTGGGGAAGATCAGCTTAGGGTAGTACAGGGGGAATTCAGCTACAGTTGCCTTTCACTCCCCATCTTGCCACTTCCCCAGCTCCAGCTGGTTGAAAGTTGTTGTTCCACTCATCCACTCCAGGATTGGTAGCAACTCCTTCCATTCCTCCTTGGGGCGCATCGAATCTGACTGGGCCCTGGAGCTTCCCACATCTCCTGCTGGGCTCCCATTGATTGACCCAACCCAAGTTTAGCTGGTTGCTCCATCTCGGCCATCTTCCCCTGAGTCATCACTACCCCTCTGGAATTCGCCAGATGGGGTATAGGGGATCAGGACCCCTTAGTTAAAATTGAGTTTAGTAGAGAGCTGGTTTAGTGTCATGGTTCCAGCTGATGATCCCAATGAAGTAATCACACCTGAGACATTGCAAATTCTAATGCAAAACTTTATTGAGCATAGCATATCGGCACTAATGAACGAAAACCAGGTCTGGCAATATGGTGCCAGAAAAATAATTAAAAGAGTAAAACCTTTTCATCCCTCTCTGACAGTTCAGGTTACATTGTCCAATTAATCTTCAGGCCATTGCTATAAGAGGAATCTGTCTTCTTGGCATAATATCTCTTCTGCGACCTTGCTTCACATATGGATAGAAACCACCAGTGCATTCAATACATTCCTCTCCCCCCTTGGAACTGCTGGCAAGCTATAAGCAGCACAGCTGTCCCAGCGCAAGAAATCTTCATAGTTTGACAGTTAACTAGTTGGATAATGAAAAGCCTGCAAGAAAACAACCAATCTCTGGGAGCACCAAGGACTCCAAAATTTCTATAGTATCATCTTTTCCAAACAACATGCCTAATAAAAATTCAGATGTGCCAAGAAGAAGTGGGGATCATTATCAGAAGACAATTGCAAGATAATGCATGTGTTTAATATTTCCTCATTACTTTTTCTCTTTTGTTTTTCTGAGTTCAGGATTACATTTGCTGGATAAAAACTATAGAAGATATTATCAAAAATGGGCACTTGCAAAATAAGCAAGCAATCCCTTTCTCTATTGAGTTCCTGTTTTGGAAGTCAGTCTGAATTTGTTAAGAACAAGTCTTAGCACATTGTCAGAAACCTGTGAACACAATATATTTCGGCTTCAGCAATTTTTATAAAGAAATACATATGATATTCAAAGTACAAAACTAGTTAAGCATAAGTGAAATCGAATTTTGTTTGGTAGGCTTACATTTGGGTTGAATAATATAGTCAAAGAGTTTTCAACCATGGTTCCTCCTAGAACTGGAAAGAGTTATCAAGTCCTACAGGATTAAATCCTGTACCTATTATTAATTATTAATATTTTTATTAATGACTTTGACCAACTGCTCAATTATCAAATTTGCAGACCATGCAGAACTCGATAGATTAGACAGATAGATAGATAGATAGATAGATAGATAGATAGATAGATAGATAGATAGATAGATAGATAGATAGATAGATAGATAAATAGATAGATCAGACAGACAGATGATATTCTAAAATCAGGAACAATATACAATAAAATCCTAAAAAAATAAAAAAAAAACCTCAGTGGAAAATAACAGAATGAAATTTAATAGAGAGAACTGTGAAGTCCCTTACTTAACGATTAATCAAATATAGGTATTTAATGTTGAAGACATCTGATATGAGAATAGTATGCATGATAAGAATGTTGGAACAAGTTCCAAATACATCTGTTTTAATGTCACCTAGCATTCACATAATTCACCACTATTTTCCAGACATAGAAACATTAATTTCAAAAAAAATCTTCCTGACTGAGACAGGTATCTAAGCACATAGTTGAAAGAGTTCAACCCAGCCTCACCTCTTCTAAAGAGAAAAAGGAATATTCTCTTCTAGAAAAATCAAAGGATCTGGAAGAAAAGAAGTACAAATGAAGTATTGCATTGGAATTTGATTTTTGATTTGTCTAGTTGTGTTGAGCTTTACATTTGACTCTCTAATATTTATGCTTTCTATATGTTTTCAGTAGATTATCTGCTCTTTTGCAACTTGAAAAAGCATTTTAATGCAATCTATTCAAAACCATGTATACTCCTTTATCTCTTTTCTTCCAGTAATCACTTTTCAACCACTTTCTGCAGATACATTTGCAGGATCTGAAAATTTCATCAAACCATGAAAGGAATATGAGAATGAAAATAGCACTCTTTTGTACTATAAGAATATCACACTGGAAAACAAAAAGGGCAGAGTTTGTGTTACATCAGCACAAAAGTAATGCTGTTTTTGTCATTATTCCTAACCCCCAAAAACTCCGCTGACAGACCCATGTCCTCTGTTTTGAACAGCTCTACAGCTTTATTTCTTTTGCCACTGAATGTCTTGTCAGTGACTATTTATAAATTCAGGCAAGTAAGTAAGTAAGTAAGTAAGTAAGTAAGTAAGTAAGTAAGTAAGTAAGTAAGTAAGTAAGTAAGCAAGCAAGCAAGCAAGCAAGCAAGCAAGCAAGCAAGCAAGCAAGCAAGCAAGCAAGCAAGTAAGTAAGTAAATACTTAAAAGAAGAAAATGATTGTTTTACTTCCTCTTTTTTAATAAAGTACTTTTATGTCTTGTTTGTGAGAGAGATCTGTCTCCCCATGGAGCAGGAAATGATGTCTCTAGTCACACACCCATAATTCAGGGCCAGAAAGTAATAGTATAGAATTTATTTAATTTTCATATTTTTTATTCTATATTTGTCAGTGAGGTAGGAGTGGTCCTATCTTTCTTAGACATGATTAAGATGGAGGATGCTAGATAAAGAATATATGGCTTAGCTCATTGCAATACTTGTTTTGCAGCTGTCTTTCATAGCACTCTTTTCAAATTTGGATACTGTCCTATCTGTAAACAAATTACTAGTCTACATGGACAGATTACTTATCTAGAGTCTGTAATCTGTGATTTTCAGGCAGAAATTAGGTGTCCAGTTCAGCCCTTCTGCTCTATTGAGCTGCTATCAGTTATCAACCCCCTCTACACAAGATCCTGTAGGAGAAGGGCAGTATGGACAACCATGGGATCTGGCAGGTGAGACCTGTGAACTATAAACACAAAGCTTTCGGTGTATCCCTGCATAACTGCTGACATAATAGGGACACTAAGATGACAGGTCAAAGTAGTTGTGATGATAATTCAAATAAGCAGGGCATCATAGTCTGAGGTGAACTTGTTTTGGACAGGGGAAAATGTGAATCAGGTATTACACATCAGTCATGCAAGAAGAGCAAGGCATCCAAAAAGAGAAGCCACCTTCTGGTTGATGATTCAATTATAAGGGATGTAAATTTAGAAAAGGATACAGAGGTTTCAAAAGAGGTCAGGTCACCATGAAGTAAAAAAGATTTTGAGACTCTAGAAAGAGTAAAAGACTCTACTGTTGAGATTCTAGAAAGAGAACAGCAACAAAGAGCATTAGGTGCTGGAGGCTAAAACAAATAAAGAATAATTGCTGGAATTTGGTATGTCTAGTTTAATAAAAAGATGGATTGGGGGGATATGATAGCAGTGTTCTAATATCTCAGGGGCTGCCACAAAGAAGAGAGAGTCAAGCTATTTTCCAAAGCAGCTGAAGGCAGGATGAGAAGCAATGTATGGAAACTAATCAAGGAGAAAAGCAACCTAGAATTAAGGAGAAATTTCTTGACAGTTAGAACAATTAATCAGTGGAACAACCTGCCTTCAGAAGCTTTATCACTGGAGGTTTTTACGAAGAGACTGGACAACCATTTGTCTGAAATAGTATAAGGTTTCCTGCCTGAGCAGGGGGTTGGACTAGAAGATCTCCAAGGTCCCTTCCAACTCTATTATTATTATTATTATTATTATTATTATTATTATTATTATTATTATTATTATTGTTATTGTTATTGTTATTGATCATTGCACAGTCAGCCAGATGTTCAGACTGGATTTGGCATTTTTGTCTACCTATTGAGTCCTTACTAAGGACCTGGGATAGGCAGCTGTGGATCTTTGATGATATTATAGATATTGTCACAGGATGGAAGCAGTTCCTAGTAAGGCCGCCTTTTGCAATTGACTAATGGTGAATTTGTCAGTGCCAATGGTGTTCAAGTGGTGCTCCAGTTGTTTTGGGATTGCACCCAAGGCGCCTATTACTATTGGTACTACCCTTGCTTGCCTTTGCCACAGTCTTTCTATTTCTATTTGTAGGTCTTTGTATTTTGTTATCTTTTCCAGTTCTTTCTCGTCTATTCTGCTATCTCCAGGCGCTGCCACGTCCACTATCCAGACTTTTTTGTCTTTCTTATCAACAATTGCTAAGTCTGGGGTGTTATGTTGCAGGTGCTTGTCTGTTTGAATTCTGAAGTCCCAGAGCAGTTTAACTTTATCATTTTCTATGACTTTCTCTATTTTATGATCCCACCAGTTCTTGCTTACAGGCAAATGATATTTCTTGCAGATCTTCCAGTACACCATTGTTGCTATTTTGTCATGCCGCTGCTTGTAGTCAGTCTGTGCGATCTTCTTGCAGCAGCTTACTAGATGGTCCACTGTTTCTTCAGCTTCTTTGCATAGGTGGCACTTACTGTCTGTTGCTGTCTTCTCAATTTTGACTATGTATGCATTTGTCTTGTGCAGCCAGAATTAGCTCCTCGGTCTCTTTCTTCAACTTTCCTGCTCTTAGCCATTGCCAGGTCTTGTTATTATTTGCTTTCCCAGCTATTTTTTTTAATGTACTGGCTATGTAGTGCTTTGTCTTCCTATGCCTCTATTCTGTTCTTCATTTGGTCTATCTTGTAAGCCAGTTTGGTCTCTCCAGTACTCAGTAAGCCTTCCTGATATACTAATTTCAGTGCATCTTAATAACTGTCCTTCAGATGTTCTTCCAAAGCCATTTTTTCTTCTTCAACCATTTGATGTACTTGCAGCATTCCATGTCCACCTATTTGCCTTGGTAGATAGAGTCTTCAATGTCACAGTGTGGATGAAGGGCATGATTCATTGTCATTATTTTTTTGGTCTTCCTATCCATTGCTTTTAGTTCTGCTTGAGTCCAGTCCACTATTCCAGCTGTGTATCTAATGACTGGAATTGCCCAGGTGTTGATTGCCTTCATGGTATTTCCTCCATTGAGTTTGGATTTTAAGATCTTCTTCACTCTCTTGATGTATTTACCTTTAATCTTTTCTTGACTTCAGTTGCTTGATGTTGTCAGCTTGAAGGATACCCAAGTATTTGTAGTAATCTTCCTCATCCAGACTCTTAATGTTATTTTCTTTATTCCTTCAGTTTTCACTATTTTTCCTTTTTTGAGAGTAAGTGTGGCACATTTGTCCAAGCCAAACTCCATTGCAATATTTTGGCTATATATATGGACAGTGTTCAGCAGTGATTCTATTTCAGATGATGATTTTCCATATGGCTTCAGATCATCCATGTAAAGGAGGTGAGATAGTCTGGCAGATGTTTTTGATGTTTGATAGCCATGTCCTGAGTTACTCAGTATTGTTGACAGAGGAAACAGTGATAATGAATTTCCTTGAAATATTCAATTGACCTACAACTGTGTCTTCCATTGTGCCATCGATCTTTGCACAAATTTTCTGATATTTCTACTAACTCCTGTTATTTCTAGGCAGTTGATTATCCAGTCATGTGGCAGAGTGTCAAATGCCTTTTTGTAGTCAATCCATGCCACATTCAGATTGGTCTTCCTTTTATTGCAGTTTTCCAAGATCATTTTGTCTATTAGGAGTTGAACTTTTGTTCCTCTGCTATTGGGGTGGTTTCCTTTCTGCTCAGGTGGAAAGAGATTGTTTTCAACTAGATCTGTTGTACTGCATTCGCTACCGTACCAGTTAGCAATTTAAAAGTTGTTGGTAAGCAGGTAATTGGCCTGTGGTTGCCTGGTGTTGCCCCTTTTGATGGATTTTTCGTTATTAGGTAGGTTTTCCCAATTGTTAGCCACTTTTCAATTTCTCTTCCTTCTAGTATATTGTTGAACTGCTTGGAAATGAGTGGGTATATAACAGATGTTTCAACCAAAACCCATGCAGTTCATCTTCACTTGGTGCTGACCAATTTTTGATCTTCCTTGCTTTTTTTCTATCATTTTTGTTATTATCACTTGTTCTTTCATTTCAGCTTCTGTTTTATTTGCTTCCACCTCTTTTAACCAAGCTGCATCCTTGTTGTGTTTCTTTGGGTTATCCCATATCTGCTTCCAGAACTGCACTTCCTTTTTAAAATAGTCAAGAATGCCAGCAAGGACTGTGATGTGGAGGCT
>JAKJMR010017235.1:462901-488652 GCA_024449315.1 Daboia siamensis
ACTCCAAAATCTAAAAACTATACTGCTCAAAAAAATAAAGGGAACACAAGATAAGACATCCTACTATTAAATACAGTACATTGTGTTGTTTAAGTGTTCCCTTTATTTTTTTGAGCAGTATATTTTCTATTTTAGGTAATAGTTTATTGATTGATTAGTCTTGCAGTCTTAATAAAATAAAATAGTACATAATCTAATTTTGTAATAAGTTATGAGAAAATAAAGGGATTGTTTTATATGCATTAATACAAAGAGACAGTAATTAGATAAATGAAACTCCATTATAGGTACCCCACTGTCTTAGCTATAAACTTAGCAGTTCTACATATAATATGGAATTTGGCCCCAGGAGGAAATATGACAATCTGTTGTTAAAATTCCAGTGGGCTGTTCTTTCCAAGAGGGATGATAAATATTTAAGCCTAATCCAGGAATATAATTAACAGATGAACAAAATATGAGAAAAATGGCTGGGTAGAATGTTTTCTTGACAGTATGGTTGATGAGTCCAATTTTCAGATAAGGGACCAGGCTTTCCTGTGTAAAGTTTAGATTTTCTACAGTCCTGGATCATTTTGGTTTTCTGACTCTTTCTGGGGACTTCAGCAACTTAGTTGCTTTTTCCAAATTATCATCCTGTTCAAAATTGGTGCACAAGCAACTTGTCTTCTCAGTCCATCCAGGAACATAAGCTTTATAGTAGCCTCTGAGAATAAGATAAGGTAAGGTAAGGTAAGGTAAGGTAGGGTAAGGTAAGATAAGATAAGATAAGATAAGATAAGATAAGATAAGATAAGATAAGATAAGATAAGAAAGATAAGATAAGATAAGATAAGATAAGATAAGATAAGATAAGATAAGATAACCTTTATTGTCATTTTTTTTTACTGAGGGCTCAATGGCACACATCAAAAATGAAATTTAGTTGACTGCTTTCAAAGTGAAACACATACATGACACACACCTAAACATACCATATACAACAAATGTATAGACCCACACCCCTACATATACATAACAAATAAATATTAAATACTGTCCATCTTGAATATATAATGGAAGAAGGAAGCTTGAGAGTTCACAAGGTTAATGCTGTATGGAATGAAACTATGGCTGAATCTGGATGTTTTGCTACAGATATCACGAAGCCTCCTCCCAGAACATAACAAGGAAAACAGGTCATGAAGAGGATGTGTAGTGTCCCAGTTAATCTTATGGACCCTGCTCAAGCAACACTGGATGGGAGGGAGGGAACTGCCAATGATCTTTTCAGCCATCCTCACCACTCTCTGCACCGCCTTGTTGTCTGAAGCAGTGATGCTTCCAAACCAGACTGTGATGCTGTATAACAGAATGCTCTCAATCATCCCCCTGCAGAAAGTGGTAAGGATAAGAGAAGGAAGATGTGCTTTCCTCATGCGATGCAAAAAAATGCAGGTGTTGCTGTGCCCCCTTCACCAGTGTCTCATTGTTGAGCGACCAGCCTACTTGTTAGCTGCACACCCAGGAATTTGATGCTGGTATAAGCCAGTAAATCTGTTGTGGTTCTTAAGGACTGATTTGATCCATCTGATGTTAACATCAGTGTGCTTAGTATAAGTATTCCAATCTGTTTTCTGGAAATTCTGATGAGATTTAGTAAAGGTAAAGGTAAAGTTTCCCTGCACATGTGTGCTAGTCGTTTCCAACTCTAGGGGCCGGTGCTCATCTCCATTTCAAAGCCGAAGAGTCAGCGCTTGTCCAAGGACGTCTCCATGGTCATTTGGTTGGCATGACTAGATGCCAAAGGCACACAGAATGCTGTTACCTTCCCACCATAGTGGTCCCTATTTTTCTACTTGCATTTTTACGTGCTTTCGAACTGCTAGGTTGGCAGAAGCTGGGACGAGTAACAGGCACTCACTCTGTTACGCGGCACTCAGGATTCAACCCGCCAAACTGCTGGCCTTCTGATCGACAAGCTCAGCATCCTAACCCACTGAGGTGGACCTAATTACTGGGATCTGGAGTCCGATTCTGTAGTTTATAGGACTATGCTAACTGTGGGAAATTGTTCAAAACCTGTCTCTGGATTTCAGAGGATGATTTTACTATTCCAGAGGATACAAAACAAAGATCTGGGAATAATTCTTTTGCCAACGAGTAGAATAAAATGTGCTTCTATCTTTCGCATAATATGTAAGAATAAGATTGTTTATTTCCATTCAATCAAATATTCTATTCCCATTCTTATCCATTGGTTATAGCACCAAGATGTGTGGTGGCTATTAAAATCACCAAGGATTAATCATACTATCTCCCATAGGCATTGATAAGACAGAATCTGACCAATAGTCCATTGTAGGCTTGAAAATATTAATGATGGTTGATAATAATATTCTGTAACTCTGTGGATATAGAAAAGACATTCTGATTGGTAGTTGAATTAATAATTGAAGGAAAGAGATTATAACTGTCAACATCATCCTTGACATAAATCGCAATTCTGTATTTAGGGTTGTGCAATACTGTTATTATTCTATATCCAAACATCCTCCATGTGTGTTTCCTGAAATACCAGATTGTCAACAGAATAATCCATTGGATCTTGGCCAAGTATTCACTTTGGCTCTTTTGATGCCTTCAATGTTAAGCTGGCAGATAATTAAATTGGGGCCAAAAGTCTCTGTGTGTATTTCCAAAAGGGCTATTTGATTTTATGCACTTTTGTTTGTCATGGTTGTGAGTCCCAAAAAGGGAAATTGTTTCCACCTATTTAGTACCACCCAGGAAGAATGTATAGCTTAAGGAATGCTTATGGATGCAGGCAACTATTATTCCCATCAGAGTAGAATCCATAGCTAACCATCTCGTCTCTACTTCAAGAACAACAAGATATAAGAAATTCGGCAAACAAATTAGATCTGAACTTAAACTATTGAAGCATGATCTTCTACATACTTTATATTCATGCCCATTTACACCAGAAGAAAGGCAGAGAGGGCTGGATTCTTTACATAATGATAAGGCTGCAAGATTTGATGGCATGTATCCAGAACCACTGAAGAACTATGGACAGCAACTAAACATTGGCTTGCCTCCTTTTTTAATTTTATACTACATTCTGGATGCAGATGATACCACTCTAATGGCAGAAAGTGAAGAAGAACTAAAGAGCCTCTTGTTGCGGGTGAAGAAGGAGAGTACAAAACTTGGGTTGAAACTTAACATTAAGAAAACCAAGATCATGGCATCCAGCCCTCTCAATTCCTGGCAAATAGATGGGGAAGAAATGGAGGTAGTGACAGATTTTATTTTCCTGGGCTCCAAGATCACTGCAGATGGGGACTGTAGCCAAGAAATTAAAAGACGCTTTCTCCTGGGGAGGAAAGCCATGGAAAATCTAGACAGCACACTAAAAAGCAGAGACATCACCCTATCAACAAAAGTGCGTTCAGTCAAGGCTATGGTCTTCCCAGTTGCAATGTATGGCAGTGAAAGCTGGACCATAAAAAAGGCTGAGTGCTAAAGAATTGAGGCTTTTGAACTATGGTGCTGGAGAAGACTCTGGCGAGTCCCTTGGACTGCAAGGCGATCAGACTGGTCAGTCCTAGAGGAGATCAACCCTGACTGCTCTTTAGAAGGCCAGATCCTGAAGCTAAAACTCAAATACTTTGGCCACCTAATGAGAAGGAAGGACTCACTGGAGAAGAGCCTAATGCTGGGAAAGATTGAGGGCAATAGAAGAAGGCTGGATGGAGTCACTGAAGCAGTAGGCATGAGCTTAAATGGACTCCAGGAGATGGTAGAGGACAGGAAGGCCTGGAGGAACGTTGTCCATAGGGTCATGATGGGTCAGACACAATTTCTCAGCTAACAACAATATTCTGGATGGCTACCTCTTATATCCAACAAGATCAAAATCATTGCAATTTTGAAACCAGGGAAGGATCCAAACATTCCCCAAAGTTACAGGCCAATTTCTCTTCTTTGTGTCACCTATAAATATTTAGAAAGACTTGTATTAAACAGAATAGTTCTAGCAGTAGAATGTGTAATCCAAGTAGAATAAACTGGATTTTGCCCCAAACATGATTGTAGCAATCAAGGTCTTGCATTAATTTCCTACCTGGAGTATGGATTCCAAAGGAAAATGAAAAATGTCTCTTTTTCTTGACTTCTCGGTGGCCTACCATACTGTCTAGAGAGAAAGACTTCTCCTCAAACTAATCAAGCTTATACCTTGTTGTAACACCATTGCCTTGATTATCAACATGTTAAGTAACAGGTTATTTTAAGTTTTCACAGAATTCAATACAAGCAGATATCTTAAGTTGATTAATAGACTACACAAGGATCAGTGCCATTCTGCTCTTTTTAACTTGTACATCCATGACCTGCCTGAAACTATTTCTCAGAAAATTATTAATGCTGATGATATTAATCTCACAGTACAAAAAGCCAACTTCAGTAATGCAGAGGACATCCTCTCTCACGATCTCCAAAAGTTGGATGACTACTTCAAAAAATGGTGCTTTCAACTAAACCTAACAAAAAACAGAAATAGCCACATTCCACCTCATAATAGATATGCAAATTACCAGCCTTCAGTGAAGTTCCAGAACTATATTTTACAATGTAAAAACTCTCTGAAGTACCTGGGGATAACAATGGATAGATCACTAACCTTCCGACAACACCTGGAAAATGCAGCTGCAAAATTGAAAAGCTGCAACAATTAAGTGGACAAAGGTGCTGATGCTAATACCCTATGAATAACAACCTGGGTTTTGGTTTATTCCATACCCGAATATTGTGCCAGCATGTGGCTTAATAGTACCCACACCAAAATGGTTCTCCAAGTGTGCCAGACAATGCATATCATCTCTGGCACATTGCATCCCACTCCCACTCCTGTGCACGGGTTACCAGTACTTATCAAAATCATACTGCCCCATATTAGAAGACAACAAGCTCTCATTCAGCTATGGTCAAAGATGCTGAACAAGAAGGCCATCCCTATTCACCAGAACAATGTATAGCCCGTCACAAGATTGAAATTCTGTAGGCCAGCTTGAAAAACAGCTGTTCACATAACATCTACCCAGTTTAACTCTAGAATGCCTGGAGAGAGGCATGGTTCAAATATTTTCTGGTGACCTGACCATTAGTGATCCCTCTACAAGCCACCTGGTTTTCACCTGCCTTGCTTTGTTTGGGCAAAAATTGAACAGAATCAGGTATAATACTGGAAGAAGTGCCTCTTCCCTGTTTCAGTAGGGGTGAAAAGATTCCCCTTGTTGCAATAATGGATGCTGATATGCAAACTATTAAGCATACTGTGCAAATTTGCCCATGATGTGTGTTCTCTGGTTACCTAGAAGAACTGCATGAAGCAACACCAGAGGCGATTGCCTGGATAGCTGAATTGAACATCCAGTTATGAGGCCACTGCTATACCCCATAGATGTTTTATTTATAATTACATGGACTATTTATATATGTTTACTTTTGTTATGTTCTCCTCATAGGCTAAATAAATAATAATGGCTGGGTTTTTATTTTAGGTGTCTTATTCAGTTCAGTGCATTGTACAAAATAATATAACTGGGAGTTTTCTAACATTTAAAAATATTATTTGACTTTGTAATGGCTTTCCTATAAAAATAGAAATGCTTTCAAGTGACCAAGCAGAACTGAACTGCTCATTTTCAGCATTAGCATAACTGAATCAACTCCAATTCAGATAAATATAGTTCAGTAACTAATCACCGATGAAATAAGTGGTATAAGTCTGCTCTTTAATATAATTGCACACAATTGTATTTCCTCTCAATTGCTTTTTTGACCTTTTAAAAATTCCTCATCCCTTAAAACACACACAACCTGCGGTTCTGAACATTTACTAATGCATAATGTACTGAGCAAATCAATAGATCAAGAAGAAGGAGTCCCTTTCTTGTAACTTCTGTTTGTAATATACATCTCAAAACATAAGGTTTGCCCCAGAAATGTAATAACAGTCCTATATAAAATACCTGTCAGTGACAGATGCTTTCTTTTGATTTTGAATTTTTTTTTGTTAGCTTTGTTGGAAATATTAAGTTTAGAGCTTTATCTTAAAATAGAAGTAAATTTATGGTAATTATAAACTGCACAGAGCTCCCCCTCCCTTTTTAGTGTTTATAGTCTATAATTTTATCCTGTTATGAAACAGGTTTATGATTGTCCATCTTCCAAAGTCACTTGTTTGAGAGGAGTAGCTATAGAAATTGAATAAAAAACAAGTAACTTCACTAGTTAATATTGCATAGGCACCAAAAAGACTGGAAAAGTGTTAGTGGTATGGATCCCTTTTTCCCTTTGTGTATATAAAAAATACCTGTGCAGAAATGGTTACTTAACTAACTGAAGCAATGTAAGTGTATTTGTTTGCACTTAAACACAGAGGCTACTTGAGTTTTGTGACTGCAACATGACTATTGTTAATTACTTGTGCTTGCTATATATTTATATTCTTACTTATAGCTATTAAGGTAAAGAAGACCACATCTGCTAAAGGAGGATCTTTAATATAGAACATCTGATAAATGATGAGGAAAAAATAAATTAACTGCCTAACATTAAAAAATCACGGTCACTTCTCAAGGTATTGACCAGATATGCATCTGCAGGTGTTATTGTTTGTATTTTCTGTCTCTTAAGAAAAATAAGTTTCTGGACAATTTAAACTTTGGCAATGGCCAAAAGTCCCATGAGATTGTTGCATAATTGATGATTTAGAAGTCCATCCCTTGGCATTCTTTAGGGTATGGATTGGCAATATCTATCTCTGTTAACTCTCTTAATATTTGCCCAATAAAATCCTCTTTGGTATTTTCATCTTTTAGAGTACTAATGCCCCTTTATGGATTACTGCCTTGTCACAGTGAAGGGCACAGGTTGATAGAATTTTGTCAAGAGAATACGATGGTCATAGCAAATACTCTTTTCCAACAACCCAAGAGACGGCTCTACACATGGACATCTCTGGACGGTCAACACAGAAATCAGACTGACTATGTGCTCTGAAGCCAAAGATGGAGAAGCTCTATACAGTCAGTAAAAACAAGTCCAGGAGCTGACTGTGGCTCAGATCATGCGTTTCTCGTTGCAAAATTTAGGCTTAAATTGAAGAAAGTAGGGAAAAGCACTAGGCCACTCAGGTATGAACGAAATCATATCCCTGATGAATACACAGTAGAGGTGGCAAATAGATTTAAGGAATTAGATCTAATAGACAGAGGGCCTGAAGAATTATGGATAGAGGTTCACAACATTGTACAAGAGGTAGCAACTAAAACCATCCCAAAGAAGAAGAAATGCAAGGAAGCAAAATGGTTGTCTGAGGAAGCTTTGCAAATAGCTGAGGACAGGAGGGAAGCGAAAGGCAAGGGAGAAAAAGAAAGATATGCCCAGTTGAATGCAGAATTACAGAGAATAGCTAGAAGAGAAAAGAAAGCCTTCTTAAATGAGCAGTGCAAAGAAATAGAAGAAAACAATAGAATTGGAAGGACCAGAGATCTCTTCAAGAAAACTGGAGATATGAAGGGAACATTTCATGGGAAGATGGGCATGATAAAGGACCAAAATGGCAGGGACCTAACAGATGCAGAAGAGATTAAGAAGAGGTGGCAAAACTACACAGAAGAAGTATACAAGAATGAGCTTAAAAACCCAGATAACCACGATCTTAAAGTTCTTAAAGAGATGGGAGTACCAGACCATCTTATTTATCTCTTGAGAAACCTATATGTGGGTCAAGAAGCAACAGTGAGAACTGGAACGGAACCACTGATTGGTTCAAAATTGGGAAAGGAGTCTGGCAAGGCTGTATACTGTCACCCTGTCTATTTAACTTATATGCAGAGCACATCATGAGAAAGGCATATATATATATTTATTACATTTATATCCCGCCCTTCTCCGAAGACTCAGGGCGGCTTACAAGCTTAGCAGTAGCCTTCATTCTATGTATATGCCTGCTTGTTAGGGCTTTCACACACACCCCAAGCGGCATTATTACAAAGTCAGCTTATTGCCCCCAACAATCTGGATCCTCATTTTACCTATCTCGGAAGGATGGAAGGCTGAGTCAACCTTGAGCCTGGTGGGATGCGAACCCGCACTAATTGCAGGCAGCTGGTCTTACTTAAGGAGGCATTAGCCCTCTGCTCCACCAAGGCTCCTTATGCAGATGATACCACTCTAGTGGCAGAAAGTGAAGAGGAACTAAAGAGCCTCTTGATGTGGGTGAAGAAGAGGAGTGCAAACGTGGGCTTGAAACTCAACATTAAGAAAACCAGGTTCATGGCATCTGGCCCTCTCAATTCCTGGCAAATAGATGGGGAAGAAATGGAGGTAGTAACAGATTTTATTTTCCTGGGCTCCAAGATCACTGCAGATGGGGACTGCAGCCAAGAAATTAAAAGATGCTTGCTCCTGGGGAGGAAAGCTATGGCAAATCTAGATAGCATATTAAAAAGCAGAGACATCACCCTGCCAACAAAAGTGCGTATAGTCAAGGCCATGGTTTTCCCAGTTGCAATGTATGGCTGTGAAAGTTTGACCATAAGAAAGGCTGAGCGCCAAAGAATTGAGGACTCACTGGAGAAGAGCCTAATGCTGGGAAAGATTGAGGGCAATAGAAGAAGGGGATGACAGAGAATGAGGTGGCTGGATGGAGTCACTGAAGCAGTAGGTGTGAGTTAAATGGACTCTAGAAGATAATAATAATAATAATAATAATAATAATAATAATAATAATAATAATAATAACAACAACAACAACAACAACAACAACAACAACAACAACAATAACAACAACAACAATAATAATAATAATAATAATAAGTTGGAAGGGACCTTGGAGATCATCTAGTCCAACCCTCTGCTCAGGCAGGAAACCCTATACCAGGGGTAGGCAATCTCAGCTCCTCCACGACCCATGGACTTCAACTCCCAGAATTCCCGAGCCAGCATAGCTGACTTGGGAATTCTGGGAGTTGAAGTCCATGAGTCACAAAAGAGCCGAGGCTGCCTACCCCTGCCCTATGGCTGGCCACTCTCTTCTTAAAAACTTCCAGTGTTGGAGCATTCACCACTTCTGGAGGCAGGTTGTTCCACTGGTTAGTTGTTCTAACTGTCAGGAAGAGAAGACCTGGAGGAATGTTGTCCATAGGTCACGATGGGTCAGACACGATTTCACAACTAACAACAACAACAACAAAGAGTACTAATGATGTGTCTCTGGGATTGGTTGCTGATGTTGTCCAGGTTAAATGAGATGTCAGAAGAAACATTGAAATTGCAAAAAATAAAAGAGAATCCAAAGCCAAAAAAGACAAAAATCTCAGGAAGAAACTCTTTTGTCAGTTTCAGAAAACTGTCAGAAGAGACAAGAAACAATATTGTAACAACATCTATAAAGACATGGAAGAAGAAACAGACAGGGAAACACAAGTCTTCTAAAAGATTTCTGGATACAGAATGAGGTTCCAATGTTGAAATGGTATGCTAATAAATGTCAGTGGACAGATAGTAATTGATTCAAAATAGAACAAAGAAAGATGGAAGGAATATGTTGAAATAGTGTATAGTAGTAATGCCAACATACAACATAGCTACAGTATACAAAGTACTTTGTTATTTTGTCCAATGTGTAAAGATATTTTAAATTTTACTTATGCCTTCTCGGATTTAGCCCCAAAGAACTGAGGATGCTTCTTGGATGAGAAGTGAAATGTCTTCAAGAAAAAGCAAAGAAAGTCCTGTTGCATTTTGAAAAAGTACCTTTGGGACAAGTATGACCTGGATGAGTGAAAATCTCCATAGACCTCTGGGATTAACTATATTTTTTCTATATGTGTAATTTAAAATCTCTCCCATCTCTTAATTTATTAATTAAAAAATTAAAAGAAGAAGACCCAGGAGAGATTCTTAAGGCCTCTTGATATTAGGTAACATTTATGTTCATTAAGAGGATTTTTTAGCTTGCCATTTAGTTGTATGCTATTCAAATCCATGTTTAATCATCTTGCTAATCAGAATATAATGGAATATTTTGTCTAAGGCTTTGCTGAAGATAAAATATATTATATCTTGCTCAGAATTTATTAAAGAATTCAACAATTCCATTAATTTCCAATAATTCCTGCATTGTTTTCAATTTGCTTATAAAGATAAATGTGTTTACAATATTCTAGAATTTTCCCAACTATCAGAATCAAACTGACTTTGGATTGACTCTGCACAATAAATATCTAGATTCTTCTTTCGCCTGGGATTTTACAGATTTTTATTTTTCCTCTTTATGAAGGAAAAAGCAACATTTGCCCTCTTCCAGGCTTGTGGTGCTTTATTCTTTAGGGATTTTCCTGGATAACAATTTAGCCACATAATTATCTGGTCCTGGAGACTTAAACACATACAAAGTAAAGATGTATTCCAGGATCATGTTTCAATCAATCTCAAGCTCCAGGACTGCCCTTTCAGCTTTCTCTTTTTCTCTCTCTCTTTTTTTTGGGAGAAGAATGAACAAACATAGAAGTTATGTAACTTTGCCTTTTCTTTGTTATTTTATTAGCATTTTCCCATCTTCACTTGAGCAGATGTTGTAATGATGTGCTTCGTTTCTTTCTATTTTGAGCATATCTAAATAGTATGAGTTACTTTATTTTATTTTTTTTTGAACATATCTTTTTAATTATTCTTACCCCTTCCTAACTTCAGCACTTTTAGATTGTTGCTTTTCAGACAACAGTTTTAGACTTGGGGCCATTTGTCTCTATTTTACCTTTTACACCTGATTCTCTTTTCATTTTCTTTCTTTGTCTTTTTGTTTCTTTCCACATCATCATCAGGTATTTATATAATCATATTTGATTACATAAATAGTTTGTTTTAATTACATTGAGACTTTAGAAAGGGTACAGAGAAGAGCAACCAGGATGATTGGGGGACTGGAGGCTAAAACATATAGGGAATGGTTGCTGGAATTGGGTATGTCTAGTTTAATGAAGAGAAGGACAAAGGTGACATGTCTTCCAATATCTCAAGGGCTGCAACACGAAAGGAGTCAATCCGTGGTGGGATTCAAATATCTGAACAACCAGTTCTCTGTGTGGATGCTGCTTCTGGAAGTCCATTCTGGGCCTGGGCAACAAAAAATTAGCTACTGGTTCTGCTGAAGTGGTGCGAACTGGTTGAATCCCACCACTGGAGTCAAGCTATTCTCCAAAGTATCGGAAGGCAGGACAAGAAGCAATGGACGGAAACTAACCAAAGAGAGAAGCAACCTAGAAAATTTCCTGACAGAACAATTAATCAGTGGGACAACCTGCCTCCAGATGCTGTGAATGCTCCAATACTGGAAGTTTTTAAGAAGAGACTGGACAGCCATTTGTCTGAAATGATATAGGGTTTTCTGCCTGAGCAGGAGGTTGGACTAGAAAACCTCAACGGTCCCTTCCAACGTTATTATTATTATTGTTGTTGTTGTTATTTTATTTTTTTATTATTATTACATTACCTGTTAAATATTCGGTTCTTGAGGCATTAAGGCATTAAGTGAGACGAAACAGCAACCAGTTTATTGTAACTCAGAACAGGACAGAAGCAAGCTAATAGCTGCTGCATAGCTACTTATATGGTTGGCCTCTAGGTAGCGACCAATAGGTTTAAAGTACCAGTTTCCCGCCTCAAGCCTAATTATCAGACTGGAGACAGCAAGTCAAGCTCAGCACAGCAACTGTTACATAACACACAGAAAGTAAGTCAAACATTAAGCAAACAGTCAGACATTAAGCAAGTGAATTAAAACAAATAAGGCCAATACATTACCCATGTTGAGCTTTTTTTCTCATTAGTTTCTGACATGGAATCCTAATTCGTTGTTTTGATCCTCATCTAGCTTTCTGTATTGATTAGTGACACTTTAAGGACAGTTGATCCTCTTGTACCTTCTGCCACTCTGTGATGAAAAAAGTTTATTTAGTTAATATTCAGCAAAATGAATGTGATATATCCTGGAAGGAGAATATATGGCAGTTTGCTCGAAAGATGCCAGAGTAAATAAATGAGCCAGGGAAAATCTTCTGCTATTGGTCAGTTTAGAGGCAGCAATGTGAAATTCAGATTGGTTGATGTTCTCTTCAAGTTCTAAAGTTAAATCTCCATGATTATACTTTTATTTTAAATAAAGATCTTAAAAAATTAAAGCTAACCAGAAAATATTCCTTTTCATGGAAATGACTAACCTAGTTATCTGGAAAGCTTCACTGTTTTTTGCTGATTGAATAATGATTCACGCACATCTATTTACCTGTGATTCCTTTTTTCCCTGATGTTTTATTGTATTACCTTTTGTTTGCTCCTCCTAAACTACTATCTCATTCTGCAGTTATATTCTTCTCTCCTAGTCAATCTACTTGGATAGTAAAAAAAAAAAAATCATAAAGTGGGTCATTTACTCTGACAATCTGAAAACTTTGATGGCAGCTTGACTTAATCATTTAAATCACTTCTTGGTGAAAAAAAATCCCAAGGTGCTTTAAAATTGGGTCTGTTACCATTTCTATACTCTGCTCCATAAGATGTTAAAATATTGTTTAAAATATTCTAAGTATATGCTTATAATTAGAGTGAGGGGTGGTATTTAATTGTTTCTGTCCTTTTTATTATGCGGGAAAATATTGTGTTAATCACCTGTTTGATTTAAGCATTGCCTAATTTGCAAAGCTTTCTCTCTGTGTGTATTAAGAGCATGTGTGCAGATCAGTATTTTTTTTCAGATATAGCAAAAAAAAAAAATGGGGGAGACTAATTTATACTTTAAGAAATAGATCAAGCATCTGCAGTTTCACATTTTAACATTATTCTGGTATTGTACCTACAGGAATAAAATGGTATTTGTTTGATTCAAAAGAAAGTAAGCTTTGCAAATAGCTGAGGAAAGAAGGGAAGTGAAAGGCAAGGGAGAAAGAGAAAGATACACCCAATTGAATGCAGAATTCCAGAGAATAGCTAGAATAGCTATATCTTACAAGTAGAAGTAAACTTATGGTAATTGTTAAAGCTTATGAACTGCACAGAGCTCCCCTCCCTTTTTAGTGTTTATAGCCTATAATTTTATCCTGTTATGGAACAAGATTATGACTGTCCATCTTCCAAAGTATTATAAATATGGGAAGTCAGCCTCCCCCCTGCCCAGAGAAGGAAATATTTGGGGGAATATTAAAAAGGCAGAATATTATATTTCCCCAAAGGATCTTAAAGGCAGAAAAGCAGGCCCAGTTTTTCTTTTCTTTTCTTTTTATTCAGGTTTTATTGGTTTTTCAATATTTACATATACATGTACTTGTGAAGCATTATGGTGGTTGGGTAGTGAAAAGTAACAAACAACAAGTTGTTTGTAAATAGTTCAGGTTGCATCAATAAAAATTCCCTCTCTGATTCCCTTAGTTTTCACATAGCCAAAGTGATCAAGATAGTACATTTCTAGATATGACCTAATCAATTAAGAAAGTTTTCAATGTAATTAGACTAATAGATATCAAAATCCTGATTTTAAGTTTTACCTAATTGCAATAAAATACTCTCTATAGAAGAAAGCTTACTTTTTGGGTAATCTACAATTCCCTATTTCAGTAAAGAATAATTCTCTTGTCTACAAAACTTACATTGTTCATTACAAATCATTCTTATGATTTAACAGTAAATTCAAGTTTTCATCTTAGCAAATCATCAATTGTTAGAATTTTTTTTTGTCTTAACCATTCAACACTTGTTAAAATACTATCTTATATTAGAAGATTCTAAATTCTATAGTATAATTCAAAGTTTTATTTTAAAAGCTTAATTTTGTTTTCCTTTAAAAACCTAAAACCTAAGTATGAAATCAGTTTATTTTTTTAAGATTCCCCTTAGTCCATCAAAAAGGATTTTTTTTAAGTTCTGTCCTTACAAATCCCAAAACACACATACACACACACACACACACACACACACACACACACACGCACCCCAGAGGGAGAGAGTTTAATAAATGCTTCACTGTTTGGCACTCTCCTTGTCTTTTATATTTCTATTTCTAAATTCTGGGGAAATTTGTTTTCATTAGAAGCATGCCTGTAGATGTGCGCTCAAGATCACATGGTGAATATTTCAAATGGCTCATCTGAGAATCTTTCATTTGCATAAATGAGCCTTGCCTGGATTTGAAAAACAAAAATGAAAAATCAACATGAATAAGGAGTTAGAGAGCAATGTGACAGATTTGCTTCTGGGCTGTATCCCAGCACTGTTCACATAGCTCCACTCAGGGTATGAAAGTATAAATACATATATATTATGATTCAACAAAACACTTTACGTCCATAATCTTGTAGAGTATGGGGAATGCTTCTGTTATGCACTTGACACACTGATTGTGTGATATAGAATATATAACTTGTTCTGTTTTATGTTTGTCTTGGGGCTACTCATTAAAAAAGCCCTAAGGCATACCTCTCTGCCTATGTTAAAATAACATAATCTTTTTAAAAGCATGGAATATTACTTTTTTCTCAAAATGTCTTACATATCTTTCATTTGACATACTCATAGCTTTCATGCTTCCTATACTCTCATAGAATTTGGTGTTGTAGCTGGAAAAGTATCACCTATATCTTGTAGTTTCTTCTGGCAAGGATTCATGCAACATCTTCAGTAATGTAGCAGCATCTTTAGTGATAAGAATTTATGAGCTTCATACAGCTATGAGGCCTGTATTTTTGGCCTTATCGTTTGCCTTTGAGAGATACCTTGAAATGTTGTCAGGGTAAATTACAAGAACATTTTTGCTGAGGTAACGTTTAAGGGTCATTGAAATTGCCAGATTTAATCTATGTGAGGGCAGATGAATGGCATCTGCATGGAGATATTAAGCTGCACCTGGACCAACATGCCATGATGTTAATGGCTCTTATTTTGTTTATTAACTAGCTTACTGCTGTAACCCTTGATGGGACTGCTTCTGGAGATGGCCTAGAACTGCAACTGGTAGCAAATATGACTATTAGACTACTGGCAAGTTAATTTTGCCAGTCTCAGATAACACCAATAACTTCAAAGCCACTGCACTGATTGCCAATGAGCTCCCAGAGCCAAATCAAAGTACTAATGATTAGTAGTCTTTAAGGCACTGCGTCAGGATATATCAGTCAATGGCTTGCCTGAAATAGATCTGATTACCTGATTTTTTTTTCTAGATAAGGTGAGAATGCCCTCAAAGGATGAGCAGAATGGACTAAGTAGAAGTTCTTTTCTGAAATAGTTTCTACTCTCTGGAGCAACTCTCTCCTTAGAAGGGAGAGACTGAGAGGCGGCACCTGTGGGGATCAATTTACTTGGAATGTTCTGGTTTTCTACTCTGAATTCTACACTGCTCAGAGTTTGCCAAACTGTAGGCAGGTTATAAAATTGGTTAAATGAATTAATAGTATGTGCATGCAAAATGCACCTGCTCATGTATACAGAAGAGCATGAAAGCTTCAGATTTTAACTGAAAATAAATTTCACTGAAGTTAGTAATATTGGTGCTTATATAGGTTTGTGCAAAACTACATTGTCAGATTCAAAGTGACCAAAAATTATTTGATTTAGAAAAATAATAAACAATTATAATTATGTGGGTTGTGTGTGTATGTGTTTATTTTTCTTGGTCTTCATGTAGTAGGCATTCTTTATAAAAAAAAGTCTACATTAGAACAGAAAACAAGTTAATTATAGTATACTAATTAAAGATCTAAACATGTTAAGCTACAGCTAATATTTTTCAAGAGTAAGAGAGAATTGTAAGATAGAAAATGTTCCATGCTCACAAAAAATAACAGTGGAAAATTTTCTCTATACATATCAAACATTTGTATATTGAAATACCTTGGCCTTGGGAGCTTCCATTAAAGGCCTAACAAACCATAATGTCAGGACCCACCCCAATCCACATCTTAGGAAAGAACGAACTCTTGAAACAGGAATTGTCCAAAAAGAGCTTTTACTGAAACATGATTGGTAATGGGAATACTCGACAGGATCTAAACTGTGTTACCGTTTGGTGCTTTTTAAAGAGTCCCCGGGTTGAACCCCCTCCCTCCAAGCCATCTGCTTTGTCTTGGATCAATTAAAATTCAGGTGTCAAATCCTTCCATGGGAAAGAGGGAACTCTCATGTTTTTACGACAATTGTTCCCTTCCTTTAGAAATTCTAATCGGAGATACAAACCAGATCTCTTCCCCCCACTTCCTTTGTTGTTCTCAGTTCAAAGGTTCTTCCCCTGGTCTTTGAAGACAGCCTCCCGACAGGCTGAATACACATCCTCCCTTCTCCTCCTTGGAAAAATGGCAGAATCCAGGGGGAGGTATAAGATTTTAGAAACATACAGATAGAGTTTTATGAATGGGATATAAATGGATTCTGACACATAATTTGGGGCATGAACTGAGAAATTTCCATTAAAGATTTCCTCTGATGTTGAGAGAAGGAATCTTTATTAAACCAGTTTAAATCTATTGCACATATTATTACTCTTTTTTAGGTTTTTAGCATATTAGTACAATGTTAGGACAAAAGTGTAACTATCTTGTGCTTTTTTCCCTCTCTTAAAGAACATGTTTTTTTTTATGTTAATGTCTAACATTTTGGTCTATTATGGTGGAAAAATCTAGTTGACCTTGGCTGATCTCTGAAACCTAAATAATATTGCACCTATTTACTATTTGTTGGAAGATCAATAGGAATTAGCAAAACTGTAGGTCACCCTAGGAAGTAAAAATAGATTCCAGAAGAAACAATGGGGATTCCCTTTGGAAGTGCTGTCAAGAATACTGAATGGGATGGCAATAAAGTTGAACTAAGTTCCAAAGAGATTTCAATATCCTAAACTTTAGAACTGAAAGAAAAAAATGCCAACAATCCTCTGTATTAGGAGTTATTAAATATTACAGATAACTATTAATAATACTAATAGTCATGGTATATAATAGCTGTTGTAATTATTAATCACAATTACATTTTGATTGTTATTGAATTATATTATAATACATTGGCATGAAACATATTGTTTATTGATGATTATTTGTTTTAAGTATAAGACAAAAATTATTAATCTGACCTTTCATGTTGACTCTTCTTGTTACCTTTTCTTCTGGTTGGAAGATCCAGACAGAAAGTGCTGAAGAAGTTGATCTTACCCACTTTGCTCCTTGGCTGTGTCTGTTTGTTTGCAGAGAGCTTGTATTAATACTTCATGCTGACTGAGACTAAGCAAACTAATAGACTCTTTCAGCACCTTCACTGCACTGCCTGCTGTGCTAATCATTCAACAGTCTTGGTTCACTGCATCAGCAGCATTAAACTCGCCTTTCAATTACTGGTTTATTATTCTAAGATGTCTTGAGAGGTGAGTGGTGATAACCCACATGCCAGTACTGCTAGGGACTCTGTGTGAAGTTACTCATGGGACATTGCCAACACAAACAAAGGTCCAAGCAGGTCTCTCATGCTGGTGACTGACAACCTCTCACATGGCTCTCACATGGCTTTAAAACAACAACCCTGAAAGGAAAATAGAATTGACTCAAGTACAGAATTCATGAGTTTAGCCCTGCATTGGTATCAGGTTTTTATTCTTTTGCTCAGATTTTATGGTTAAGGGGAAGGTGTGATCACTTAAAAGGAAATATATTAGATCATATTAGATCATGGCACAATATCTCTTCACAATATCTCTTGGAAGAATTTCATTTGGATATTTTTCAGAAACAGAAAGCCAGCTGCTGGGGTTGGCAGGGGAAGCAAAGTAAGTGTGCATGGATACACATGCTACAGCAAATGGGGCAGTTTCTGAAGCAGCAGTGGGAATATGAAATATGAAAAAGAAGCACTAACAATGCAAAAAGGTTTTATATATGGTCTTTCAAAAAAAAACAACCACCCATCTTGAACAATTTGTTTAGCTCTAGTGTTCAATATACTACATCAGTATCCTTAGAGGTCTCTTAAACATATCAAGTCCAGAGCTGTATTAGTATAGGGGCAAAACTCCTAGGCTAAAGACTAATAGAATTAAAGGTCAGTTATCAACCAGTAACTGTTCTGATCTTTTTCTCAAAAATGTAGACTTTGGCAAGGTACATACCAGCTTTGTACCTTGTCAAGGTTTGTTAAATTAATCGGACATGTGTGTGGAAAAAATATTTGTTATATTCTACAATCAGAAATCTGAGAGAATAGTAAAATTCTCACCAGAAGACTCCTGAGAATACAGTAGAAAGCCAAGAATCCAAACCAATGGATCATCAAAGCTCTCACCTAGAGTTCTCACTTGAGGAACAAATGACTAGGTTCAAATTATACAATTTCAGATACCCTAAATGAAAACCCAATTCTCTGGAGAAGAGCTCTAAATGCTAGGAATGGTGGAAAGAAATAGAAGAAGAGGATTTGTTATTGTTCAGTTGCTGAATCATGTTTGACTCTTTGTGACCCCATGGACCACAGCCACACTCCCCTGTCCTCCCCAGTCTCCCGAAGTTTGTCCAAATTCATGTTTATTTCATCAGGAAAACTATCTGACCATCTTATTCTTTGCTATCCCCATCTCCTTTTGCCTTCATTCTTTCCCAACATTGGAGACTTTTCCAATGTGTTCTCTTTACTTATTAGATGGCCAAAGTATTTGAACTTCAGTATGGCTCAGTGGGTTAAGACGCTGAGCTTGTTGATCAGAAGGTCAGCAGTTTGGCGGGTCGAATCCCGAGTGCTGCGTAACAGAGTGAGCGCCTGTTATTCGTCCCAGCTTCTGCCCACCTAGCAGTTCGAAAGCACGTAAAAATGCAAGTAGAAAAATAGGGACCACTACGGTGGGAAGGTAACAGCGTTCCGTGCGCCTTTGGCATCTAGTCATGCCAGCCACATGACCATGGAGAAGTCCTTGGCAAGCGCTGGCTCTTCAGCTTTGAAACGGAGATGAGCACCGGTCCCTAGAGTCGGAAACGACTAGCACGCATGTGCGGGGGGACCTTTACCTTTACCTTTATGGTCAGCATTGTCCTTCCAAAGAACAGTCAGGGTTGATTTCCTTTAGAAAGAAGAAGAGGATGGCCAGTAGCAATGTGTATACCACTGGAAGACCTAAAGTACCAGACTAGGGATAGATTGCTATAAAAAAAATTTATGAATCAACAATGTCTTGATGGCACATAATCAATTAATCTCTGGGAATGTATCCAAAGTTAAATAACATTAGATCTTTAAGAAGAGAAGAGGAAAGAAAACAATTTTTCTCTAAACATAGTGGATTAACTATGCAGTTATTTTTTAACACAGTGAGAATTACAGTTATATCCAGGGCTTTTTTTTCTCATAGAACGCTCAGAACGGTATTCCGGCACCTTTTTTTTGCAGGAAAAAAACCCCCAGTTCCCTTATTGGCTTTTCTAAGCCTATTGCAGGGCTAGCAATCTTGGCTCTCTTTTACGACTCATGGACTTCAACTCCCAGAAATCCTGTGCCAGCCATGCTGAGGGGAAAGGGAGAGGTTTCCAAGCTGAGCTATGCTGGCTCAGGAATTCTGGGAGTTGAAGTCCTTGAGTCATAAAAGAGCCAAGGTTGCCTACCCTGCACTAGAGGAGGACATTAAAATTATTTACAGGATTACTTCTTTAGGAACTAAACTTTTAGAATCTAAAACAGCTAATTCAAAAAAGCCAACAGGAAAGAACCTCACATTTTTCATCTGCTTCTGTCTTTTGGAAGCTAAAATTAGATAACAAAATAATCTATTTCTTATGATAACATCTCTGCAATAAAATCAATAAAGGTAAAAGAAAGAAATGAGAAACATTTAGCTGATTCTAGAAAAACAATAGTATCTTTTGTACACTCTTGAAAACTATTTTGAATCTAAAAAAGTCTTAAGAATGAAATATTCTTAATTTGGACTTTACTTTTACTGTTTGGACTGTTGTGTGTTTTGAAAAATAGATTATTTAGAATCTAGTTATGTTGCACTTCAGTCTTTAAATAATTAACCTAGTATATACATAACAATATATGATGTTTTCCCTGGTGAGCTAAACATCAATAACAACATTTATTAAAAAGGCTAAAATAATTTCTGGTGATATTATCTGTATATTAAAATTTTGGACAAGCAGTGATCATGTATCCTAGCAAAAGATGTTACATATGTGCATAAGTGTAGTCAGTAGCACATGCCTTTTTAAAAATATCGAACATGCAAAGAAACAAAAATAAGTTGAAAATATCTGTATTACATCCAGAAATGCCAACTTTGCAACCAATATTTCTCATCTACAACTATGGCACCCTAAGGATACCTGCATACATGCAAATGCTTCTCTGGGATCAGTAACGCAGCAGGGATTGCTTTTTCCTTCCAGTAACATATACCTAAAACCAGTTTATTACATTTGGCAATTGTACTAAAAAAAAAAAAATCTCATTGTCAACCAATATAATTCATTTAATTTGAAATCAAGTGAAAAATTTATTTGAATTATTTTATTAAAACAAATTAACGGCAATTCTTTTATAAGAAGTTGCCTCAAACAAAATGAGTTTGACATGCCTGCTCTTGATAATTGAATGCTCCAAAATAAATTCTAGACCAGACCTGTACATGCAGCATACCAATCACCCTTGGACAGAGCACAGACTTTTTTTTTTTTAAAAAAAAAAGTAATAAAATCACCACCACTGCTCTGAAAGTCATATTGCCTAATGCCTCCATGGCTTACCATGATCACAAGCTCCAACATTGTAGATGCTCCTCTAGTCACCAAATCATTGATTAGCCCACCAGCATTCCTTTGCAGACCACAAAGATTTTTAATTTACCAGTGTGGGCCTTTCCCTTCTACAAGTTGCACACACCTCTTCTAGATTTTCCTCTTGCCTTTCCGAGTTAACTCCTTAGTCTGTCATTGAGCAAGAATTGACTTTGTAGGGAAGCATATTATCATTTGATGTATATTTAACATATGTTTTACCTTTATTTACCGATTATATAATATTTGTATGCAATCCACATGGCAAGGTTTAATAATAATAATAATAAATTGGAAGGGACCTTAGAGGTCATCTAGTCCAACCTCCTGCTCAGGTAGGAAACCATATACCATTTCAGACAAATGGCTGGCCAGTCTCTTCTTAAAAACTTCCAGTGTTGGAGCATTCATCACCTCTGGAGGCAGGTTGTTCCACTGGTTAATTTTCTCCTGGTTAAGTTTCTCCTTAGTTCTAGGTTGCTTCTCTCCTTGACTAGTTTCCACCCATTGCTTCTTGTCCTGCTTTCAGGTGCTTTGGAGAATAGCTTGGCTCCCTCTTCTTTGTGGCAGCCCCTGAGATATTGGAACACTGCTATCATGTCACCCCTCACCCTTCTCTTCATTAAACTACGCATACCCAATTCCAGCAAATGTTTCCTATATGTTTTAGCCTCCAGTCCCCCAATCATCTTTGTTGCTCTTCTCTGTACTCTTTCTAGAGTCTTGACATATTTTTTACATACTGAATGCAGTATTCCAGGTGTGGCCTTACCAAGGCATTGTAAAGTGGTATTAGTACTTCACTTGATCTTGATTCTATCCCTCTGTTAATGCAGCTTAGCACTGTGTTGGCTTTTTTGGCAGCTGCAGCACACTGCTGGCTCATATTTAAGTGATTGTCCACTAGGACTCCGAGATCTCTCACAGTTACTACAGGTGAAACTCGAAAAATTAGAATATCGTGCAAAAGTTCATTTATTTCAATAATGCAACTTAAAAGGGGAAACTAATATATGAGATAGACTCATTACATGCAAAGCAAGATAGTTCAAGCTGTGATTTGTCATAATTGTGATGATTATGGCTTACAGCTCATGAAAACCCCAAATCCACAATCTCAGAAAATTAGAATATTGTGAAAAGGTGCAATATTCTAGGTCAAAGTGTCCCACTCTAATCAGCTAATTAAGCCATAACACCTGCAAAGGGTTCCTGAGCCTTTAAATGGTCTCTCAGTATGGTTCAGTAGGAATCACAATCATGGGGAAGACTGCTGACCTGACAGTTGTGCAGAAAACCATCATTGACACCCTCCATAAGGAGGGAAAGCCTCAAAAGGTAATTGCAAAAGAAGTTGGATGTTCCCAAAGTGCTCTATCAAAGCACATTAATAGAAAGTTATGTGGAAGGGAATAGTGTGGAAGAAAAAGGTGCACAAGCAGCAGGGATGACTGCAGCCTGGAGAGGATTGTCAGGAAAAGGCCATTCAAAAGTGTTGGAGACTTTCACAAGGAGTGGACTGAGGCAGGAGTCAGTGCATCAAGAGCCACCACACACAGATGGATCCTGGACATGGGCTTAAAATGTCGCATTCCTCTTACCAAGCTGCTCCTGAACAACAAATGTCAGAAGCATCTTACCTGGGCTAAAGAAAAACAGACCTGGTCTGTTGCTCAGTGGTCCAAAGTCCTCTTTTCTGATGAGAGCAACTTTTGCATCTCATTTGGAAACCAGGACCCAATCTGGAGAAAGAATGGAGAGGCACACACTGCAAGATGCTTGAAGTCCACTGTGAAGTTTCCACAGTCTGTGTTGATTTGGGGAGCCATGTCATCTGCTGGTATTGGTCCACTGTGCTTCATTAAGTCCAGGGTCAACGCAGCCGTCTACCAGGAGATTTTGGAGCACTTCATGCTTCCTTCCGCAGACAAGCTTTATGGGGATGCTGACTTCATTTTCCAGCAGGACTTGGCACCTGCCTACACTGCCAAAAGCACCAAAACCTGGTTCAATGACCGTGGGATTACTGTGCTTGATTGGCCAGAAACCTGCCTGACCTGAACCCCATAGAGAATCTATGGGGCATTGCCAAGAGAAAGATGAGAGACATGAGACCGAACAATGCAGAAGAGCTGAAGGCCGCTATTGAAGCATCCTGGTCTTCCATAACATCTCAGCAGTGCCACAGGCTGATAGCTTCCATGCCATGCCACATTGAGGCAGTAATTGCTGCAAAAGGGGTCAAACCAAGTACTGAGTACCTATGCATGCTTACGCTTTTCAGAGGTCCGATATTGTTCTATGTACACTCCTTGTTTTATTGTTTGCATGTAATATTCTAATTTTCTGAGATTGTGGATTTGGGGTTTTCATGAGCTGTACCCCATAATCATCACAATTATGACAAATCATGGCTTGAACTATCTTGCTTTGCATGTAATGAGTCCATTTCATATAGTAGTTTCTCCTTTTAAGTTGCATTACTGAAATAAATGAACTTTTGCACGATATTCTAATTTTTCATGTTTGACCTGTACTATTGAGCAAGGTACCACCTATACTATACTTGTGCATTTGATTTTTCCTGCCTAAATGTAGAACCTTACTTTTTTTACAACTGAATTTCATTTTGTTAGATAGCGCCCAGTGTTCAAGTCTGTCCAGATCCTCCTGTATCTTAAGCCTATCTTCTGGAGTATTGGCTATTCCTGCCAGCTTGGTGTAGTCTGCAAATTTGATGAGTTCCCCACCTATCCCCTCATCCAAATTGTTGATGAAGATGTTGAAGAACACTGGGCCCAGAACAGAGCCCTGGGGCATCCCACTACACACTTCCTTCCATGTAGATGCAGTTACATTGAGGACCACACAATGAGTATGGCCTGTCAGTCAGTTATGAATCCATCTGGTGGTGATGCTATCTAACCCACATTTTTCTATCTTATCAAGTAGTAGGTTGTGATCTACTTTATCAAATGCCTTACTGAAGTCCAAGTAAATTATATCTACAGCATTCCTCTGGTCCACTAGTTTTGTCACTTGTTCAAAGAATGCAATAAGATTTGTCTGGCATGATCTGTTTTTGACAAACCCATGTTGGCTTTTAGTGATAACTTTGTTTGCATCAAGGTGTTCGCTGATTTGTTGTTTGATTATCTTTTCCAGAATCTTCCCAGGTATTGAGGTCAGGCTGATAGGTCTGTAGTTTCCTGGATCTATTTTTTTCCCTTTTTTTAAATATGGGAACTACATATTGGGGCAATTTACAATAGAAAAAAAATATATATTTAAAATCATAAGATTAAAACATAAAAGCAGGGCTTTTTTTCTCATAGAATGCTCAGAATGGCATTCCGGCACCTTTTTTTGCACAAAAAAAAGCTTTTGAAGTAGCTATGCTACTCCCTTTATTGGCTTTCGAAAGCGTATTGGCTTTCAAAAGCCAATAGGAATTGCTACTGAGCGCACCAAAAGACCTGGCTAGCAAACGTTGCACCGGCTAGTTGTCTGCAGCGAAAGCAAGTAGGCAGGAACTTTGCATCCCTCCCTGCTGCCCAACTACACCATCTCAACTAGGTAAGTGAGGACAAGGAGTGGGAGGTGGGTTCTGCGGAGTCCATATGCACTCCTTCCTTGTGCTCACCCGTGTCAGCCAGGCTGGTGGCCTACCTGATGCTGGACCTGCGCCACCGTTGCCTCGCCCTGCGTGCATAAGTGGCCGCCCTGCATTGCCTGGCCTGCACCGCCTCCACTGCCCACCCCGCGCAGCCCCACCATATAGAGCGGGCCCTGCTGCTCCCACAGCACCAGTTGTACCAGCTCCAGCCCCGGGGGGAGCCTGCCACCAACAGCCCTCGGACCCGTGACCGCAGCAGCACCGCCTCATCCCACCCACCCCTGCCTCCTGCACCCACCAAGATGAGAGTTGTTTTTTTTAGAAAAAAAGCACTGGTTATATCCAACAAAGTATAATTATTAAGAAGAATCAATAAATCCTCCCAGATCTATTTTTTAAAGTCAGCTATTAGAAATGAGCTGTTTCTAAAAGTTAACCCTCTTTCCTCTGTTACAGCTTTCTTCTCTTTAACCACCAGACATAGGATTTGAGTATTACTCAAAATGAGTTCAGCCCATTTCAAATAATTGCCATCTTTCAGCAGAGAGGTCTTTTATCTTGGTACCCTGAGGCAATTTCATTCAGCAAGAGATAAGGAATGTAATGAAAGTAATAAAATTAGCTAATTTGCAATGCTGTCTTTGCTAAATGAGACTATTTTAATCCTTTGAGTATAGAGTAGCATTCAACACTACTGATCAGCAGTAATTTTCAAACTTTTTTGTCTTGATGCAGCTCTTAGATCCCAACTCAATTGAAGACTTTCTAATACATGACACAGTCCATCTAGATATGAATCTATTTTGTATATATTTGATTGAAATCACTCAAATAGATGATTGCTTTCTCTGTCAGGGTGAAAATATAATTTTTATATCTACTGAAGCTTAATTCTGGTGCTTCTTCTTTTCCAATCTTCCCATGGATTCCGCCCTCATTGCATTTCCCTGAAGCTGGGTGACATTGTTTTCCTGAGAAATTTTGGCTCTCAATTTAACTTCCACACCTAGGACTCTGCCTCAAAGTTTTGTTCTGGCAGCATAATTGATCCTTCCAGATTAAAATAATTCATGTGAGATGTAAAAGGCTACTTCCTCTGTTACATTTGAAGAAAGATATTGCAGCATATTTAGACAGAGGAAATGAAAAATAATTGAGAATAATCTCAGTGTTTATGGCAAAGTCTTTTTTATTTTATTTTATTATTATTTTATTTTATTTTATTTTATTTTATTTTATTTTATTTTATTTTATTTTATTTTATTTTATTTTATTTTATTTTATTTTAT
>JAKJMR010017235.1:488662-502937 GCA_024449315.1 Daboia siamensis
ATTTTATTTTATTTTATTTTATTTTATTTTATTTTATTTTATTTTATACCAAACTCTGGACAGTTCACAACCATAAAATAAAACAACATCTAGCTACAATAAAAAATATTTAAACCAAATATTTGCCCCTCGCAGCTAAACTTTCCCATGCAGCCCACAACTAGGTCATCTCACAAATCTCATCATATTTCTTTATGGTGAGGAAAGGTTGGAGGAACTGAACACTTTTATCCTAGAAAAGGTATAAATTTAAATGCAAATGTAAATTTTGCACCACTAGATCATGAATATCTTTGTGTCACATTATTATTTTTATAATCAAAGACAAGGAATGGCTGCAACAAACTAAAACTTGAAATCAATTTTTTTCCATTAAATTGGAAAGCATTAATACTGCATTATAACTAAAGTAAGATAGAAATATGTCCTGAAAAAAATTATTTCTTCTTAAAAGTATCACACACACATTTGTACTGTCTGAGAATCAAGAAATTAGATAAAATCATTATCTTTTAAGTAAAAAATTAACAACTTAAACTACTTCCACTTATATTACATAGACATTTTGCAGGTTAGTGTATTTAAATGCAGCCATTCATTTCATCTGAACTCGCTGTTGCCAGAATATATGGGGGTCAGTAAGTGGAATAGGAGAACTCATTGAGGCCACGTCTCTGCAGCCATCTTGCCATGTCTAACCCAGCATGGCTGTCTCGTTGTAGTCATCTTGCTGCAGCCAACTCACTGCAAAACAACTTGCTGAGGGACAATACCACACAGATTAACTCAGTGCAATAAATGTTATCCCCATAGTTTCTTTGACATTATTTCCTTTAACAAAAATTTTCCAGTAGTGAGTTGTCCCACAGCAAGTTGGCTATGGTGAGTTGTCCTACCTAGATTCTCAGTAAGTGTCTTTTTCAAAACCTAAGCTAAAGATACCTAAAGGTACCTTAATATGAACAACCAGTTCTCTGTGTGGATGCCGCTTCCAGAAGTCCATTCTGGGCCTGGGCAACAAAAAATTAGCTACCAGTTCTCCCAAAGTGGTGCAAACTGTTGAATCCCATCACTGGGCCAGCCCAATTGGATCTTAGATCATATTCAATGAGAACTGGGGGCACTTAAATCTATGCCTGAGATATTTCTGTGTGAAAAAACATATAGGGAACGGTTGCTGGAATTGTGTAGTTTAATGAAGAGAAGGGTGAGGGGTGACATGATAGCAGTGTTCCAATATCTCAGGGGCTACCACAAAGAAGAGGGAGTCAAGCTATTCTCCAAAGCACCTGAAAGCAGGACAAGAAGCAACGGATGGAAACTAGTCAAGGAGAGAAGCAACCTAGAACTAAGGAGAAACTTCCTGACAGTTAAAACAATTAACCAGTGGAACAACCTGCCTCCAGAGGTGGTGAATGCTCCAACACTGGAGGTTTTTAAGAAGAGACTGAACAGCCATTTACCTGAAATGGTATAAGGTTTTCTGCCTGAGCAGGGGGTTGGACTAGATGACCTCCAAGGTCCCTTCCAACTTTATTATTATTATTATTATTATTATTATTATTATTATTATTATTATTATTATTATTATTATTATTATTATTATTATTTATTATTATTATTATTATTATTATTATTATTATTATTATTATTATTATTATTATTATTATTATTATTATTATTATTATTATAGAGGTCTCAGTGGGGTTCTTTGAGAGCTGCCTAAATTGAAAGTATTTTTTTTTGTAAGGGCATGAATCAAGTTCTCTTGAGCAACATTTACTGAGATGGATATGATGACATTACAAAATTCCAGTAATTAAACTATTTTCAGTTTAGAAGCAATATATTTTTGTGTACATTAAGGTGGAATCTTTCTGATTTTTCCCTCAATCTGGGAACCATCTTTGACAGTGTCTGTTGAGGCTGCTCCCAAAGGACTATGGGGTAGCCAGGAAATCATTGGGAATTGTGAAATTACAAATTTGCTGATGACCTTTGGTTGTCATTAGCTGAACATGAAACAATTTTGATTTTGAACATAGAGGGCAATGTTGCTAATAAACACAACAGCCCAGAAATGGAAATCCACCTAATTTTTTGACAGTTAGAGGACAGAATTTGCAAGGAATTCCTTCTTACTTTTTAATTTCTGGTGCAAAGATTTGGGGTTTTATTTATAGAAAAGAGAGATTTAGCTCTGTTAATCTATATCTTAGTAATCACAGAGACAGAATACAGTATACTAATATTTTGTAAAGATTGTCCTTAAATAATTCAGAAATTGTAATTAACAAACATCCTCTTTGGCCATTTCAATATTTCCCTTAAGAACTCACTTTTTCAAACTTGTCCCTCCATTCTTCTGTTTGTGAACCATTGATTCAGGCAAAAGCAGTCAAGAGATTTTTCTGCCTCCCTTGGCTTTATATAAGATTGCATAAGACTGATCAACAATCTCTGTCTGAAGCACTACCCTTGTATTGTTTCCAACTTCAAAATCAGAGATTGTGTAAATTGAATAAACAATCTTGTTTTACTCTGGGACTTCTAACTTTCAGTTGCTTATCTTATGAAATTATGTTAAGTTGAGACAATGGACAACAATGACTTGCTAGGTTGTTGCAACTATTTCCAGAGAGACAGCAGGGTTGTCTGAGAAAAAAAAAAAGTCCTGGGTCATCTTATGACAAATTGAAACCCAATGGCTTTGAAGCAGTTAGAAAATAAAATTAAAAATTAGCTAAGAATTATGAGAAAATAAAAGCATTTGAACACAGCAGATAAAAATGTGGCTTTGGTGATATCAAGATCTTACTTATAACCATAGTCACAACAGTAGAGATTGATAATAAAATTGGCTGTCAGTGGCTTGGAAGGTAAAGAGGATCCAAGCTAAGGGAAAAACATAAGACACAAGCCAACCTATAAAACAGAGTGACTGCAGCCTAAAATTGAAGCATTCCATTTATCTAAAGAAATGTCAAGAAGCTTATTATGTCTTTCTCTGGCTGTTGCTACCAACCCAAATTAATTATGCCTTGCACCATCAGTAAATACCTTCAGGAGGAAGAGAAAGAGAAACTTTGCTGTCCA
This sequence comes from Daboia siamensis, assembly GCA_024449315.1. NCBI lineage: Eukaryota > Metazoa > Chordata > Lepidosauria > Squamata > Viperidae > Daboia > Daboia siamensis. Next base: position 491,759 of record JAKJMR010017235.1, read on the forward strand.
CATGCATACTGGATGATCTCTGCCCCCGCCTCTGCAGCTTAATTGGTAAAACTCAACTTTGCTGTTGATTCCTTTCTCTGCTAAACCTTCTTGGTCCTGCTTGCTATGCTGCCTGCATTTGTTCAACATAATGGCTGCTACCTGCCAATGTGCTTTGAGGGATATTGTTAGCATTAAATTTGCCATTTACATTTTCATGTTTGACATAATTGAGGAATGAATGCTCTTATGAAAATTAAACTTGTGGTCCTCCTGGGCTGCTGTAACCCTGTTAAAATGTAATGCGATTCTTGATGCGGCTTCTTTAGGTTTTTATTAAATAGAATATCAGTATGACTAATTCCCCTGGTCTAAAAGTAAGCTGGGAAGCAGCATTATTGATAGGCCTGAGTACAAATGGTCCTCGATCCTCAGCCTCTAATGGCCTAATAATGCATTATACTGGAATCAGAAATACTCTGAGTTGTAGTGCTTATGGCCATTATTGAAAACACCTGGATGCGCCATTCGTCAAGGTTACATTGAGATGGATCCATTTGTTTATTAGTCTGTCAGTAAACATCTTTATGCAGTTTCACATTCAGATGTTTGGGGGATATGCTTGGGTTGCACAGATTCTTCTTTTTTTGTGTGTGGATTCTCAAGATTAGTTTTCTTTCAAGAATGATAATCAAATGCTTAGGTGGAGCTCTGTAAAGAAGATTTTCCTCTTCCCTTCTTTGAGCACTCATGCTGGCCAAGTAGCTTCACACAAAGTTCACAGTAACTTGCAAGGTAGCAGTATTATTAAAGGCTTACATTAACACACATGAAATTTGCTTTGGTGCTTTGAAAAAAAATCTGTTGACATGAGAAATTAGAGTAAGAGAGCTGGATAGGAATGGTAAACATGAGTAGAAATCTTTGTTGGAATTACATGCTTTCCTGCTTCAGGCTCCCATTGCAGGCAATTGACAGCTCCCATTGTAGAAGACCAGAGAATAAAAATAAAAAGTACTGGCCAGAGCAGCTACAATCCATGATATTTCTCAAAACGCTACTGAATTTCCAGAAAATTTCTCTGTGTGAGATTTTATCATTAAATAACAGTTTGAAAATTAGGATGCATCTGTTCCAAGTCACAAATACTTAAATATCATAGTTGTTATTAAATAAAACTTACACCTATCTACAGTTCTGAATGCTAAAAATCTACATTTTTGATTTGCAGAAGTTTAAATGTTGCCATTCAAGTTTTATAAATAAATTAAATAAGTTTGCTATAATTAAAAGCCCTATTTTATCTTGATATCTATAGCAGTTATGGGAATAGCAAATAATTAGGGATAAAGATATTAGAAATAAAGAAAAGTATGGATTAACAAATTATAAAGGATGGAAGAAAGCAATAACCAAAGAAAAAGAGAAACAAACCTCTGGAGATATAATTCAGAGGACTTATCTTTGCAACTCATGAGGCTAGCTTAATTTTTTTGCTTAGTAGAATTTAAAATTCAATCTTGGGCATAAAATCTGAGCTATTCTAGTGTCCATACTGGTGGAATTTTATATGTTGTTTTTGATATGTACTGAGAAGAGGCAAATTATGCCTGGGAGGTTTGGCTAATTGTTTTTTTCCTCCAGTACACTAAGGCATGTATAAGGGACACAGTGGCTCAGTGGGTTAGGATGCTGAGCTTGTCGATCAGAAAGTCGGCAGTTTGGCGGGTCAAATCGTGAGTGCCGCGTAACAGAGTGAGCGCCTGTTACTCGTCCCAGCTTCTGCCAACCTAGCAGTTCGAAAGCACGTAAAAATGCAAGTAGAAAAATAGGGACTACTCCAGTGGGAAGGTAACAGCGTTCTGTGTGCCTTTGGCATCTAGTCATGCCGGCCACATGACCACGGAGACGTCCTCGGACAAGTGCTGGCTCTTCGGCTTTGAGATGACCACCAGCCCCTAGAGTTGGAAACGATTAGCACGCATGTGCGGGGGAACCTTTACCTTTACCTTTAAGGCATGTATGTTCCTGATAATGTGTTTATTACAGGAAAAAGAAAATGAGCACAGGAAAAATGCAATGCCCTTCTAAGATTTTTCTAATTTTTAGAAGACTACTTTTGTTTTCCTAACCCAACAGAAATAGAAGGAAAAATTTTACCTCCAACAATTATCTGCTTTCAGATTGCTGTATTTTGACAACTTTTGTAAAATGAGAGTACCTAATTCATATTTTATCTGCTGTGCCTATTATATTTTATTGTCCTTTCATTATTGTAGTAAATTCTTGCCAAAATTTTGAAAAAAATATATTTTTCTTCCCTATTTTTCTATATGCAATCTTGAACAGGCCTTTAGTATAGAAGAACATGGTATAAATGCCAGAACAAATTGATAAATAAGCCTATTTATTCATTGTTACCTACCAAGGTGAATGGGATGCAAATACCATGCTCTATAGGATGTCTGCCAGTTGTTTTATATTTTTTGTATCAGCACATGCTTTTCAGGTTTGGCAGAGTTCAAAGATTTCTTGAACCTTCTCTTTTCAAACTAGTAGAAAAAAGTAACTGTATGCAGCACTTGAAAAGAATACAGCAGATAATCAGATATAACTACGTCTCATTGTATTAATACCCTGCATGGCATGACCCTGGATTATTCATCACATAGTTTCAGATGAAGCAAGCAAACTAAAAAGGGCAGTATTGAAGTGTTCAGATACCTATACATCAATGTGCAAAACATGAGGAACAAACAGGGAGAACTTGAAGTCCTGGTACGGGGGCAAGAGTGACATAATTCACATTTGTAAGTCAGTTGACCATAGCTGTTTTCCTGATAAAATGGAATTCTGTGGAATGGTTAGTCCCAGCCCAAGAAGAATTTTACAGTTGGTTAAATAACTTCACTCAGTGTTTTGATTCTTAGTGAATTGTTGTCTACATGAACAAGAGAAGGTATATAGTGAGGTACCCAGAGTTCTCTTCTAGGACTAGCAATCACCGACATTTTTATAAATGATTTCGACAAGTGGAGCAAAGGGAAGTCTATCAAATTTGCAGTTGACGCAAGGTAAGGGAATTACTAGTACCTCAGAAGGCAGAGCAAATGTTTAGAACATTCTTCCAATCTGGGTCAGTCACCGGAACCAGAGGTTTTTGCCTTCTGTGCTGGGGCCCATCTCCAGGAAAATTCTTTCTAGCAGAGTGTGTGCTGTTCTCTGTTTGGTATTTATATGTAACATTCTTCATTGACTTGAATCTTGGGCTCCATCCAACAGTATGTAGTCCAGTTGTTAGAAGTATAAGATTATACACTTAGGTTGGAAAAAATCAGATACATTGATACAAGATGGGTCGGTTCCTGGCTCAGCAAAAGTATTTGTAAAAAGAGTCTGGGCCTCTGTAGATTAGATTACAGATTAAGTATGAACTAGCAGGACTGCAGCTGCTAAAAGAGTCCATGTAAACAGAGGAGTAGAGTCAGGAGTATGAAAAGTGATGACTCCCTTTTTTATGCTCCACTGGGCAGAATACACCTGGAATATTGTATCTAGCTCCAGCATGAGAAGGATGCTGAGCAATTTGAAATCTGCAGAGAAAAAAAATGCCAAGGACGGTGATGGTTATAGTATAACCCAACTTTCTAATCCATTCTAGGAATACTTATTGGTTCTCCTGAACGTGTTTTTTTTATTTTCCCAGAGAGTACAAGTATCCCTTCAAATGCAAAATTTAATATTTTAAAATTAAAATATCCTGAAGTTTTAAAAATGATTTTATAAAGACAGGTACTTGGCAACCCAGAAGATTTTATTTTTGTTTTATGACCACTAGGTGGTGGTAATATATCATACCAGTTTGTCTCTTGTAGAATGAACTGCATTTGGATCCTCTGGAAGACTGATGTAAGGCTTTATGAAATACAGTCTATTTTAGATAGACAACAAAGTTATTATTCCATTAGTGCAAACTTGCAGAATGGAGGAAAAGTGATCTCACTTCATATATATCAGCACATAAAATAAACTATAAAACATAAAAATGTGCACTTGCACTGCCAAGAACAATGGCATAACACAATCAAAACAGAGCCAGCCCCAATGTTTTAAAGACTTACTAGTTTGTTTGCTATTTTTAGTTCAATTATAAAATCAAAGAAAATATTTTTGGAAAATTTTAAAATTTTGAGAATTGCTGATCTAGACTATAGAACTGAAGCAAATCAAATATGAAAACTTCAAACAATGTAAGCAATGCTCTTTTTTCAGTAATATTTTCATCTGCCATATTTATTAGTGTTGGGCATTCTGCAAAGCTTTCTATCTTTCATTTCAGTTATATTAATCCAAGGTGACTGACATGTCCCCAAGTAGACAAAAGTAGTCTGCTTTACGAGCAGGGCTGAAAATAAAAGGAATACCCTTTGCCAGAGAGTCTATCCAGGGAGACTCCAGCATTGGTTGTAAACATATTACAACGGGCGAGGTGGGGGTGGGGAGAAATTAAATGCAGGATTTTCCTTTAAGTGGTTTATGTAAAGTAACGTTATACATTATAAAGCTATACAGATTTTATAAGATTATATGGAGCCAATCAAAAGAAGAGGAAGATCTATAACAGGGTAGATAGACTCAGTTACAGTAGCAACAAGTGCATCACTGGGAGACTTTCTTAATACAGGTACTCCTCGATTTACAACAGTTTCTTTTAAATAACCAATCAAAATTACAATGGCACTGACAAAAGTGAGTTATGACTGTTTTTCACACTTACAACCGTTGCAGCATCCCCATGGTCATGTGATCAAAATTCAGATGCTTGGCAACTGACTCATATTTATGATGGCTGCATCTCCCAGGGCCAGATTCACTTATCAACTGTGGCAAGACAGGTTGCAAAATGGGTCACTATTCACTTAACAACTTTTTCACTTAGCAATAGAAATTTTAGGCTCAATTGTGGTAATAAGTTGAGAACTACCTGTAGTAATTTTATTAAAGTTTACAATTGCAACAGGAAAAACTAATTTAAAAGGAATAAAAAGAAAAAGATAGGTGCAGAAAAAAAAATAAGAATATAATGCTTTAACCTTTATCATTTCAGTCTTGATGTTGGCAAAAGTCTATTAAGGATTACCAGAGACAACAACATATTTTTATCTTGATCAAATAAATTAACCTTACATTTTGTTTTATTTCTAGCTATCTTGATCTTTAGTCCCTTCAAGTGTTGTTGTAAAACACGACTCTTTTCATTTTTTTTTCTTTATCCATTCTCACAAAAATGTACATTAACAAACCTTTTTTGTAAATCCAATATAGGAAAAATATCAGGTCATTCCCTTGGATGGTTAATTCCTTTTAAATATTCAGCCAGTTTCTTTGGTATGTCTGGCATAATATCTTTTTCCATGTCATTCTTGAGGCCAGTCTTTTTAAAATCCATTTTCAAATCACAATCTTATCATTAAAACTTGCTCTTTTTCCACAACATCTTTTATACACAGCCTCTCTATAGAAGCAGATACTCTTAAAATTAAATCTGGCTCCATTGTTCAAAACCGGAGTACTCTGTGATTGAGTGAGCTCCCGTTCCTGCCCCAGTTCCTGCCCAACTAGCAGTTCAAAAGCAGGCAAATGTGAGTAGATTAATAAGTACCACTTTGCTGAGAAGGTAACAGCATTCCATGTGCTTTTCGCATGTAGTCATGTTGGCTACATGACCATATAAAATGTTTTCAGACAACATTGAGTTCCCTCAGCCTAGAAATGGACATCAGCATTACACCCTAAAGTAGGACAAGACTCAACAAGGAAACTTTGCCTTTAACATTGTTCAAAAATATTCTTCACTAACTCTAATGTGAAAATATTTTGCTTCATTCTATAATTGTAACTTTAGTGAGTGTTCTCCTTTAATTATAATTTCTACTTCACTCCAGTGTCCAATTTTTAAAATCTTACTTTAAAAAAAATCAAAACAAAAGCATTTTCCCATGGACAGAATTCTTATAATTAATTTCAAAATCTTAATTCAAATTTATATGACCTTTAATCCATTTGTAACTTTCTAAAATCAAAGTTTTAACCATTCTTTTGCTGCTTATTAATTTTTTAAAAAATAAATTAAAAAACCTGTAGTTAAATCTTATTTTGCTAAGGATTGAAGGAAACTTATCAAAAAATGTTTTGATGCCAAGAGCTGAAAAACAGTTAAGTAATTTCTGAAAATGATTATAAAAGGAAATATGTAAACTTAGTGTCCATTCAAAGGTGGGTTAACTGCAGTTTGAGGATGATGGCTATTTCTTCATCTCCCAGATTGTTTTAATCAATGGAACTGATTTTTTATAGACTTGATAAATGTTAAGAATGTTTTTAATCAATTTATTTAGAATACAAGGGAAGAAAGGAGTAATAGTAGTAGTAGTAGGAGGAGGAGAATTGTTTCTAGGACATGTCTAAATAACTGAAATAACTCTTATATTCAGAATGTGGCAATGTTACATGATGCCCATCAGATAGGCAGGCAATTCAAATTGCAGAATTCTTGGCGCAATCAAATATATTTGGATAGTGCATAACTAATGATGGTTGGAATAGAAGAGTATCAATTAATGGATATTTATTGCTCATCTAATTAATATGTCTTATGTTATTATATGATATTTTAGAATTAGTTCCTTCCATGTTTTGTAGCTTATTAGGCAGCAAGGGATCTCCTGCATTTTCAAGTCTTGGGTGAATATTACAGCATCATGCCATGTGATGTTTAGAGTCTAAGTCTTCCATGAATGTTCTTCATCATGTATTTCAAGGGCATCCTCTTGGTCATTAGGCATCAGAAGTGGGTCCATCTCATAGCCATCTTGGGGATTTGATTGTTCTTCTTGTGGAGAATATAATCTGCAAGTTGGTGTCTTCCACCTGCAGCAATATTATGTAATTTGCAGGAAAAAATATTTTGGAATACTTCTTCATATGGTCAAAATAGCAAAACCTAGGATTCAGTGAAGCCATCTTTGTTAGAAGACATTAAGTCTCTTGTTAATATTTGCTGACATGTTCCAAGACTTGCTGGTGTAAATGGCTGTTGGGATCACTGTAGAGCTGAACAAATGGAGTTTGAATTTCAGTGATACAGACACTGAGGATCAGATTTTATTCATCCTCTGGAAAGCAGCTGTTGCTTTTCCAATGTGGCACTTGATGTCCATCTTTGCATCTCCATTTTGATTACACTACCCAAATAGATAAACCTTTCTACTTCCTCAAGTCACTGTGATCTGAATGTGATTCCCTGTATCTATGTGGTGGAGCTCATATACATGATTTTTGATTTCTCAGCACTTATCCTAAGGCCAATTTTGGTTGCTTCTTTACCTAAGGCAGTCTCACTTCTTGTAGTTTTGTTTTGTCTTCCTCAAGGAGGGCAATATTATTTGCAAAATCCAGGTTACCAGGGATAATGAGTGCCTTTCCTGATGCATGACTTTCATCATATAACAGTCGAGGGAATGGTAATAGAATACAGCCTTGTCTAACCACTATAGTAATTTCAGTGAAGTCTGAATGGCCATTTTCAGTCATAACACAGCAGCTTGATTGTGGAAATAAGTCTTTAAAGATACTAATGATAAAATTGTTAGCAATGATTAGGTAATATTATATTATAATTAAACACGTCAGTCCATCATCCATAAGGTTTGCTAAAAAGAGTTAAAGAATAGCAATCAATGACCAAATGAATAAGGAAGTGTTGATAGTGTTAGAAGTCTGTATTTGTACTTTGAGGGTGACAAAATTTTGAAATATTTATACAGAATCAATAGAATTTATTAGGACAAATTGTTACTTATCTAGGATATGGAGACAGAATAATTTTTTAAAAAATGTATTACAAAATGAATAAAAAATTTCAAAGAAGCAATAAAAATGGATAATTGGAGAAAAAATCAATAAAATTGACACCAAGCAATAAACTGAGGGAAAATTGGGATAAATATTCTATATATTATATACAACTCCATCAACAATTGCCAAGATTGATGAATTACACATCAATAAATATTGGAAGCACTACAACAAAGAAGGAACATTTTATCATATGTGATAGTTAACGTGAAAAAAATTCCCAAAACTATGCTAAAGAAATACATCAAAACATCATCCAAAATCTGAAAATAAAATTTCAATTAAAGCACATTTGTTTTTATTAGGCACAATCCCAGAGAACATTAATGAAAAGTCCAGTAATTTATGAAGATATGTGGTAACAACAATTAGAGTCAACCTGCATAGCATTGGAAAAAAGAAACATTGCTATCAGTGCAGGATTGGGAGATTAAAGTGGAGGAATACACTACAGTGGAAAAACTGACAATATTGTACTTTCACAGAAGTCTAATCAATTCAAGCAGAAATAGTTCTCTCATATACAACATATCACATAATAAAGGAAGCTGAAACAGAATACGATTTTTATTTTAAAAGCTGTTCTTAATAGTAACAATAAGAACAACTATTTAAGACTTCCAGTTCCTGTCTTCAGTGGAGTAGTTGGAGAATTCGAAACGTCAGATCCTCCAGCTGAAATTTCTTGTTTGGGGGGACCCTAAGGGGCCAGAATTCACCCTGAAGGGGTGGAATGAAGGAAGGAAATCCCAGGGACTTAGGAGAGATGGCGGTCTCTTGAACAGTCCAGGAGAAGCCTCCCAGAAACCAAAGGAAGAAAAGGCTGGCTAACACCATGTCCAGTCATAGCTGAAGCAACGGAAGTCATAAGCGATTAAACTAAGCGAAATAATAAACAGCATGCTTGAATCTGGGTAAGGAATACTGATTTTCTCTATCCTACCTACTTTCCTGAAGAAGAAAATCCCCAAAATAAGAGATCTCCGAAGAAGGAAAGAGGGAGGGGGACTTCGCTCCCTCCCTCTCAATTGAGCAGCTAAATTTACCTTTTAGAGAAAGAAAACAACTAGAAAGACCTGAAAAATGAGCAAATGCTGACACCTGCTGGTGGATGAGGATTTTTTCCCCTTTTTTTCCTTCCCTTTGAAGCTTTCAGAAATTGCACCTGTTTAAACAAAGATAACACAGCTGAAGCAATGAATACTTTACAAAAGGAAACATGTGTTGAGCAACAACAATTCCAAAGGGCAATGACTTTAAACTACATAGAAATCCAGAATAACTTTGAGAGTATGAATCAACTCATTTTCAACTTAATTTCACTCCAAGAAATTTCTCAGGAAAATACAGTAGAGATGACTGAACAAGATTCTGAAGACAGAGATTCAAAGAAGGAACCTTATAAAATACTCATTTAAAAAAAGGAACTATATGATAAGCAGCAAAAATTTCAAAGGACAATGACTTTAAATTACAAGGAAATGCAGAAGAACTTTGAGAGTATGAATCAACTTATTTTCAACTTAATTTCACTTCAAGAATTTTCTCAGGAAAATATGGCAGAGATGATTAAATATAATTTTGAGGATAGAGACTTGAAGATGGAATCATATAAAATAAAAAAATATGATTTAATTCAATTGGGAAATATTTTAATACGTCTAAACAACTTTGAAGTTAAGGAAAAGAATGAGAAAAAATTCCCTTTAGGGAAACAAATGATGTAGCAAAACATGTTGATTAAGAAATAAAACAACCAGAGAAAAAAAGGTTAAAATGAAATATCAGGAAAGAGATGGAATTTACCAGAAAGAATACTTCAAAAAGAAACATTTGTTTGAATATGGCTAAGAAATGGGAAAATTTTGAAATATACTACTTTTAAAGGCAAATTTTTTCTTCTTTTTCTTCCTCTAAATTAATATAATTGGTTTTTTTTTGTTTTTTCTATTCTTCTGAGTTGAATTGATTTAAACAAAAGCAAACATTTTAGCTACTTAAATGTGATGATAAGAAAAGTATAAAAAATGTGTTTTGAATGAGATTTATTTATTTATTTATTTATTATTGGGACTTATATGCCGCCCTATCTCCCGAAGGACTCAGGGCAGCTAACAACAATAACATACAATAATACAGAAGTTAAAAGAAAATTAAATTAATGGCCCCTGTAGAATAAATTAAAATTAAAATTAAAATAAGTTAAAAATTACACTTAAAATTAATTAAAATTAAAAACATAATTAAAATCTCTGTCAATCCAGGTCAGCCAGGTGGAAAAGGAGTGTTTTGAGGCTGCGGTGAAAGGACTGGAGATCTGGGGCCATCCGAAGCTCAGGGGGGAGCTGGTTCCATAGGTGATTAGAACTATTGAATGGAATGTTCAAAGTTTAAATAGATTAAATACATTCTTAGCTATGGTTAAAAAGAATGAGAAATTGAGGGAATAAGTGTATATTAAATTAGGAGAAATACATATTTTCATATGTTATTTTTTGTAGTCTAGTACTTAAATCCACTAATGTAAATATAGTTGAATGTTGAACTGATTGTTATTTGTAAGAACATTTAAAATTTGGAGGGAGAAATAAGCTGCTCTTCTTTCTTTTTTTGTTTCTTTTTGTTTCTTTTTACTTATGGATTGGGAAATATAAAAATATGAGAGGGTATGGAAAAAACAGAATGAAATCCACCAAGGTAAATATAGTTAAGTGTTAAAAAAACTGTCACTTGTAAAAATATTTAGAAATTGGGGGGGAGAAATAAGCTGAAATAAACATGGTGACAGGATTTATGATAAGGCAACTAAAAAGATATACAGGATTATTGAAACTATATATTGAACTGTTGTTAAGCAAATAAAACTGTCTTAATGTAATGTAATATAGATTATAGAAATTAATTGTTAAGGACTGTCTTATAAATGTTACCCAGACAACATTCTTTTTTATAATGATTTATGTTATGTTAAAAAATTCTAATAAAATATTTACCAAAAAAAGAACAACAATTTAAATGATCCAAAGAGAAATGGGTAATAATGTCCAAAATAAGGATGAAACATAGCCAATTAATGGCTGGGAAAGAGATGAGGGAGAGGAAACAAAAGAGAAGGTGCTGTCCAAACACCCTTTACATACATACATACATACATACATACGTACATACATACATACATCATACATACATACATACAAACACACACACATGTATGTATGTATGTATGTATGTATGTATGTATATTTTTTGGCTTGCTAACAAAGAATAAAGGGAGACCGATATG
>JAKJMR010017236.1:0-24420 GCA_024449315.1 Daboia siamensis
GGGGGGAAGACTTTTTTGGTTCTTTTTGGCCTGCCTGGTTTAATAAGGCAGCCTGGATTATAAATAGAAAGAGGCCTGGAACTGCTATTATCGTTTTTTGAATAAAGGACTCTATTGATGCTTTCTTCTGCTTAGGTGACCCGGATCATAGCAGGTCGGGGAGTTGTCGCTGGAGTCCTGACCCCAAATCCTGGGTCTTGCACAATGGCTGGTAGCTTATTTCAGTGAGCAGATAAGACCCTGTTGGCATTAGAGCGACTGGCCTTGCCTACGAGCTGCAGCTGCTACCAACCTCCTAGTAATGGAAGCTAAGAAATTGACTTTGGGAAAAATAATGAGGGTCCAGATGCCGTAGATTGACAAAACATCCAGTCATCCTCCTGGACAATCCAGAATGATTTGTCGGTTATAAGCTTCACAGCACGAGTTCAGATTACTCGATGAACTGTCTTGTGTTTAAGACAAGCCCATCCTACTTGTGCTGGCCTGCTGCAAATTGTCGGTTGAGAAACTTCAGCTGATGAGATGCTTAAGAGCTGTCTCCTTTTGGAATTGCTTTGTCCTGCAGGGTGAGGCTTGCCCCCAACCCTACCCTTCCGCCAGGACCCGAAGACCTGGCTCTGCCAGTTGGCCTGGGGTCCCAATAGGCGAGTCCATTGCTGGAGCTGGCTGCCCAACTAATTACTCGGCCTCCCTTCCCTGCTGCGGTTCCTCCGCCCGCCTTTCAATTCACATTATTGTACTCTTCCTTGTTGTCATTGCTTTCGTATTGTTCGTTTACATTTTTTTTCACAAGGCCCTTAAGGCGGGTTTTGCCAAACGGTCCTGGGGAATCCAGAGTGGGATGGAGCCCATCTGAAGTGGCTGGAGAGTGTAAGGATCACGTGGAGACAGCGGCTCGGGTTACAGGTTTATTGAGGTACACCCGGCGAAACTCTGCCGGCTTGAGTTCTTTATATAGCTAGCTGGAAGTTGGTTCCTCCAATCAGCGGATCGGCATTCTCCCGCCGGGAAGTTTGGGCCATTTGGGCCAATCGGCTGCGTTGGAGTTTGACAGCTAGAGTCCTCGTGCTGCGCTATCAGCTATTGCGCGTGCGCTGTAGCCGGTGGCCATTTGACAGCTGTCAATTGGCCACGTGTTCCCGTCAGCCGTATTTACCTCATGTAACCACTCATAACACTAACCAGTAATTATAACATTAATAAGGTTTATACATATATATATCACCAACAAGTGGCTTATTTGATTTAGTGTTGTCACCAGGACAGTGGGCAGTTTTTATGGATACTGATAATCCCCCAGGTACGACTGTTCATTTAGCAGAATTTTCACAACAATGAATTTACCCGGAAAAGGTGTTGGCGTTAGAAATTCAAAACTGAGACCAAAAGAGAGACCTCTATACCCATGGGACGTGGATTCAGTCACATCTGCAGCAGCAGCCACATTTAACTCTGCCTTCCCTTTGGCGTTCAGGGTTACGACATGCAACAGCTGGCAGGGTTTCCCCCCACCCTTTATTTTTATTACTCTTATTAGCAGGGGTCCCCAACCTGTGGGCTGCAACCTGTTGGCCACCAGGCCGCATGAGTGGCTGATTAATGCATGCATCTGTGCACACATGCACAGCCCCACTCCGAATGTCACCACGACTGTTGTGGGCATTCACAGTCCCACTCCGAGTGTTACTGTGAGCATTATGGATGTTTGTAGCCCCACTCATGAGTATTGGATGTTTGGGTGCATGCACATGTTCACCCCTCCCACAAAAACATCCCTTCTTTACCCACTCCAGGCTACCAATGGCCAAAGTTTGGGGAACTCTGCTCTATAGTGCTCTACTGTTTGTTTGCCAACTACCCTGCTTCTTTTTCACTACTATAACTTTGCAAAAATAACTCGAGCTAATTACTGGCAAGTCTGTTTTTAAAAAAGAATCTCCACACCCACCCACCTTTTGGCTGGCTGCCTACAGAGGCTTAAATTGACTAGCAATTTTTTTAAAGTCCTTGCCTGCCTGGGGAGGATTCAGCTTAGGTGGGGAAAAATGATCTGAAAAACTCACCTATTTGAACAAGCCGGCCTGGTCTGATGGGTTTGGGGTATTTTAATTGTAATTTTAATTAACTTTTTACTGCAATTGGGCTATTCTATTTAATTCTCATTTTAATTTTTGTATTGTATTTTTATTGCATTTCATTGCCCTGTACACCGCCCCGAATCCTTCGGGAGAAGGGCAGTATAGAAATTAAATAAATAAATAAATAAATATCGGGGGTCATTGCACAGGCAGTCCTACAACAACTGGAGACCCAGGTGATGTTCACGTATCGTCCCAACTTTTGGGCTAGGTACATGGATGACATGTTTGTGGTCAAGAGGCAGGACAAAACTAGGTTCATGAGTGAGCTGAACTCCATTTATCCAGATATCCGCTTTACAGCGGAGGCGGCCAATGGAACCTTGGGCCTTCCTGGATGTGTTGGTCAGCCACATCGGTCTACGGCAAACCCATGCATACTGACAGAATCCTTCATTATAGGAGCAACCACCCTATAGCCTGCAAGGTTGGATGTATCAGGACGCTGTTCAAGCGGGTGGATACATACTGCAGTACAGACAGGGAAAAGGAGGAAGAGAGGTGTCACCTTTAATGTATCTATCTACAGGAGTAATGTTGCATTTTATTAGACAATACAGCAGACCACATGAGCCCCTTAAGGACCAACAGGAGGGCACGCCGATGGCAAGGATAATGCTCCCTTATATCAATGGCGTATTTGAAGCCGTGGTGCTGATATTAGCTCCCTATGTCAGTATCGCCCATAAACCTGACCAAACCCTGCATGGTAACGTAATGCATCCAAAGGACCCGGGTTCCCAACGAGGAAAGGTCCTCAGTGATATACAGGGTGAGATGTGAGGATTGTCACTGCAACTATGTTGGGGAGACAGCAAAATGACTGGGAACCAGGATGCATGAAGATGAGCTTGCCGTTACTTGGCAGGAACAACACTCACAGGTGTGGGTGCACATGGCCACTCATAACCATACCTTTGTCTTAGCAGGGGCTGAGGCCATTGCCCAGGACAGCACCAAGGGTGGCCAAGTGCTCAAGGAGGCTTGGTTCTTGTGAAGTGGCTTCACAAGGAGGCAAGCTGTGGAGGCTCCTCAGTTCAACCACAATTAAAAGCGTAGCTTAACCTTGGCGTCTTGTCATCTGTCCGGATCGGTCTACCCACACTACTTAACAGTAGATATATTAAACTGGTTAGTTTTGACTCTATCCCGGAGTTTTGAGTATTCTTTTCTAACATGCCCGGGATTCATATTTTTAGTTTATTTTTAGTCTAATTAAATATACTATTTAAAGTAACTGCAAGCGTAGTGCTCTGGGAGCCTGCTTGTAGGCAATTTAGTTCCTGAGGACTGTACCTGAAACAGCTGATGGACAGCTGTGGGGAAAGTCTCAGTTAACGATGGCAGCAACCAATTAACAAATTGTTGGAAATAGTTAAGTCAGATCTTCATTTAACCCAATTAACACATTTGATTTTAAAAATTTGTAAAACTGAGTCCAATTAATTTAACTATATTTTTTTTGACTTATGACCCTAATGGCTCCATCATACCTGGAGAATTATATTGGGTTTTTATTTTTATAAGCCACCCATAATCATTAAGAGTGTGCAACTTTGGGAGAAAGATGAGAGCTGGGTATGCAGTACAGGTAATCCCCCAGACATGAGCGTTTAGTGATTTTCACAAAAATGAGGTTATTCAGAATGGTTACTTATATTAGAAATTCAAAATTGCAACCAAAAACAGGCCTCTGTAACCATGTGACTTGGATTCAGCTTCAACTGCTGCGGTGGCATTTTAACTTTGTGACTTGCCTGAGCCTACGAGAAACCAGGTTGTTATTTTTTGTGCCTGGTCACGTGGCCAAACAAGATCCGGTAATTTTTGCAGCCAGCATGGTCTGTTTTTGTTTTCCTGGAGCTGTGTGGAAGATCTACTGCTTGCTGGGCTTGAGGTCTACAGTACTGTAGAGCATGGATTTTCATCTGGTGGTAGGCATACCACTTGCGGTACATTGGCACATGGCAGGTGGTACATGGCCCAGCCCAGGGTAGCGGGGGAGGGGACAAGCCAAAGTGACGTAGCGTAGGACTTGTCTTGATAGTCGTCAGGAGCTGCAGGGCTGCTGGGGTGAGGCAGAGGCCCCAGGATCAGCACTTCCAACAATCTGGAAGAGAAAAGAGGGGGCTGAGACAGGAGGGGCTATAAAAGGAGGCAGTTTGGGCGGGAGGGTGAAAAAAAAGTCTTGGGAGGACGATGACGAATCAGCTGGAGTTGCACCGAAGGTAAAAGGAGGGGTGAGAGAAAACAAAAAACAGGCCAGATTTGCACACGGGTTGCAGCGACAAACAGGCAAGAAACGCAGCTGGGGAAGGGTTGTGATATCAGAGTCCTTCCTTCCTTCCCTCCCTCCCTCTCATCGTCCCTTCCTTCCCTCCCCCTCTCCGTGCCCAGGAAGAGACAAGGGGAGGGAGACAGACTCCCAGCATAGCTGGTGGCTGTGCTGTCAGTAGCCAGGGCTTGAAAAGCCACTGTAAATTGCTGGACAAGAACCGCACAGTGTTAAGAGCAGAGTGGTGGGAAGATATTTGTAACGAGGGAGGAAAACAGGCATCCTCTGAAATAGACCAGCAAATGGCTCCTTGCCCTTTTCACACACCCGTGGACTCCAGGGGAGGGGAGATTGTGAGTGGCATGAAAGTTCACATTACCTGCGCTATGCCGCCCAGACCCCAGCCTGGTTTCGGCAGGTGGCGGCGCATTCTCACTGCGCAGAGCGGTCAGCCGAGGTGAACCGGCGACATTTGTTTCATGACCCATTTGATTCAATTAATGAGTTTGATTTTAAAATGTTGCAATGTTGAGTCTGATTCATTTGACAATTAGGAGCCTAACGGGGCAGGCTCTATTAGGCTCTTACCTTGGGGACAAACCTGTAATCACCTTGTGTGGGATATTAAAGAGAGGCTTGCCCTCTTCCCAACATTTCTGCTCACATGGCAGAACTCTTTGCCCTGACGAAGGTAACACAGAAGCCATCCGCCACATCTCCGCTATAAGCCTGTGTTTTTAAAATTTGCTTAGCGTGTGAACTGAGCAGCAGCGAGTTACAACCGAAGTCCTCACCAAAATCCTGGCTCTGTAAGCAGGCAATTCCTGTGGCATTAGGATGGCCTGCTTGTTTACGAGCTGTCGCTGCCAGGTACATTAGCAGGGGCTAAGAAATTGACTTTGGGAAAAAGAATGAGGGTCCAAGTCCCTTAGATAAGATTCTTGTTTATGACCTTTAAAACTCTAAATGGCATTGGTCTAACTCAGGGCTTTTTAACCGGTGGTACGTGAACCACCAGGGGCACTTTTGGCACGTGGCACGCAACCATTCTAGAGAAGTGTAGCAGGGGAGGGAAATGGGCTGAAGCGATCCAAGCCTGAAAGAGAGGCAGCTGTAGCTGTTGGGATTCAGCAGAAGCCCCAGCTGATTGGCACTTCCAGCAGCAGTGCGGAGCTGGAGGTGAACTGGAGAAAAAGGGGGGAGAGGAGAGGATATAAAAGGAGGTGGCTTTGGCAGGAAAGGGGAAAGAAAAGATAACAGAGAAGCTATGGAGGGAGAGCTCAGCAGGAAGGGAAGAGGCAGCACTCGAGGCTAAAAAATTGACTGGGAAAAATAATGAGGGTCCAATGCCTGTATTGAATGGTGGAGCTTTTGGAACATCAGGGTTTGCCAAAAAAAAAAACCCATCCAAGAAATATAAATTGCTTTCAGATGTACGAGAGGCGGTCTTGGCTTTAACGAAGAGCGCCGAGGTGGCAAAAACCGGCTGCTTTGCTTGGAGACTAAATTTCGTTTAACCTGACTAAATTTGACTGTATTTCATGCGACCTGGAGGCCATTGTTACGATTTCGCATCAGAAGAAAAATCAACTTTTGACTTTATGACTTTAAGAGTGGATTGCACTAGAGGAATATTTTAGCTTTTTAAATGTAAAGTTATTTACATTTCATAATTTACTAATTAGATGAAATTGTAATGTTTTACAGAAAACAGGGCTTTTAAATAACGTGACTTTAAGGTATTTTGTACAATAGATTGGTATTACTCATTTAAACCTAGACAAGTGGTGTATTGTTAATATATTTAAAAAGAGAAGAGACACCCATGACTAGCCACGGTACAAGTGGAAAATGATCCTAAATGGCTCCTGTATTTTATATATTATACCTTATGTCAGGGGTCTCCAAACTATGTACTCTTGGCCAGTGGGCCACAGAATTGGCTGGCCAAGGCACACACCCACTCGCGATAGTGTCCACGGCCGTGTGCACATGCGAAAAGAAACACTAGTGCACGGTGTGTGCCCCATTTGTGCATGCGTGAACAGGCTGCTAGCGCATGTGTATGCACGGCCCATTTGTGCATGTGTGAACGGGCATAGCCACCACAGGGTGCACGCAGCTGCTCCTGCATGGTGCCAGCGCATGCTGCATGAGTGAATGTGGCTGCTAGTACTGTGTCAGTAGGCGTGGCCATGGCCGTTTGCATACATGCATTTAATTTGGAAGCTGCTCTCTCCTCTGGGCCGCAAGCCCGGAAAGATTGGAGAACTCTGCTTTGTGTCATTGTAGCCCTGTAACTGAACCCTGCCCTTGAACTCTAAACAGGAAAAGGACAATGCAGTGGGCTTCTGGGAGATGTGGATTCCAATGAAAAAAATAAAACTGAAGCACAGAGAAGAACTGCAGTATCCTGCTTCCTTGTCACGCTTAAGCAGAGCAGCACTTGTGGAAATTGCTTTATCTGTTCCCTACAGCAAGGGTTTCCAACCTGTGGTCTGTGGCCCAGTACCAGTCCATGGTCTCTTGGCCACTGGGCTGCGGGAATGGCTGGCAAGTGCACGTGTCCACACCCTCCTCCACTTGTGCTAGTGCCGTGAGGCTAGCCATGGCGCTAGCAGCCATTTGCGCAGGGTGCTAGCAGCGTCACTGCAGGTATGCCTGGCTCCGTTTGTGGGTGCACGCATGCACACGTAAATTTG
This sequence comes from Daboia siamensis, assembly GCA_024449315.1. Taxonomy (NCBI): domain Eukaryota; kingdom Metazoa; phylum Chordata; class Lepidosauria; order Squamata; family Viperidae; genus Daboia; species Daboia siamensis. The sequence continues at coordinate 7,119 of JAKJMR010017236.1, forward strand.
CCTGCTCCTTTTTTTCCCTCCAGGCCAATTGGGAAAGGTTGAGGACCTCCTCTACTGTAGGACTATATACAGAATTTCTAATCTTTTCCTTTTTAAATGAAGGGTTGGGGTCTCAGGCCCTCAGCAGTATTTGTGAGGGAAGGTGGGGCCTCACTCGTGTTTAAAGCAGTTGAAGCAACCTAAAACAAATAGATAGGGCGGTCCCTTGGTATGTGACTGCTTAAAAACTCCTAAAATTGAAGATTCAATGCATTTTGATGGAACAATGTTATCCTTGTAGTTATTGTGTCAGCCCCCGTGGGCTCGACATTGAAAGGTGAGGAGGCCAGCAACGGCTTTGCCTTCCCCCTGTACTTAAGACTGGTTAGCATGCGAATGCCACCAAACAGCTCCACAGCCGGCCTGCAGGGAGGCATCAGGGAGCCGGAAGCCTACCGCACGTCCCGACAAGCAGCTGATCGGTGCAGGGACATTACCAGGAGGCCAGATGCCTGCAGTGTATCCCCGACGGACAGCTGAACAGAGCCCAGGACTCCGCTGCTGCTCATATCACTTTGCACACTGGATGCAACAACGTTATCCTTGTAGTTATTGTGTCAGGCCCCATGGGCTTGACATTGAAGGGAGGGGGGAGGAGGCTAGCGACGGCCTTGCCGTTTTCCGCTACTTAAGACTGGTTAGCATGGGAACACCACCAAACAGCTCCACGGGCAAACTGCGGGGAGGAATCAGGGAGCTGGAAGCCTGCCACATGTCCCGACGAGCAGCTGATTGGCGCAGTCATACCAGGAGGCCAGACGCCTGTAGCGTGTCCCGACGAATGGCTGAACAGAGCAGAGCCCTGGACGCCTGCAGGGCGTTCTGCATCGCTGCTCATATCACTTTGCACACTGGATGTTGGTTAGATGGGTAGGAGATGAAGCCAGTTGGGAAACGCATATGTAAGGTGCTGGGAGGAGATTGCTCCCAGTGCAAACTGGGTTTGCTGTTCCTGTGACTAAACACATGCCAGAGCATCCTGTTATTAAAGCCAACCACCTGTGAACTCTACTACTTGTTTCCAGGGGTTGGTAAGGACTTCTGACGTATTGCTTCTTTTGTATTTGGGTGCACTACAAGAGGAAGCAGGAGAGCCTCTGCCCTAGAGAACAGACAATGCACAGTACACAAAGGCTATTCTGCCTAAGTGTGACAAGGAAGCAGCTATGCTGGGAAGCTCACTGCAAATAGGGGGACAGCGGCAGAAGGCAGACAGGTAATCAAGTTACTACAAAGGGAAGAGTAGAACGGCCAGAGGGTAGACAGGAAGTAATCCATGTTGGAAGGTCACTGACATAAAAAAACGGACAGAAACTTCTTCCTGGCCAAAAGATCACATGTAAGTCACCTGATTGTCACTCATGTTTTTTAGTACTCACACCAATAAACAAATAAAAGAACAAAAGTTTGCCCCATTTGGGGCCAGTCTGCATAGATACACATCACATTGTTACTGTATGTCTTTTGATATACTATATATTCTGGTGGGACTAACCCCACCAAGGATTGGAAAGGGTGTGGCATGAGACATGGAATATGGAAAGGTGTTACGTTATCGGGCACACCCATTATTTGGCCAAGTACCCCCTACAAAAAAGATTGAAATCAAGGAAAGTGTTTTTTAGACTGCTGGCCCACCCCCACCAATTCTCCTTGGCCCTTCTACCCTCTGTTTTAGATCCTCCTAAGTATTACTTAATATGGGACTGCCTTTCTCTGGTTTGGATTCTTATGCCTCGTCTCTGTTACTCTTGCAGAGACTTGTTCGCCCTCAGGGGTGCCCCCCCTTCCTGGGTGCGACCTGCCTTTTTAGCCACTTATAATCTCAATGAAGGGCCCGATTGTTGGGACCCTGAGAGATGGCTGAGCACGGGTAGGGGCCTCCGAAAGAGGCCCCTGGTAAATTTCTTAGCTAAGTTTTTTGTGGGGTTAGGGAGGGGGGTGGGATTTTTTGGTTGTTCGGAAATTGGGGGTAATCCGTCAACCACTGTTCAGGCCAGGTCCGGGACTGATCGCGGGGGGGGGGGGGGGGGGAGCGGAGGCCGGTTGCCTCAGGGGCTCCAGAGCGGGTCGTGGGATTACCTATTCCCACGACGTTAGGGAATGGCAGCAGGTGTATGAGCAGAGGGCCGTATCGATTTTTGGGAAGGCCTTTCCGCTGTTTGCAAGCGGTGAGGCACTCCGACCCTCTGTCTCTTCCCCAAGGTCCCGGGAGCGAGGATGTGCAGCCACCTGAGCTCCGGTTGGTGTATTTGAATGCCAGGTCCATTGCTAATAAGGCCCCTCTTGTCCGAGATCTGGTCGAGGGTGAGCATGCGGACCTGGCTTGCATTACGGAAACTTGGTTGGGCCCAGAGGGTGGTATTCCTCTGGTTGATATTTGCCCGCCAGGTTTCCGGGTGCTACACCGACCTCGGGCTCAGGGTAGGGGTGGAGAAGTGGCGGTTGTTATGAGGGAGACCTTGGGTCCGCGGGAGATCACCGGTCCTCAGATAGTCGGGTGTGAGTCTCTCTTTTTGAGATGTGGCCCTGGTGCGCAGTTGGGCTTGCTGCTGGTGTATATTTCACCTAGACACGCAGCAGCAGCCCTGCCTGAGCTTCTCGATATTCTCTCGGGGTTGGTGGTTGAGTTCCCCAAACTTATAGTTTTGGGTGACTTCAACCTACCATCCCTGGGAGGATCATCCGAGTTAGCTTGGGATTTCATGACTTCCATCCATGGACCTGACGCAAGTAATTGCTGGACCGACTCATGAGGGAGGCCATACCCTTGACCTGATTTTCTTATCTAGACGGTGGTTAGATGATCTTGGTGGGGGTTCCCCAATTGTTATACCCCTGTCATGGACTGATCATCATCTCCTGCGGCTGGTCTTCCGTTTTGCCACTCCCCCCGTGGGTGTGTGGAACCTACTAAATGGTACCGCCCCAGACGCTTAATGGACCCTGAGAGGTTCCAGGCTGCGCTGGGGTCCCCACCTGCCTCCTTTGCTCACAACTCGGCGGACGCCCTAGTGGAAGCCTGGGAAAGGGCAGCCACTGAGGCTCTGGACCGAGTTGTACCCTTGCGGCCCCTGACCCGGTGCAGATCTCATCGAGCTCCATGGTTTTCCGTGGATCTTCGGGAGATGAAGCGTCGGAGACGGGGCCTAGAGAGCTGTTGGAGATCCAGCCGATCCGAATCCGACCGATTGCGACTAAGATCCTATATTAGGTCTTATCTCGCTGCGATAAGGGAGGCGAGGTCTAATCACTTCGCTGTCCTTATCGCGTCCGCAGATAATCGCCCGGCCGCCTTGTTTAGGGTGACCCGCTCCCTCCTTAATCAGGAGGTGAGAGAAGATCCGTTGCAGGGTCGTGCCGAGTAGTTTAACCAACATCTGTCGGACAAAATCGCTCGGATTCGGACCGGTCTGGACTCTGACTGGGCAGAGTCTGACGAGCAGGACACGGACAATCTTGTCGTTTGGGAGGAGTTTGACTCTGTTACTCCGGAGGAAGTGGACAGGATCATGGGGAGGCTGAGTTCCACCACATGTTTATTGGATCCGTGCCCCTCCTGGCTGGTTTATGCGGCTCGGGAAGGGGCACGAGGCTGGCTCCAGGCGGTTATCTGCTTCTTTGAGTGAGGGTAGTTTCCCCGCCGTCTTGAAAGAGGCGGTGGTGAGACCCCTCCTCAAGAAGCCTGCCTTGGACCCGGCTGTGTTGAATAACTTCCGTCCGGTCTCCAACCTTCGTTTTCTTACGAAGGTTGTTGAGAGTGTGGTGGCACATCAGCTCCCTCTGGCCCTGGATGAAGCGGATTATCTAGACCCGTACCAATCGGGTTTCAGGTCCGGGTACAGCACGGAGATGGCATTGGTCGCTCTGGTGAATGATCTCTGGAGGGCTCGGGACAGGGGATATTCCTCTGTCCTAGTCCTATTAGACCTCTCAGCGGCGTTTGATACCATCGACCATGGTATCCTGCTGCGGCGTCTCAGGGGATTGGGAGTGGGAGGCACAGTGTTGCGGTGGTTCTCCTCCTATCTCTTGGGACGTTCGCAGTCGGTGTTGGCAGGGGGACAGAGGTCGACCTCGAGGTCTCTCGTTTGTGGAGTTCCTCAGGGGTCGGTCCTCTCGCCCCTCCTGTTCAACATCTATATGAAACTGCTGGGTGAGATCATTCGTGGTTTTGGAGTTGGGTATCATCAATATGCTGATGATACCCAGCTTTTTCTTTCTACCCCAAACCACCCCAGTGATGCCCTCGACGTGATGTCCCACTGCCTGGAGGCGGTCCGGGTCTGGATGGGGAGTAACAGACTTCAACTCAACCCCGACAAGACTGAGTGGCTGTGCATACCTGCATCCCGGGATATTCAGAACATTCCATCACTTTCTATGGGGGGTGAATTATTACCCCCCGTATATAGGGCTCGCAACTTGGGAGTCCTCCTAGATTCACGGCTTACTATGGAAGATCACATAGTGGCTGTGACTAGGGGGGCCTTCGCCCAGGTTCGCCTGGTGCGTCAGTTGCGGCCCTATCTTGACCGGGATGCCTTGTGTACGGTCACTCATGCGCTCGTGACCTCTCGCCTCGACTACTGCAATGCTCTCTACATGGGGCTGCCCTTGAAGACCACTCGGAGGCTCCAACTGGTACAGAATGCAGCCACGAGAGTTGTGTTGGGAGTCTCCTGATACTCCCATATAACACCTCTGCTCCGTGAGCTGCATTGGTTGCCAGTTGTCGTCCGGGTGAGATTCAAGGTACTGGTAATGGTGTTTAAGGCCCTCCATGGCACGGGTCCGGAGTACCTTAGGGATCACCTGCTGCCGGCATCAACTTCCCTCCGCCCTGTGCGTTCCCACAGAGAGGGTCTCCTCAGGGTGCCACCGATCAGAGAATGTCGATTGGTGGCCCCCAGGGGGAGATCCTTCTCTGTGGGCGCCCCGGAGCTATGGAATCAGCTGCCGGTTGAGCTCCGGACGGTGCCCAACCTTCGCTCCTTCCGTCGCGATTTGAAGACGTTTTTATTTGCACAAGCCGGCCTGGCCTGATGAGGGATGGGTGGTTTTTTAATGTTTGTATTGTTTTTTAGTTGGGCATGTTTAATTCTTTTTTAACTTTTGTATCTTTGTATGTTTATATTTGCCCTGTACACCGCCCTGAGTCCTTCGGGAGAAGGGCAGTATATAAATAAAATTATTATTATTATTATTATTATTCTCCTCGCACTCTTTGGCTCGGTCCGCTCCCCAAGACCAAGGGAAGCCTAAAGGTCCCATTCTGTGCTACTCAGTATGCAGAAGCAGTTATATATGTGCTGAGCTCCGTAAGCTCCACGATGGGCTTTAATGATTTGGGCAGTTTTAGGAAGTCCTACGGGGGCTTGATACCTTGATGGAGGTCTGGAGTGGGGAATAGTTGCCGGGCGCTGCTTTTGGCGGCACGGAGGCCTTGTTTTCTCCCCAGATTGGTCGCAACGAGGGATTGTGGATTGGCCTCGCCACCTCGGGTCAGCTGCAGACACTGCTCTCGGCAACGTAGAGGCTTTACCCTCCCTCCGAAATGGCGGTGGGGTTTGAGAGGCTTTGGCGGCCATAGACAGCTCTTGCCGCCTTAGAACAGCTGGTGGGCGCCGTTTCTTACAGCGCTGAGGCCTCCCCCCCAGAGTGGCAAGGATAGCGGGGAGAGTATGGCGGCTGAAGACTGATTCTGTCGCCTCGGAACAGCTGACGAGCACAGTTTTTGCAGCGCAGAGACTCCTCTCCCTTCCGGAGTGACAATGGTGGCTAGGAGGCCCCCTCTCTCCCTCTTGGAGTGGCAGCTGCGGCCTGGGAGATTGTGACGGCCGAGGATTCACCTAGCACCTTAAAGCAGTCAGTGGACCCCGTTTTGTCTTCCTTCCTTCTGGGGCAGTGCCAATGCCGGGATATCATGGCTTGAGGACTGACCTTGGCCAATTTTTGCACCTTGGAACTGTTCAAGGCACCGTTTTATGACGCGGCGGCCCTTTTCCCTCCGGAAGCATGTCCCTGGAACATCTCTGCCAATTACCCTTTAGGTTAGCTTGGCTGGATATGGACATGGTTTATATGCTCCTGCTCCCATGACTTTCTTTTAAATACTCTGGAATGGACCCGGGAATTGACCGTGGTGAGAAGGCGGTTGAATTGACCATCAACCCACCCCACTGATGTGAGAAATCAGTGGGGGTGGGTCTATCCTGGTAGTCCGTGATCAGTCTACCCCAGATTCGACACCTCAACTGTTGTGAAAGGACAGTTGTGGCTCCTTTGTCTGGTTGCCGGCTCAGGTGAGAGCGGGGCCGGATCGGTGGATCTGAGACATTTTCCAGACTTAATACTATTTTAACATCATCTTAGTACTAGTTGACCATCTAGCTGCTCATAACTGCCCTAAGCGGACAGTTAGTACATGGTTTGGTTGTGCTACTCTAGCGCGGACTTGTTTGCCCTCAGGAGGGTTCCCTCTTCCTGGGTACGACCCGTTGCTCTTTCTTCTATTTCCCTTGAGGACAGGCCCAATTGCTGGGACCCCGAGAGGTGGTTGGGCATAGACAGGGACCGTTGGTGGAAACGTATTAAGAGGCCCCTGGTATCTTTTTTAGCCAGTTGTTTTATGGGGTTAGGGAGGGGGCGGAATGGTAGGATAGGGAGGAATATGGGGGGTATTCTCTCAACTGGTTGTCAGTCCGGGCCTGAGATGGTTCCCGGCGAGATGGGGTTGGGGATCTCTGGTTTTCCCAGCAGTGGGGTGGGGTTTGAAATCCCCACAACGATTGGAAATGGCAGCAGGCGGTTACACGTAGGATCATATCAACATCTGGGATCATACCCCCGCTGTCTTCAAGCGGTGGCACGCTCCGACCCTCTGGTTGGTACCCGCTTATCCAGGGGTGAGGGGGATCAAGCCCCTGAGCTCAGGCTGGTGTATTTTAATGCCAGATCCGTTGTGAACAAAGCTCCCCTCGTCTGTGATTTGATCAAGGAGGAACGTGTGGATCTGGCATGCATTACGGAAACCTGGTTGGGCTCGGAGGGAGGTCTCCCTCTGACTGAGCTTTGCCCTCCAGGTTTCTGTGTGCTTCACCGGCCGCGGGCTCAGGGCGGGGCGGGGGTGTGGCAGTGGTTATACAGGAGACCTTATGTCCGCGGGAGACCACTGTCGTACAGATGGGCGGGAGTCACTCCTCCTGAGGTGCGGCCCTGGGGCTCAGTTGGGCTTGTTGAGTTGAAAACTCTTAAGAAGCCAGAAATTAACATAATAAAGGGTTAAAGGACGAAGCAATTTAACGTAGGATACCCAAGTCCTACTACTACTAGAGGCTAACCAAACTAGAGGCTAAGTGGCAGGGTCCCTATGTAGTAAAGAGAACTAGACCAGTGTAAGAGATAGAATTGGGAAACTGGAAAAACACACCAAGCCAATCTCCTAAGGCAGGGGTTGGCAACCCGTGGCTCCGGAGTCGCATGTGGTTTTTCATCCCTCTGCTGTGGCTGTCGCTCAAAATATGTGTCACAACCAATGTGCCACACCTGCTGGAGCAAGATTTTGTTTTTTGACCCCCAGTAAGCCAACCATAGATAAATCCAAAAAAAGAAGTTTTAGAAGTAAACAGAACACAGATCTAAGGAAACTGCACAATACAGCTGAATCTGGGATGGTTCTGTTGGCATTGAAAAGAAAGGCATCCAGAATTATTGGCTCAAGCTTGCAATGCAATACGCTGCAAGCATCCCGTGAAAAATACAAATCAATCCAGACCCTAGGACACGGGTTGGCAACCCACGGTTCTGAAGCCACATGTGGCTCTTTCAGCTTTCTCCTGTAGCTCCCAGTCCACCATTTGCAGACACTGAGAGAGAAGTACTTGCGCTGCGCTTTGCTTTCCTTCTCTCGCTCTCTCCAATCTTCTGTTCACCTGGTCAGCCAGCGCCCAGGCGCCCCGCCCCTTGGGAGAAATGCAGAAGTGCAATCCCTTTCCTGAGCTGGCCCCATCCAAAGCACACATGGATAGGGAGCCGCGCCGGGCTCCATATGCTGCTCAGAAACACCCTCTCACCGCCCTCCCTCCTGTGGCTGACAGTCTTCTGCTTGCCGCCCTCAATCAGAACGGAGGGCCGCAGGAGGGCCACATTTACACAGAACAGGGAGGGCTGTTAGAGGGCCGTATTAAACCGCTCCCCGGGCCGCAAATGGCCCGCGGGCCAGACTTTGGACATGCCTGCTGTAGCTTTATTCCCAGGCGGGAGATTTTTTTGCAGAAGGGATTTAAAACCTTGTAAGACATTATGACAAGTGCCTCCATTTGAATGGCGACTATGTCAAAAAGTAATGTGAACGCCGTAGTTTTCTAACGTGTATATGTTTTCTAATGTGTATAATACAAGTTCTGTATCTTTGAGTGCCTGTCACTGATAACCAAACGGAGGTTTATTTCTGAATTTGCCCTCCTATTTGTCTCTTTCCTCGGATCTGACAAAAGGACTTTTGACAAATCCCTTTTTTTCCCCCCAAGCAGGAACTTTTACTAAGACATAGATGATAGAAGGTACAATAGACAGGATCTGAAGAATCCCCTCACAGATCAGTAATTTTTTTTAATTGCAAATTTTACTATTTAAAACTTTGGGCAAGGTAAGCCCAATCCAGAGAGAAGGCTGCAATTAAGAAAATGCTATTTGGGTTACGAGGGAAACCTCCAACTTCATGAGACACATGAATAAAATACCAAGGGCAAGGAGAATGGTGTATTGCCTATCTGAATGACATAAAATAATATGGCTCAAGGGGTTTCTCACATCTGGTGGACCTAATTGAGCGTTGTCTGAGGGCAATGGACCATAGTTTATTATACAGTAATACAGTGCTTTGTTTTTTTTAAAAAAGGTGCAGGAACTTATGCACAGGATTGGGCTGCTGGGGGGCTGCAAAATCGCTCTGTGGCCTTGGATCCGTGTTCTGGAGGCTTGGAAGAAGGCTTCCAGTCACCGGATTGGGCACACAGGGCCCATAAAATTGCTTCGCGGCTATGGATCTGGGCGGCAGTGGATGCGTCCCCTGGCCTCAGATCGGAATGGCAGCAGGAAACGCGGCAGAGAGCAGACCGACCTTTTCCAGGTGAGTCGCGCACAGCAGAGAGGGGGAAGCGTAAGAGCCTTAAGTGAACGCTCGTAACCTACTCGAGCTGGCAGCTTAGAAGGAACCGGTTCTTCTGTTTAAAAACAGCTGCTGGAATGCTGTTCTGTGTGTTCTATGAAAAAAAGCACTGCATTTATTTATAATAGGTGCATGTTCCACCAATGCTGCAGATCAGATGAATTGGCTGGCGAAATGCAAAACTGCAGAGACCCCGTGATATAACAGGAATAAGGCAAAGAATAAGAAGAGACTCATATAGTTTAAGGCCTGGGAGGAGAGCACCTGCACAATTTAAAGCAAGCAAGCAAACTGGAAATTTAGCGACAGCTGGGCTCACCGTAAAGCCAGAAATATCCCATCTTACCCAACACATGGAGACAAACCAGAAGGGGTTAAGTTGAAACAGGTAGAAACCCCCAAGACAGACATTTGCTCATTCCTGGCTTTTAGTGGCATATTACTAGAGGTTTGTCCCAGATTCGTCCACTGTTGCCCAATCCTTCACAGGCCTAACTTTAAAAACAGCCTTCCAAATTACAGTGGACAGAACCCCAGGAGCATCTGAAAACTTAAAGATCCCTTAATTGTTGTGATTCTTCACCAGCCCATTGATCCAGAAATTGAATTTGAGGACTCCAAGGAGGGGCCTGGAGTGACATCAGAGTCAGAGAAAGGTTCTGGATAGCTCCAAGAGTTGCAGTCTGAAGAGGGGAACCTGGTCCCTCTACTGGTGCTCAAGTTGAGACACAGCTGTGCTGGGAGTTTGAGGAGAATACTGATGTCTCACAGTTGGGTGAGCAGGACAGAGGAATGCAATGGGGTGGCTGTAGAGGCAAAGGAGCAGGCATTAGGAAAGCCACGCCTTGCATCCATAATGAAAGGGGAGGTGTGGGAGGTGCTGGTTGTCGAAGGCAACTGTTCTGGTTAAGAATCAAGTTTCAATGAACTGTGTTTTTCCTCAAGTCTGTGATTAATAAAAAAGGGTTTGGTTTGTCCTGCGGTTTCCGCCTGCTTGATTTTGAAGGAGCTCAAGTAGGCTGGGACAGAACACTTATGTGGGAAGCCGATGCTACAGGGAAGTGGAATTCTCCCAACCATTCACGGTATAAATAGATGCATCGCTAGACCAAAGCTGTAATGTATTGGGGGTTTTGCTTGTACAGATTCACATGTCTGTTTAAATGTTGCGTTAACGGATGTTCAATGGAGTGTATGTGTAGCGGCTACTAAGCTAGACTTGTCTCCAGGGCTATCATTGGTAGATTTGGGATGGGAATGTGCTCCTTCAAATCTATTGGTCGCTGCCTAGTGGACACCCATATAAATAGCTGCACAGCAGCCACTATTTCAGTTCTGTTCTGTTTAACTAAATAAAGCACGTTGTTGTATGAACCTTCCGTCTCGCTCAATGCCTGCAAGAACCAACTACACAACAGAAGCCATGAATGGAAACTAACCAAGGAGAGAAGCAACCTAGAACCAAGGAGAAATTTCCTAACAGTGAAAGCAACCAACAAATCCAGAGCTTGCCTTCAGAAATTGTGGGTGCTCCATAGCTGAAGGCTTTCAAAGAGACTGGACAACCATATGCCTGAAATATTAATAGTGTTTAGAATGCAAAGGACTCTTCAAGGTCAAAGGAAGCTGATTTTTCTAGGTCAGGGGTGGTGGTCTTGAGGCTTCCCTCCCCAGCAACTTGCAGAACGTGACATGGTGCTAATGTTTTGTTTCTCCATTGTTGTGATCCCCGAGCGAGAGAAAAACAACATCTCCTCCTTGGAGCTGTGATCACAGTAGTTAAGACTGCAAGAGATAAATTTGAGAAATTGTTTAACGATATCCTTTGTATAAAGTGGGCAACATGAAAATACGAATCCATCTATTTTAATGAATAATGGCAAAACGGAGTAATTTAGGCTTTGACACATGCAGGACAATTACTTTGAAATATGTAGGTTCTGTAGGAAGCTAGAAGTAACCACAAGCAGGAATAAATATAAAGGTGGGGCTAACGTCAGCAAAAGGTCATGGTTAACAAGTATATGAAATATACGTGCTTTTTCCTGCGAGGCTATGAACTGAAATATATTCTGTTTAGGCGCTTCGGACTAGCTGATCAGGATGAGCAGGTGGCCTGTTGAGTGAGATAGGCATGGGGGTGGGGGAACCAGCTTCGTGAGAGGATATAAATATGTGCTCTTAAAAACTGTGCATGTGGCTTAATCTCCTACTTGAGTTTTAAGACCACCAGCTTTTGCCAAAGCTTTATTTCAAATAAAACGGTGCTCCTGGAATCCCAAGTGAGTTTGTTTGTCTTTGGAAACCTGAGTCACATTCCAAACCAGACCACATAACTCTTGAAACTGCAACCCAGAATTGCTCTTTTAAAGTTTTTCTCCTCTTTCGTATCCAACATAGGTCACGACAGCGTTATTTGTAGCCATAAAGGAACGCAGCTCTTCCGGTAATGCATTTGACAAAGAAATTCCTCCCAAGGGAACAGAATTGTAGCAAACAAAACCTCGGCGTTCAAATAGGCAATTGATCCACTGCGCATTAGGGCTGGGAATTCATGGAGACAACTGAACAAACCCTCAAATACAAATGAAAGACACAAATTCCCAGCTAAACACAGAGTTAAGTTTCTGGCCTTACAACTGTACCCGTTGGGTAGGATACATCAGGCAGGATGGCAAAACGTCATTGTGGACTTCCTCTTGCGATATGGGAAAGAGTTGGCCACAACCTCTTAAAAAGGAATTTTAATTTTGCTTCTTTTAGCTTCCTAAGCCAGAACCTAAAATGCCCCATTACAATGACCACAACCAGCACTGTACCACACTCAAGATGTTTCCCCCCAGGGCTTTTGTAGCTTCTCTTTGCTAAGCAGCTGGGCGGACTGGGGTCTTAAACGGCAGCCCACCATCAGCCCAGGTGGTAACTAATCTCAGGCCACCAGGATCAAGATCCTCACCAAGAACCAGGTCAAAGGACAGTTGACTTAATCAAGGATTACTTGGCCAAAGGATGATTGGAAGGAAAGATACGGAAAATAGGCCAGAAAATAGGAATCTAAGACTCCTTCACAAGATGGCTGCTAATGGAATTTTTCTCTCTTACCGATGGATCTGCTGATCCAGGCAGCGCTGGCTCCCTGAACATGAACCCTTAGGAATGACCCAAGGCGGCTTTTGGGTGGCTGTGGATCGACCTGGAAAGGGGAGTCTTGAAAACTCGAGTTCCCTTTGGGAGATCCTCACAGATCTGAGTGTTTCCCTTCAAATCAATAGGTTAAAGGATCAAAAAAACCCAAACCCTAACCCACGAGTCGGCAACCCGTGGCTCCGGAGCCGCATGCGGCTCTTTGAGCTTCCCCCTGCGGCTCCCAGTCCTCCGCCATGTTTAGTCCTGAAAAAAAGTGGCAGTAAAAAAGTTCAACCAATCGATTCAAACTTCTCACAAAAATAAAAAACCTTGCAAACTTTGAATTTATTGGTTGAACTTTCGTTTGTGAGACCGACCACAAGCCATTTGTGGGACTGCCCATAAACCTGTTTCTTCTGACTGCAGTGGCAGTGAAGGAAGACAGGACTGGAAAGGTGAGTAGACTGGTTGGAGGGGGGGACTTTATTCCTTCCAAAATGCTTGGCGGCAAGAGGGGCGGTGGCGGTTCCTCTTGTTGTGCCCTGCCTGAACTGAAATGTAAATTTGAGAAGCCAGGACTGATTGGAGGGGGGGTGTTATTCCTTCCAAAACGGCTGTAGCCGCTATTCCTGCAGCTTGCAGGATTGGCGCCCCCCTCTTTTCCATCCCCGCTGCTGCGCGAGGATCTGCCTTGCGGCACTTGGCGGCAGGAGAGGCAACGGCGGTTCCTCTCGTGCCCTGCCTAAACTGAAATGTAAATTCGAGCGGCCAAGACTGATCAGGGTGGGGACTTTATTCCTTCCAAAATGCTTGGCGACTGCCCTGGCCCGAACAGTTCATCCCGTCATTTCAAACGGGCCAATCCCCAGGTGTGTTCCAAGTCCGCTGTGGGAACGAGGCTGATGAAAACGTTGGGTCTTTGCATCTTCTCTTCCACAGCCAGAGGTAAGCCAGATGGAGGCACATTCCTTTCTCACTCCAAGTTGGGATCAAGGGGAGAATAATTCAAAGAGCAAGCAGATAGAGGGAGGAAGAGGTACCGTATTTTCCGGCATATAAGACAACTTTTTAACCCATGAAAATCACCTCAAAAGTTGGGGGGTCGTCTTATACGCCCAGTCGTCTTATACGCTCCTTAGCAGCTGGGGAGTGCGCGCGTGTGCAGGACTGTCCTGCCGGCTCCCGCCCGATGCTCTTCCCTCTTGAGGCAGCATCGCTCCCTGGCTCCTAAGGAGTCCTCAGGGATGCTGCCTCAAGAGGAAAGAGCGTCGGGCAGGAGCCGGCAGGGCAGTCCTCACACGCGCACACTCCCCAGCTGCTAAGGAGCAGCCGGGGAGTGCGCACGTGCACAGGACTGCCCTGCCGGCTCCCGCCAGACGCCAGCCTGCCCTGCTTCCTCCACAGTGAGAGGGGAGGGCGTGCCTTCCTGGGCTCGCTGATTTTCCGGCGTATAAGATGAAAAATCTTGAAAATCATCTCAAAAGTTGGGGGTGGGTGGGTTTTCTTATACGCCCAGTCGTCTTATACGCCGGAAAATACAGTACACTGTAGCAGCTAAGCAGAAGGACAATACACATACAATTCCCCAAATGCCTCCGCCCCCATCCCCCAAGATTGTGGCAGTACCCATAGGAGGAGGGGAAAAGGCCACCCATTGAAGGAACGGGTTCTTGACACTTCTCTTGTACCTTCTGTTAAAATGAAGGCAAGAAATGGAATACAGCAGAATCTCCTTTCTGCTATTGTGAGCATCAGAATAGAACAATTGCTTTCAAGCACACATTGTAGTGACCTCGCTGAATCTCCAGAAATGCTAAACTCCTGATTCACACTAGGACAAGGTTTTATGCCTCATGTCCCAGCCATTCTAGTGAAGATAGGAATGACCTGGATTAGCTTTTCATGTGTTGGATTTATGAAATATAGATTGACAGCTTTGGCTTCAAATTAAACAAAAATATCCCGGCAAATAAACCAGGGGTCCCCAACCTGTGGGCCACGGCTTACTGGCCACCGGGCCGCAGGACAGGCTGGCCAGTGTGCGTGCACACCCTGACTTGTACTAGCACCACCAGGCATGAAAACGTGCTGCTGCACCTTGGCCACGAAAATGGGCCAACAAAGTGTGAAAACGGGACACTGCCGTGCTACAAGGCGCAAAGATGACACCGCTGTGCAGCAGACAAGGTGCTGCGCCACGCAAGTACAGGGCAGGGCTACTATCATGCGGGCACTAGCCCAGCCCCATTTACGGTGCACACAAGCACGTAAAATGCTTCCCCCCCTTTTTCCTCCAGTCCACTAACCAACAAAGGTTGGTGACCTTTGGCAACCCGTGGCTCCGTCATCCTCCACCATTTGCAGAGACAGAGGAACTTGCGCTTCCCTTCTCTTTGTGGTGTATGTGTGTGCGTATTTGTAAAAACAGAATAGCCTCACACTGTTCTCCGACAAGCTTACATGGTTATTGGGTGGGTTTCCTGCCTTTGCTACATCTCCGCAGAAAGGAAAAGCAGCAGCAGTTGTCTCTCTCACACACAAAGACAGTGGGGTAAGAGGAATGGCAGACCAAGGGCAGGAGAGCCAGCCCAGTAAGAATGTGTGCAGCTTCCCAGGTGAGCAGATCGGAGGGGGGTGGAGGGAAAGAGAGAACTCATGCACAGCAACTTATTTCTTTTTAATTAAAACTCTTCAATCAAGTTCCCCCCCTTGTGCACAGGTTTTGTGGCTCCAAGTGTTTTGTTTTCTCTAGGAAATAGGTCCAACTGGCTCTTTGAGTGTTTAAGGTTGCCAATCCCTGGCCTAGGCTATCGGGAGTAATGGATGAGAAGAACACGTATGGCAGCAGCAGACTGAAGGGCTGGGAGGCTGGCTAGTTCCCGCATAGTTGCTGAGTACACTTCTGTCAGTTGGTGGTATCTTCATTGTTCAAGTCTTGGCTTTGGTGTACGAGTGGTGCCAAGTGAACTCTGGAAGAGTTCTGTCCATGCCCTCTTTCTTGGGGCTGCCCACAATAAAGATGTCAAATTGTATTTATTAAATTTTTATGCCGCCCATCTGTCCTTCAAGGTGACTCTGGGCAGCTTATATTGTATAGCTCTTTTTCATATAACCTTATGATTCCTTAATTCAGTACAGAGTCAGGGGTGACTGAATGCAGCTGAGCATTTACTGGCTGGATGCCCTTCCTGACGCCTATGTGGAGTTTGCAGCAGATATTTTCTCTTTGTACCCTGAGAAACATTTCGCTGCCTAGGATTGAACTCTCAACCTACTGAATAGAAGGCGAGTGTCTTCACCACTAGGTCCCCACAATGCTCACAAATTATACTGTATACAGTAATTATACAAATTTACTGTATACACAGAGAAAGCCATGCACCTGGACGTTGATAGCTGGCGACCCCATGGTGGACCCAAGAAACGGTGGATGGATTGCATCAAGGAGGACATGACACACGTGGGTGTCACACCTGAAGATGCCCTAGAACCTAGGGATATGTAAGCTTGCTGTTTATTTACAAGTATTTGATTGAAAAGGTAAAATATTTCATTGCATATTCCCTTGCTGGGGCTGAGCACTGACAACAGTTGTTCCATATGTGGAGAGAGGAACTTTTGGATATGAAATCAATACGTGGCACTACCACAGGAAGAGACAAAACTGAAGCAGTTATCTCAATGAGTAAATGGCATGAAAGTGCCCTGGAACAAAACTAAAGGACTATTTTATTTAAAATATTTGTTCATATTTGAAAATGTTAATTTTCCCACGACTCCTGTGACTTTTCTCTGGCGACCCAAATCAATGGAGCTGGGCCGGCTCCACCTATCTGGCCACGCCTACCCAGACATACCAAGCGAATGGTATCAAGCCAGCCAAGTCAAGTCAAGCCTAGCCCACCCAGTCACGCCCATCTGGCCCTCTTGAGGGCTACCTTTAATGCTGATGCTGCCCTCAATGAAACTTTGAAATCAAAGCCATGTGGAGCAGGATACACCAAACAAGGTGCCATAGCAGGGAAACAACACTAGCAAGGGAACAGTACTTATACAAATATTGATTGGGCAGGCACAAGATGACAATGGGGCAGTGGTTATGGCAGTGAAGGGCAACCTGTGGTACCCCCTGTGGACCATCCTGGTCCAGGCATTCTGGGAGTTGAAAACCACAGGTTTTAACGGAAAAATAGTTCCCCACCCCTTAGTTAGCCCGGGACCGGAATTCCAAAGTTTTTTTATGCGAAAAAATGAGCTATCAGCTCATAAGGGGTGTATCCTTTGGGGCAGTAGGGTTATATAGTCCCCAGCTCATTCCGGCCCAGGGTTCTTCAGTCTGCATGAAGGCCATCCGGTAATAACCCAGATGAAGGCACTGGCAAGGAGCTACCTCTGGTGGCCAGGGCTAGACAAAGCTATGGGTGTTCTGTTCCCCCCCCCCCCCCGGTACAGACAGACAGACAAGCAGGCATGATTACCAATGGTTAATTCCTCAGGCTTTAGTACCGTATTTTCCGGCGTAAAAGACGATTTTTTAACCCCTGAAAATTTTCTTAAAAGTTGGGGGGTCGTCTTATACGCCGGGTCGTCTTATACGCCGGAAAAAAAAAAAAAATCAGTCGAGCGTCCCCGTTCTTCCAAAGCCGGGCCGCCCCGCGCTATTTCCGGCGCGGCTCCGGGACACGGCTGGGCGGGAGCGTCGGGCGGCTCTCCCCATGCAAAGGCCGCGCTGCCCGTCGGCTCTTGTCACCAGCCGTGTCCCGGAGCCGCGGGCAGGCTCCCAGCTGGCCTGCGCGTGTCACCTGGGGGCTTGTCCATGCCTGCGGCTCCGGCGGCGGCAGCGAGACGGCCGCGCGAAGCAGCTGGGGGCCTGCCCGCGCGGTCGTTCTGTTGCTGCTGCCGGGGCCGCGGGCGTGGACAAGCCCCCAGGTGACGCGCGCGGGCCAGCTGGGAGCAGCAACAGAA
>JAKJMR010017236.1:24520-61831 GCA_024449315.1 Daboia siamensis
GCGGGCGTGGGCAGGCTCCCAGCTGGCCCGCGCGCGTCACCTGGGGGCTTGTCCACGCCTGCGGCCCCGGCAGCAGCAACAGAATGGCCGCGCGGGCAGGCCCCCAGCTGCTACGCGCGGCTGTCTCGCTGCTGCTGCCGGAGCCGCAGACGTGGGCAGGCTCCCAGCTGGCCCGCGCGCCGCAGCTGGGGGAGTCGGGCCTTCGCCTCTGCGACAGACAGGGAGAGCAGGGCATGTAAGTATTTTCATTCATTTTCTTTCAAGTATTTTCCGGCGTATAAGACGAAAAACCTTGAAAATCTTCTTAAAAGTAGGGGGTCGTCTTATACACCGGGTCGTCTTATACGCCGGAAAATACGGTAATTGCCTTCTGATAAGGCCTTGGTAGCAAAATAGTCAGCCAAAATAGGCTCGTTACCTCAAACGTCTGCTGGAATGAGATAATTTCCAAACAACTTACTCAAAATGAGTCCAAGCAAAAAGTCCAGAAACAGAAGTACAGAAGCATTGTCAAGAATTCAGATGTGCTTTACCCAGAAGTCCACAATGCATGATCACATGAACCTCCAGTGGCGAGAGGCCCTACCGCTGCTCTTACTGCGACGTGTGCTTTGCCCACAAGCCCGCCATTCACCGCCACCTCAAGGAACAGCACAGCAAGACCACAGCAGAGAATGTCATAGAGGCCAACATGACCAAAATCAATGTCTTCATATGTTGAAGGAGGAAGTCGGGTAGCGGTGGAAGCAAGTGTTATGTATGGGGTGTGAGCAGCAGCTCTGCAGGTACCACCAGGTGGCGCTGTGCGTTGGCCGGATTGGCTGAAAGGGTTTTGGCAGCAGATACGAATGGATGGATTGGCCAGAGTGTCACCTGGCTAGCTATATAAGGGGTCCAGGTAACCTCCTTTGTTCAGTACGCGCCTACCACAATAAAGAGCTGACATGCAGTACTCATCTGCTTTTTCATTGCCATGTGGTCCTCAACCCACTACACAATAGTGGCGATATTTCGCGCAGAGCTGAATCACTAGCTGAAGTCATTAGCTGAAAATCACTGGATCGGAGGAAAAGAATTCTTTTTCTCGATCCGTGCCAAAGCAGCATCCTAGGACCGGTCAGGTCAGACCATGGCAAAAATAACGCAGATCCACGAGTTCAACATTCACTGGCCTGAGCGATGGGAATCGCACTTGGGCCAGGTCGAAGGCTACCTCCTGGTCAACTGTATCTTGGAGGATTGCATGAAGGTGGCGGCACTGCTGTACATCAGCAGATCTGCCGTCTACGATGCGGCCGTGGGTTTGTTTGCACCCACACCCATCGCATCTGTTTCATACCGTGACCTCGTAAGCAAGCTGAACGGGCATTTTATACCTAAGAGGTCGGAGATGTCTTGGAGGTTCCAGTTCGTCCAGCGGATCCAGAGGCTGGGCGAGTCTACAACCGACTTCATTGCAGACGTGTGACAAGCCGCTTGTCTCTGCAAGTTCCCTGATCTAGGGGACCGCCTGCAAGACCACATCACTTTCGGGCTAAATGACAAGTGGCTGCAGCAGAAACTGCTTGCGAAGCCGAAAATAAGCCTGCAAGAGGTCTTGGACGAGGTCCAAGCGCATGAGGCAGCCAGCGGCGATGGGCAAACAACCCACCGACCCAGCAGCAGCTCCGGGGGTTCAGTGCACCAGGAGAGCGCTGCGTACGGTGGATCGAACGATGATGAGGTAGGTGGCAGAGATCGATGCAGTTGACCGGAGGGCGGTGGAACAACCAACGCGACCACGGGTGGACCAAGGGGCTCAGCGGAGACCGATGGTGGCGCAGAGCTGCTGGTGGGGCTGGTACTGACGCCATCCCGGGAGCTGAAGCAACCAGCCCCAAGTGTGCTGGCTGCGGGGGAAACCATGGAAGAGTGACCTGCAGATTTCACTCGGCTAAGTGCTGAAAAGACAGGCCACATCGCTGTGGTCTGCCGTAGCTGTCAGAGGAACAAGGACGCATCAAAAGGTACTGGGACATCCCAAAACGCGCCCTCCAATGCTGTAGTGAACATTTAAGGCTGTTCCCTATCTGGGGGTCCGTCAGTTACTTACCCCCAAAATTTTGCTAGAAGTCCACTTGCAGGACATACCCTGCAAGATGGAGTTAGACTCCGGTGCCGCGATCTCGATAATTTCAGAGACTTTTAAACAAGTGTGCGGCCGGAGCAACCGGTGGGCTACGTTAAGACCATCTAACCTAAAACTGACTTCCAACATGCTCCTGTAAAAATCAAGGGGGAGGCCACACTGTCGAAGGGGATCAGAGAGTTCCATGGGGACATGGATGTGTTGGTAGTTGATGGCCGCAGGGTTAGCCTAGTGGGACTGGACTGATTCAGGCCACTGGGCATAGGCATCTCAGGGATCCATAGGGTCCAGGTCACGAGCCTTGAATCCATCTGCAAAGCATTTGCAGATGTATTCCAGGACAAGCTAGGCACATACACAGGACCACCCATCAAGTTAAAGCTAAACCCCAATGTTATGCCCATCAGAATCAAACCCGGTTTCCCTTTGTCCTTAAAAGTAAAATAGAGGGAGTTGGACAGGCTAGTGGACCAGGGGGTGTTAGAGCCCGTGGAAGGGGGTGAATGGGAGACCCTATAGTTACCCCATTAAAAGCTAACGGAGAGGTGAGGATCTGCGCTGACTACAAATGTACAGTGAACCGGGCCCAAAATTTGCATGCTTACCCAGTGCCAATGGTCAGCCACATCCTCGCTTCTTTGCAGGGCAGCGCCATTTTTGCAAAACTAGACTTGGCGCAGGCCTATCAGCAGCTCCTGGTTGACCTGGAGACTGCTGATGTGCAGACCATAGTAAACGCACAGAGGAGCTTTCAGAGTTAACTGTTTGCAGTTCTGTATCTCTTCAGCATCAGGGATCTTTCAAGAAGCGATGGAGAAAACACTGAAGGGCATCCCAGGAGTATGCCCTTACTTGATGATGTCCTCATCGCTGGAAGCTCTGAGGAAGTATTGGCTGAGAGACTGCAAGCTGTTTTAAACAGATTTCACTCTTCAGGGCTCCAACTCAAGAAAGACACTGCAAGCTGTTTTAAACAGATTTCGCTCTGCAGGGCTCAAACTCAGGAAAGACAAGTGCAGCATAGGGGTAACATCTACTGAGTTCCTAGGGTTCAGAATTGACGCCAAGGAGGTGCATCCTGCTGAATCCAAGGTGAGGGCAATAAAAATGGCCCCCACTCCCAAGAACAAGGGGAAATTACAAGCATTCCTGGGGCTTCTAAATTTTTACCACTCATTTCTTCCACACAAAGCTGCAATAGCCGAGCCTCTGCACAGGCTCCTAGACAAGCAAGCCGTGTGGAATTGGACTAAGCAGCATGAAAAAACCTTCAAACAACTGAAAGCTGTCAAGTAACTCCACAGTCACCCATTTCAGAGAGTCAAAACCTTTATGCATCGCATATGATGCATCCCCATACAGAGTGGGTACTGTACTGAGCCATCTTGAAGACAATGGAGACCGTGCCCATTGCCTCACGCGCATTGTCTAGGGCAGAAAGAAACTATGCTCAAATCAATAAGGAAGCTCTGGCCATCGTGGCTGGGGTCAAGAAATTCCACGACTACCTTCATGGCAGAGAATTCACCTTATTCACAGATCATAAACCTCTACTGGGCTTGTTCACAACAGACAGACAGACACCTCAAATTTTATCACCCAGAATGCTTAGGTGGTCCATCTTTCTAGCTGCATACTTTTGCAAGCTAGTCCACAAGCCAGGTAAAGAGATGGGTCATGTGGAGGGGTTAAGCAGGTTGCCTTTAGACAAGGCCGAACTGGATCCAGCACCAGCAGCCCAGATACTGTCCATTCAAGGACTACCAGTGCCCCCTGCAGGCAAAAGACATAGCCGCTGAAACAGCAGCAGACAGAGTCCTAAGCAGAGTTCAGTCTTGGTTAGTCACAGGGTGGCAAGAAAAGTCTCCAGGAACTGAATTTCAACCTTACTTCAACAGGAGGCATGAGTTGTCGGCACCAAGGGCTGCCTCTTATGGGGAAGTAGGGTTACAGCAAGTTCTTTTGCTTAGGAAATAACAATTTCTTTCTTCTCATTAGCTCTGTATTTAGGCCGAAGACTTATACTGACCAAAGATAGCTTCCTCTATGTTTACTTCCTGTTGGATGCTTCCCACAGCATTACAGAACCTAACTTTTCTATCTTTAAAGATGCTGTAAAGCCAAATCATCATCAGGTTAAGTTTCTGTAGATACAGAGTTGGATAAAGAATTGGGAGGTGGATGTAGGAGATGACCAGGCTGAGCCCGAGCGAGGTGTCAAACACATTATCATTCTAAGTCCAGCCCATGTTGAATTCCTTATCTACCGCCAAATTGCTTTGACTGTTAGTAGTTCAGATTCTTGTAGCGAGCTTAAGCTTACAATAAATCTTTATATCCATTTGAATTGCCTGGAAGTTGGGCCCAAACACATTTAGAAACCAATCCCACCCCCCTAAGCCCCATCAACAGCTACAGAAAAAACCAAGAACTTTGGGGGATAAAAGGGGTCCTGAAACCCACCCACTCCTTTGAGTCATCTTTGCATCCAAACTTGGTGGTTTCCCGTCCCTCTTGCTACTGTCTGCCAGCCTAGTTATTAAGTGTGCACTGTGTTGGAGAGAAAATGTATACGCCACAGTAAAGCTTGCTGTTGTTTTAAATTCCCTGGGTCTCTGTGCATTGTAAAGAACTGCTAGTGGCTCAGTGCTCGGTTGAGTGATTTGAGTGTGGCTGTTTTCCAGGGCCGTGTGTGAAAGTGACCAAAAGCCAAAACTGGGAGCATGTGTGTAATACTGCCCTGACCCTTTAAGACCTCTCCCTAGTCTGACCAGTAACAGCTGGGGTGATGGTGTTGAACAGGGGTAGGCAACCTTGGCTCTTTTATGACTCGTGGACTTCAAGTCCTAGAATTCCTGAGCCAGCATGCCTCAGCTTGGAAACCTCTCTTTTCCCTCAGCATGGCTGGCTCAAGAATTCTGGGAGTTGAAGTCCACAAGTCATAAAAGAGCCAAGGTTGCCTACCCCTAGCATTGAAGGATAAAGTGGCTTGTTAAGTTTTGGGAACTAAGCAGCCTGAAGCAGCCTAAGGCAAATAGAAATATTATTGTTCTCCAGAAGTAGGAGTCACAAGTAGTAGTGGAAGAGCAGGAGACGTAGTAGAACTGGAGTGGAGGAATGAACGGTGAGTACTAACTTTTCAGTGCTTTTGTGTGTGGCTTCGTTACATGCGTAAACACAATCTTGATTGGGCCAGTGCGTTAACATATTCCACCATGGTGGCAAAATTGAAAGGGACGCTATCAAAATTTTAAAATTTGGTGACAAATTTAATAGGTCATCTCATTCTTTTCTTCAGCAAGCTCCTGTGGCAAAGAACAGTCCATCTGACTTAAAAGATGTCCTTAACGATGCTTCAAAGTCTTAAATTATGTAAAAATCTCACCCACTTGAGATTTTTTTTTGTTGCAAAGGCTCAAGAAGTAATGGGAAGTCAACATCAATCGATTCTAATTCACATGGAAGTTAAGATGCTTTCACAAGACAAAGTCCTGGGAAGGATTTTTAAGCTGTGCTTCTGGTTTACTTCAAAGATGACCTTTTTCTGTGCCTAGCAAACACGCCATTTTTTTCACAATGAAAAGTGGCTCTTGTGAGCCGCTTATGACCGCCCGACATATTTGGCAGACTTAATGAAGTTACTACATCGTTTCAGTATAAAAGATACAACCACATTCACAGTGAGAGGCAAAATAACACCACTGAAAACTTGTTGACTTTTGGATCTTCAAACTTCTGAGAAAAAAAATTAGAATGCTTCCTTTTCCTGGTCCAGTTTCCAAGTCAAAACAAAAGTGGGAAATTGAAGCTGATGTGCAGAAAAACACTTGTGAGCATTTAATGCACATCTCTCTGCAGCTACCTTGTGAAAGTTGGGCCTCAAGAAAAGCAAGACAGGAGGAAAATCAACACGTGCGAGCAGTGGAGCTGGAGGAAGCTCCTCCATATTCCCTGGACAGCAAAGGTGAGATTAATAAGCAAGTATTGGAGCACGTTAACACCATATATGTTACAAAACCGTCTCTTGCTTATTTTGGCCATGTCATGTGGAGGAATTCACTGGAGAAAACAATTACTTTTAGAAGTTAGTGTCCCCCGCCCCCTAGGTAGGGCCTGCAACTTGGGCATTCTCCTGGACTCATGGCTCAGTTTGGAAGATTATATAGGAGCCGTGGCCAAGGGGGATTTTGCCCAGGTTCACCTGGTGTGCCAGTTGCGGCCCTAACTGGACCGAGATGCCCTACGCAGTCACTCATGCGCGTGTGACCTCCCAGATAGACTACTGCAATGCTCTCTACATGGGGCTGCCTTGACCATTTGGAGGGTTCAGCTGGTGCAGAATGCGGTCGCTCGAGTTGTGATGGGAGTCTCCCGATACTCCCATGTAACACCTCTTCTCCGCGAGCTGCATTGGCTTCCAGTTGCCCTCCGGGTGAGATTCAAGGTGCTGATGATGACCTATAAAGCCCTAAATGGCATGGGTCTGGATTATCTTAGGGAGCACCTGCTGCCAGCATCAACTTCTCATCATCCTGTGCGCTCCCACAGGGAGGGCCTCCTCAAGGTCCGGCCGGTCAGGGAGTGCTGGTGGGCGATCCCCAGGGCGGAGGGCATTCTTGGTGGGCATGCTTGCCCTATGAAATCAACTGCCTGTGGAACTCCGGATCGCCCCCGACCTTCGCTCGTTTTACCGGGACCTAAAAACTTGGCTATTTGAGTTAGCCAGCCTGGACTGAGGGGTTTTAAGGTTTTAAATTTTAAAAACTTTTGGGGGTATTAATTTAATTTTAATTTGTACATTGCACTGTTTTAATTTGCCCTGTAAACCGAAAACAGCGCTATATAAATTGAAACAAAGAAATAAGTAAATAAAAGGAAACCAGTTCACCTAAGAACCAGATGGATGTCAGAGCTGACGCCAACCAGAGCACTAAATTCAATTTAGTGCAAAATCAGAAGATGTAGAGAGACCTGGCCCATAGGGGACTTCTGGTTTGCCATTCGACGAGACAGGCGGAAGAAGCCGGGTCTCTGCCTTCTTAGCTTGATTTTGTTCTGCCCAGCGACCCCAAGGAGTCAGAAAGTTGCCGTGGAGGAGCAACGGAGGAGGGATGCGCCTCAGGAGTCTGGACTAGATGGCTGTTGGTCCAGATAGACTGAAGAAGCCCTCTAAAAGGACAGAGGAAAGTCTGCCTGTCGCCAGAAAAGTGAGGAGCCGCAGTGCTCTGCTAAATTGTTAACAGTTGTAAAAAAAAAATTAGATATAATTCCTAGGGCAAATAACCTATAACAAACTTTTAAGAGCTGGCCCATAGAATCCCCAAGAGTCGGACACAACTGAATGAGTAACATTAGAGTCAACGAACCTTGTGAAATCCGTTGGGAGTACTTCCAGACACCAAGAACATCAAGTATGCAGGCAAGAACCATTTGTCAATCAAAATAAACCGTACAGATTCCCTGTTCCAGAGAATAAATACCTTATTGAAATTCAATGTACCTCTGCTTTCAAAACAGAATTTGAACGTGCGCCGTACTTGGGTAGGTCTGGTAGACACATACCAATGGTGGTAAACCTATGGCAGAGGGCACTTGGAGCCCTCTGTGGGCACGTGTGCCATCGCCCCGCCAGAGTTCATTATTAGAAAGCCAGAGACACAGGGCTTTCCCCTTCCTCTCTCCATGCGTGCCTGAAGACATTTCTCACATCAACCGCCCCTCTGCCTAGCAGCCTAATGGGAAAACTTCCTCCCTTCCACCTAGGTTAAGGCGGGAGGGCTCAGATATGGTGTGAGGGTACGGTGCAGACACAGCAAAACATCCAGTCATCCTTCCGGACAATCCAGAAGGATTGTTGGTTATGACTTTCACAGGATGAGTTCAGATTACTTGATGAACTGTCTTTCTTGAGACAAGCCCGTCCTACTTGTCCTGGCGTAGGAGGCCTGCTACAAATAGTTGGTTGACAAACTTCAGCTGGTGGGATGCATAAGAGCTTTCTCTACCATACTGCTGACCCTTTGGAACTGCTTATCGTGCAGGGTGAGGCTTGCCGCCTACCCTCCTATCCTTCTGCCAGGGCCCAAAGACCTGGCTCTGCCAATTGGCCTGGGGTCCCAAATAGGCGAGTCCATCACTGGAGGTGGCTGCCGGAGTAATTAGCTGACGCCACCTCACATGCAGTGACGGCAGCCTGTTAAGTCTGCGGCGAAGGCGATTCCCGTGGTGGGTTGGAGAGGAGCCAAGAAGAGAACAGAGCACTTGGAGCCACAGTGCGGGGTTTGCGCCGCCAACCCTGCACATGCCCCTCTGCCTGCTGGAGGCTTATCTGTAATTTTAGTATGATCTTCAAGGTAAACCACATAATTGATTCTCCAATCCTATTGGAAAAGTGGTGCATGCAGAATTTCACATAGCTGTGTGTTCATGAAAAACAGCATGATGCAGCCATCCAACTAGGATACTGCTTGCTGTTCCTGGGCGGAGCCTGTCCAGTTCCACACCTCCTTAATTCACTGACCCACATGTTGCATACACTACAGGCTCCATAAGGATCGTTGCTTTTCAGCTGTTTGGGGGGGGGTCTGCCTGGGTCCCAGATAGACCAGAGCCATCTTGTAGGGACGGTGAAGAAAGGAAGCATAGTTTGCCGGCACAGGAGGGATCGCAACCTTCTAGAGAGCCAATGGAAGCTTCCCAGACCAGCAGCTGTCAGACAGCCATTGCAAGCCATCCCATTTCGCGGCGACTACTTGGAAGAATCAGAAAGCGGAATTGGAGGATCGCCTGGGCGAGGTGA
The DNA here is from genome assembly GCA_024449315.1 of Daboia siamensis. Lineage (NCBI taxonomy): Eukaryota > Metazoa > Chordata > Lepidosauria > Squamata > Viperidae > Daboia > Daboia siamensis. Next base: position 33,448 of record JAKJMR010017236.1, read on the forward strand.
TTAAGAGTGTGTAAAAGGAAAAAACTTTAATGTTGGAAATTGTGGGAAGGAAATAAGAATTTGAAGGCGTGGAGAAAGGGAGGGGGAAGCGGGCTTTTAAGCTGCTCCTCTTCTGTAACTGTAACATGGGTGTTACACGTGTCAACAATCCAAACTGGAGATGGTGCAGGCCCCCGTCTACTGATGGGAGGAAATACCGTAATTTTTTGGACCATAAGACACACTCCCCGCCCCCCCAAAACTGTGTGTGTGGGGAAACGAGGGTGGTTCTTATGGTCCAAAGGTGTGATACCCCAGAACATTTGTTTGGGGTCCCATGCGCCTACTTACTGTCTCTGCCATTCACATGCTGTGGATTGCTGTGTGTTTGGGGGAAGTCCCGCCTCCTGGAATCTCAATGTCAGTCAGTAAGGTCACATGATCACCACAGCCTCTCCTGCGTGTGCGTGAGACACTGACAGACTGAGAGGATTAGAACGTTGAGACAGGAGGCAGCTAGGTACAGTACCAGGTAATGTCCCAGCTGGGACTATGTAATGTAGCACAGTGCCCTGCCTGTCAGGCAAGGAGCTTGTCATGGCAGGAGACACACATAGCCCTGCCTGTCAGGTTGGTTGGTGCCCTTTAATAGTAATACCAAGCAGTATGAGTCAAATTACAGTACTGATGTGTGTAGTAATATATCTCTCATTAGAACTGACAGTTCTTTACTACTCTATTTTCCTCAGAAAAACACCATTTCTCTAACGGTACAAAATGTCAAAGATGAAAAGATTAGCATATAAAATTCCATTTAAATTTAAATATGCAAAAGAACATGGAAACAGAGCAGCGGAGACACATTTTGGGCCACCTCCAATTGAAAAAATGGTAAGAGTGTGGAGAAAACAGAAGGATCAGCTGCAAAAACTTGATCGAATTAATCACACTTTTCATGGGCACGCTGAAAAATGGCCAGTTAGAAGTGGACATGAAAGAATGGATCACCTGTCACCGGAAAATGGGCTTCTCAGTTTCTACAAAAATGATCATCTATGAAGTCAAACGCATTGCTGTAGAGAAAAGGCATTAAGGATTTTACTGGCTCACCATCGTGGTGCCACAGATTTATGAGAAGCGGCCTTGCTGTGCACACCAAAATTAGAATTGCACAAATAATGCCACAAGAATATGAATCGAAGATTCTCTTTTCATAAATTTGTAATTTATGCTAGGAAAAAAAATGATTTTCCAATGGAGCAGATTGGGAATATGGATGAAGTCCCGCTAACCTTTGATGCGAGAGCTGAGCTGGATTAGTGGACTGAGGTATATTTACTGGACTCAGTATCATTGTCATCTGGATATTATTCTACACCATCGGACTACCCATATTTGCCCTATGTGGACACTTTTATTATCATATGGCTCGCCTGTGTTATTCTGGTGCTGATTTGTATGCTCTCAGGAGGGTTCCTCCCTCCTGGATATGACTTGCCACCTTTTCCTGCATTCCCCTTAATGACAGGCCCAATTGTTGGGACCCTGAAAGGTGGTTGGGCTTAGACAGGAGCCTCTGGTGGAGACGCATTAAGAGGCCCCTGATATATATTTTTAGCCAGTTATTTTAAAGGGTTAGGGAGGGGGAGGAATAGTAGCCTCCTGGCTGATTTATGCAGCTCGGGAGGAGACACAAAGCGAAGGAAGGAGTAAGGCAACTCCTGCAAACAGGTTAAACAGTTTCAAGACCACTGTCCCTTTGAAAGTTGTATTTGCAACGCGCGAAAGACGGCCACCAGATCGCTATGAAGCCAGCGTAATATGCCAAGTTGATTTAGAACCTTCTAACTATGATGAAATCAGGATGTATCCTGAAAAAGAACAGAAATCATTTAAAGCTGCAATGAATAAGGAGTTGAAATCTTGGCAGGATCTTAAAGTCTACGAAAAAGCAAAACTGCCACCTGGTGAGCAAGCTATAGGTTGCAAATATATACACAAAATAAAGAAGGGTGTAGATGGAACTGTAACCCATAAGACTACCGAGGATTATGATGAGGTATTTGCACCCAGTCTGAGGGCAACCACTTTAAGAGCAGCTTTAGTGTGGGCGGCTAAAAACCAATATATAGTAAACCATGTGGATGTGGAAACTGCATACCTACATGCTCCATTGCAACACACTATTTAAGAATACCACCAGGAGTGACCAATGATAGAGACCATGATTGTAGGAAATTAAGGAAAAGCCTTCAAGGATTAAAACAATCAGGTTACGAATGGAATAAATGTATAGTCAACGAGTTGAGTGCGATAGGGTTTTGTAGCCAGTGATGCTGATCCATGTTTGTTTAGGAGAGAACACAATGGAGTGTTATCTTTACTTCTACTATTTACTGATGATATTGCAATCATAACAAAAACTGAGCTAGAAGCACAGAACATTATTTCAAGGTTGCAAAACAAATTTACAATTAGGAACCTTGGGGAAATAAGCCACTATTTGGGATTAGATATTGTAAAGACAAGTAGAGATTTTAAGGTTTTGCAAGCCAGTAAAATATCTCTGTTATCAAAGAGATATAACATGGAACTTTGTAAACCAGCAAAAACTCCAATGACTATGGATTTTAAGGACACTTATGTTGAGTCCTGTGTATTTGATAAGACTATGTACCAGTCTTTAATAGGTACCATAGTCTTATGTATCTGAGTAATTGGACTAGACCTGACATTTCTTATAGTGTCAACCAATTAGCCAGATACAATAATGAACCAACTGTTAGACACTGGCAAGCAGCTAAAAGGGTACTGAGATATTTGAAGCAGTCTATTCACTACTCGTTATATTTAGAGCCAAATCGTGAATTAATTCTTACAGCATTTGCAGACACAAGTTTTGCCTCTGAGACAAGCACTTGTAAATCAACTTCAGGGCTGGCTATAATAATGTTGAGTGATTCTTTAATTGAATTGAAGTCCATCAGGCAAAAGCACATAAGCTTGTCTATAATAGAGGCTGAATTTTCATGTTATCAGTGTTATGTACAGAATTGCTAGTGTACAAACAATTGTTGTTGCATATGGGTTTAACTGTAAAAGATCCATTTATTGTATATGAGGACAATCAAGCTGCGATAAAGATGGCAAACAATGCTGCAGTCAGAACAAGATCCAAACATACAGATCTTCGTTACTTAAATGTAAGATAATGTGTCTAAGACAAATTAATACAACTGGAATATTGTTCATCTGATGTGAATATCACAGATCATTTCACTAAAGTCCAAAGTGCTGTGAAACACAATACTAGTTGTGAAAGAATTGGCGTAAGATTGTAAGAGTATTATCCTACCCAAAGGGGAGAATGTTAGGCATATGGTGATAGCCTACATAGTTGGGTTGAAAATATATAAACTATGATATTGTGACTTTAAGATGTTAATTGGCCAATAGGTAAGTGTTCTCATGGCCATAAGAGGGAGCTAGGAATGTAGCTTCTTTCTCTGAATTTCTCTGCTCTCTCTACTGCTGTTCTGTTGCGTTTACTACTGTGATAAACCTGAACAACTGTGTCTTTTATCTCTAGACCAGTAAGACGACTTTGTATTTGGAATACTCCTTGGACTGTTGCTATTGTGTATGACCTGGACTGTTTATTTTTGACTGTGCATTTCTGTTTTTACACCACCTCAAAAGTAAAATACTTTGTTTTCACAACTCAGTGTACTCTTGTGGTTACTGTGTGACTCTTACTGCTCTCAGTACCCTTCCTTGTCTGTTCAACTCCTTGGTAGCACAAGGGGACCTCTGCACAATAATTCCTAACAAAAACATTTTCCAAAAGATGTTATTCCACGAGGAGTTGTGCATGTTCATGAAAAGACAAACAGTCCAGAAATACAAAAAGGTTGTCAAGAAGCCAGACCAGGGTTTCACACAGGTAGAAAATCCAACAGAGTTCTGAAAGTCCTGAGCAGCCACACCTTTTGTACCTTGTGGGGTGTGGTTCAGTGACTCAGCTAATCCATGGCCCTCCTACTCTTCTTACACTGCTGTAAACACTTGGCTCTTCGTCATTCTCAGGGATACAGCCATGATTCATCTTCATCACTCCCCATCTGCTGCAGCTGGCTCAGGCTCATTCCCAACCTGGCTAATTACAGGCTGCTCCTGTAGGCCTTCAGATGGAAACGGAAGCTTTGCCAGAAAGGAGGGCCCTGGAGAGGGAGGCCTTGCCAGTTTCTCCCCATCATCCTCAAGAGTCCTCTTCTTTGGGTAGGACAGGCTCGGGGCCACAACACCAAGCTTCATTGGGGCAGAAGTTGATCACTAAACTGGACAGGCTTGCACCCTAACAGTCGCAGCAGACACTTCACGCTCATAGGCACCAAGAAGTTTACAAGTGGGTGACTGGCAAGGAGCTTTGTGGGTGGCAGCAAAAATTACAGGGTCAGGACCAATCTCTAACGAGGTGGTCCTGGAAGATGGGCGCGTCTTTGTGATCTCAAAAAACAATTGAGAGAAAACTGCAGGTTTTTGAAAGAGACCTTGAAAGTGGGCAGTTGAAATATTTTCAAGTGACCTTGAACAACACCTGCTGGATTTACTGGTAAGTAGTTATGACATTTATTACGGAGACAGTTTTTACTTTGGAGGCTTTATTTTTGATCTCTTTTTGGATTAAGGCACAAAGAGCCTGAAACAAAGAAGTGTAACCTGTATGGATTTTTTTTTTATCCAGGCTTAAGTATATCTGGCTCTTTCTTTTCTCCTTTTTTATCTTCCCTTCTTTCTCCTTTTTTCCTGTCTTTGGATTTTTGATGTGGGATATTCTTATTTTTGGGTTTTTATTTTTTTGCTTCTTTTCTTGGAGCACATTTGGATTATAGTATTTCATTGATATTTCGATTATAAATCATTGGGGTAGACGAAGATGATTCACAGCACATTTAGCAACAGCTGCCTCAACATCAGAGTCCCGTGACGCAGAAAACACTGGACACTACAACACAGCAAGAGTTTTCTTAATTCTCCCGATAAAACCAAATTTGAAGAGCTTGATCCTTCCTGCTTACACTGGTTAAGATTTAGGAAATCTAGAAATGGAGCTATTGAAATAAGCAAGCTGTATCTGGAAAAATAAAATTCTATGGCTAATGTTAGCCGCCACCATTTTTAACAGGGGTGTCAAACTGAATTTTCATTGAGGGCCGCATCAGCATTGCAGCTGCCCTCAGGGAGCCAGGTGGGTATGGCCAGGGTGGGCGTGGCTAGAGTGCATAAGGCCTACTGGGTGGGCGTGGTCAGCTCTACATCGTTCGCATCAAGGATGCCTATGGGGGCCTGGGCAGGAGTGGGACAGATCTGAGGGTCTCTGGGCCAGGACCAAGGCAGTGGGAGCTGTTCCCTCACTGTTTCTAGGATGGCTTCATGGGCCACATGAAACCACTTCGCGGGCTGGATCCGGGCCCCGGGCGTGTTTGACATGTCTGATATATAAAGAAAACTTATAGAAGATGTTTTATAGGTGTTACCTCTCCCCCCCCCCAAGGCTAGCAAAAATGGATAAAAAAAACCCTCACTGACATGCTGAAAATGTAGAAAGTCACCAGGGACCTATTATCACATGTGGTGGGAATGTCTAAAAGTTTAAAATTTTTGGCACCTGATGAAAGAATTGGCTTGAAGATATATCATCACAAAAAAATGAACTAATAAAACCGGAAACCTTTCTACTAGGGCAGGGGTAGGCAACCTCAGCTTTTATGACTCATGGACTTCAACTCCCAGAATTCCTGAGTCACTATGCTGAGTCGAAGTCCATGAGTTATAAAAGAGCAGAGGTTGCCTACCCCTGTACTAGGGATTATCAACGATAAATTCAGCAAAGGCTCTTTATATTAAGTACTGCACATTTCAACTGCAGCAGCAAGAATAACTTATGCTCAAAAATGGAAAAGAAAAAAAAAACCCTACTGAAGAAGTAATAAAATCCTATCCTGCGCTGAAAATGAATAGGTTAACATTAGAGACCGAAAACAGACATTATGAAATTTGAAACAATGTGTACAAACGGCTAGAGTTGAGGAACACCATATTGACTGCAGCTGATAGTTTAGAACAGTGTTTTTCAACCACTAGTATGCCGCGAGATGTTGCCTGCTCAGAAGATGGCCGCGACCCGCGGCTGAGCTGCTAGCTAGAGAATGCGGGAGGGTGAGTTCTGGCTGGCTGAGCCCTGAGGAGGCTGTTGCTTGCTGCACGGCCTCGGCTGGGCACCGGGAGTTCCCGGTGCCGTAACAATTTGTCAAGGCCACGGGAGATGTTGGTGTGCCGGTCTGGGTCCGCCGGGCCTGAACTGTGGCGGCAGCAACGTTTCTGAGGCCGCCGAAGATGAGTCGGGCGGCGAGGAACCTGGACCTAAAGTGGCCGGGCCGTTCCGAGCGACGGGGTACCTGGGGCCTGCGGCGGAGTGCCTGGGAACGCCTTCTGAGCCAGTTCGGCATTTTTACTGGGCGGCGAGGTGAGTCCTCCTGTCAGTCCTCCTCCTCCTCCGTGAAATCCAGACGGATGGAAACCCTATTTTCCATCCGTCCTGGGTGGGGATCAGATCGGATGAGAGCGGACAGGCGGTCCACTCTCATCCGATTCCCCATAGAGCAACGGAGCTGTCATCCGCCAGCTCAATGGGGATCAGCGGATCGATCCCCGCTGAGCAGAGAACGGTCCGCAACGTTTTTGTTTGCCATTAAAGAAAAAAATATTAAACCATGCTTGAATGTCGGAACTGGTTCCTAAAATTTTTGAATCCCACCACTGATGTTAAGGACTATAAATAGCTCCGGTGTCACTGTTACACTAACAGGAGGAGGACAGGAGGAGACATCGCAGTAGATCGCCCATGAGCAGAAGAGCGTCAATGGATCTGGATTTGGAGGAAACATGAGCAGAAGAGCGCTGACTGATGGATCTGGATGGAGACATGCGCAGAAGAGTGCTGAGTGTGACGGACAGCGGCTATCTGGAGGAGACAAGCACAGTAAGTACTGAGTGACAGTGAGATACTGCAGTGATGGACAAGTTTTTGAAAAGGAAAGAACTGGACTCTGAACAAAATTTGGAGCCAGATGAGAGCCCAAGTATGAGTGGGGATCAAAAGAAAGCAAAGATGGTTAGCTCAAGGCAATATAGCGAAAGCTATATTTCATTTGGATTTACTTTCACCGAAGATGCAAACAAACCAACTCCACTGTGCGTGGTGTGTGGTGAAAAGCTAGCTAACAGTGCTATAGTCCCAAGCAAACTTAAACGCCATCTCCAAACGAAACACCCTTTGCTTCAAAACAAGAATGCGGTCTATTTTGTTTGCCTGCATGAAAACACGGAGAAACAGGCAACTTTCATGAGAAAAACCACAAAGGTAAATGAAAGAGCTCTTAAAGCTAGTTATCAAGTTGCTGAACTTATAAGCCAAGTCAAAAAAGTCGCACACTGTGGCAGACACATTAATACTTCCCGCCTGCAAAGCTATTGTACAGGAGATGCTCGGACCTGAAGCAGCTAAGGAAATAGCCAAAGTCCCTCTCTCAGACAACACAATTTCCAGACGTATTAATGACATGTCTGCAGACATGGAAAGTGTGGTTTTGGAAAAGATCCGTATCAGTGAGAAATTTGCATTGCAACTTGATGAGTCTACTGATATCAGTGGACATGCTCAACTCTTGGCCAATGTGCATTTTGTTGATGGTGATGCAATTAGAGAAAACTTTTTTTGCAAGGCATTGCCAGAAAAAACAATAGGAGAAGAAATTTTTCGGATCACATCAGAATACCTTGAACAAGGAGGACTTAAGTGGGAAAACTGCACAAGTTTCTGCACCGATGGAGCTGCAGCCATGGTCAGGCGCACCAAAGGCTTTGTAAGCAAAGTGAAGGAAAGAAATCCAGATGTGATTGTTACGCATTGGTTTTTTACACCGTGAGGCCCTCATAGCCAAGACTTTACCAGCAGACCTAGTTCATGTGTTGGATGATGTGCGCATGGTAAACTTTGTAAAGTCACGACCTGTGAAAAGTCGCATATTTGCAGCTTTGTGTGAGGAGATGGGAGCGAATAAAACCTTGCTGTTTCATATGGAGGTCCGGTGCTTGTCGCGTGGCAAGGTCTTGGTTCGTGTGTATGAGCTGCCGGAGGAACTTAAAGTGTTTCTGACAAATGAGAGGTCAGATTACGCAAAGCTGCTTGCAAGTGATGAGTGGTGTGCAAGGCTGGCATACCTGGCAGATATATTTCATCATCTGAATGAACACACAAATGCAAGGCCGAAATGAAAACCTGCTTACAAGTACAGATAAAATAAATGGATTCCGTTCAAAGGTGCAACTCTGGCATCAACACGCGGAAAGTGGCAATCTTGAAATGTTCACTCTCGCCAAGCAATGGCAAGGTGTTCACACTGCTGCACTGTGTGAGATAACATTTAAAAACTCTCGAGAAGTTGTCATTTTATTTCTCTTCAATCTCCACTGAATGCCTTGACTGGGTTAGGGGACCCTTATAGCTCAGCATCAGTTGGTGGAAAAGACATGACTTTACAGGAGCAGGAGGAACTAACTGAACTGAGACAAAATCGTGGTTTCAAGCTAAGATTTGCTGATCTACTTTTGGACAGTTTTTGGTTGTATACTGACAAGGAGTTCCCCCCCCTTCTGGCAAACAAAGCTATTTTGACATTGCTCCCATTTTCCACTATGTATCTGTGTGAGATGAGCTTTTCAAGCATGATTGCTATAAAAACTAAATACAGAGAGAGACTGAGAGCTGTTGACGAAGAGCTACGTCTCTTTCTTCCGATTCCAACCAGAATATCAGCTTTGTGTTCAGCCAAACAGGCCCAGGTTGCGCACTGAATAAAGTATTTTGTAATTTTTCATATTTCTGTTTACTTACTATTTCATAATAAAGTAATTATAAAATACTTTCTTTGTGTTTGATTCCTATTCAAGAGAATTACTTTATATATAGTCAATATAGGCACAGAGTTAAATTTTTTAACATTTTCTAATGGTGGTGTGCCTCGTGATTTTTTTCATGAAACAAGTGTGCCTTTGCCCAAAAAAGGTTGAAAAACACTGGTTTAGAAACCTTTTACTAGCACTTATTACAGGACAGAATTAAAAGATACATAATCACAATGTAGACCAGGGGTGTCACTCTATTTCACTGAGGGCCACATCAGCATTGTGGTCGCCCTAGGGGGTGGGGGGTGGCTAGGATGGGTGTGGCTAGGATGGGCGTGGCCAGCTCAACATCACTTGCTTCAGGGGTAGATCTGAGGGTCTCTGGCAGAGGAAGGTGGGACTGGGGCGAATGCTGGGACATGGTCCCTCCAACCTCTCTTCTGTTCCTTCCTTCTTCCCTCCCACCCTTTATTCCTTCTGTTCCTTCCTTCCTCTCTCCCTTTTTTCCCTCCCTCCCACCCTCTTTGCCTTCTCATCTCTTTTCTCTCCCCCCCCCCGCACTCAGAAGGGGTGATGGGGGGGAGAAATTGCCAGCACTAATATGCTGCTGCTAGCCATTCCTATATATGTGGGTGGGTGGGTGGGTGGGGGTGGTCCTGTTGAAAGGGATGCCTCGTGGCTGCAAGACTGGAGGTGCTGGTGGGGGAGGTGCTGATATACAACCTGGTTGCGCCCATCAAAGCCAGAACACACTCAGCCTAAGATCCACTGGAATCAGTAAGGAGCTGCCGTGCCACCTCTGGGCAGACGGCCAACGCCGGCGTCCTGGGTGAAGTCAGCATGCGTGACAAGATAGTCAGCAGGGACACTGGACTCTTTCTTGCTTGCGCGCGCACGTAGGGGGCAGGGCAGGGCAGGGCAGGGCTGCCCTGTGGATTTAACACTGAACGCGTTCTGGCTTTGATGGATGCAATCAGGTTGTAGATCAATGTCTGGTCGCCCTGGACTGGGCCAAGGTACAGCAGGCCAGTCCTTCGCTCTTTTCAGAGCAGGTCCCCGGGCCGGATGGAACCACGTCGGGCCGCATCCAGTCCACAAGGCCTTGTCTTTGACATGTCTGATGTAGACGAATGAAAGAATGTTTACCAGAAAACTCATAATGTCATGTTCACATTTTTGTCACATCTTTATATAAGTTAATACTAATAGCAGTGTCGAAGCCAGGGAAGTTGTAACATATCCACTTTTTGTTTTTAATTGTATATTCAATAAAATCCTTTTTTTAAAAAGAAAAAAGAAATTCTATGACCTGCGTCAAAATACGTCAGAAGACGGAAGAAATGAGGAAGGATAGCAGTTAGTTCTGGAAACGAAATCCTTGGAAGTGTGGAATTCTTTGCCAAATGATTTTAAGCCAAGTGAAAAGCATTTGGGATTGCTCTCCTTACTTTGGATCACCTTTATGCTTTTGAGCAGCCCGTTTCAGCTTTTATTGGAATCAGACACCAGAAAAGGAAAAAAAATAAAACACCCCTCCCAAAATCATTGAGCCAGATTACTGTAACATTGAATAAGTACTATTTCCATGGAAAGTAGCTGAAGAACAATTGGTTGTATTTAATGACATTACCTAATTGATATTAATGATTACCGAGATTTCACAGAAAACATTTTAAAAATTTCCCAGAAATACATAATTCCTGAAAAGGGTTCAAAGAGCTAAAAATATTGTCAGAACAATTGTTGTATTCAAAGATGAACATAAAATTATGTTCAGAGAAATCACACATTTCTATTGTGAGGGAAATTCAGACATAAGCCTCAGTTTGGGCATGGGTGAGAAATAGGTGGGGATAGCGACGCCATTCCTATGTTGCCATGTGTAGTTCAGAGCAAAGGAGGTTGTGTTGCAGTGGACGTGTCCGCTATCAACTGAAAAGGAACCACTTAAACGTAACAGTGGCTTGCATTGCACTGCTTCGATGCCCTTTGTGATGCTGTTGTTACAAGGTGGTTTCATTATTCCCAGATTTTTTGAGAAGGAATTCGAAACCTTGTAAGACGTTGTGACACGTGCCTCCATCTGAAGGGCGATTATGGTCTAAAACTTAATGTAATGTTGTAGTTTGCTAATGTGTGTAATGCAAGTTTTGTATCTGCGAGTGTCAGTGATAAACAAGAGTTTTATTTGCAAATTGCCCTCGTATTTAAAATAACTTATGACTGCTTGGAATGAGAACACAACAAGGGCTCTGGAACAATTTGCGTTTGTGTGAACTCTTGTGTGCAAACTGAATAGGACACCTTGGTTTTTTACACCAAGTAACTACCCGCAGTGAAGCAACACAGATGCCTAGACCACTGGAGGACAACAAAGAATGATCAAGCACAGATAGAAGCCTGTATTAGAGAATGTGTGGGCTGTAAACTTCATAAGGACTGTGAAATGTAGTTATTTCTCTGCCCTTATTGCATCGGAGATAGCTGGTGGCCCTGTTTTGGGGCTGAGGGAACCTCTGCACAGCCACTGAGGGGAATATTCTTGGCACCTAACAGATCTGTTTTGACTTTTGTTTAGAATTGGCAGTCTGGCTTGCTAGATCCTTTGGAGGTTATCAGGGAGGTGTGTGGACAGGATCCTAGGGGCTATGAGCTTGGCCACCCATTTGTAAACCAGATGTGTCAAACTCAAGGCCTGAGCACACTTCATAAGATTACGTTGTTTGAAATGAAGAAATTTAGACCGTCATGAGACAGGTTAGTTTTACCCTACTGATGTGTTGTTGCGCTAGTAATCCTGCTCAGTACGAGAGGAACCGCAGGTTCAGACCTTTGGTGTACGCACTTGGCTGAGGAGCCAATGGGGCGAAGCTAGCATCTGTGGGATTGTAACTGAACGCCTCTAAGTCAGAATCCCACCTAAACGTAACGATAGCCTGCGGATGGTGTGAGGCCGGTGGCGGCCCCCGGCACGCTGGGACCGGGTCTTCTTGGAGTCGGGTTGCTTGGGAATGTAGCCCAAAGCGGGTGGTAAACTCCATCTAAGGCTAAATACCGGCACGAGACCGATACTCGACAAGTACCGTAAGGGAAAGTTGAAAAGAACTTTGAAGAGGACTTCCGGGTGGCAAGGCGTCGCCGGAGGCAGCCATTTCCAGGCTGTCAGCCCCACGGCTCCGTAGAACCGCCGAAAACAGCGCCGATTAGTTGTTTCGGCAGTTCGGAAACCCCTTCCTCGGGAGAAGAGGGGGCGAGTACCCAGGTAGGGGTAGAGCTTTCCGGGGCCACCAGAATCTAAAGTTCTGATGGCTGAAGGATTGAGCCCCCCCGAAGCCTGGGTTTGCTCCGGGCTGCGCGGCGTCTCTGCTCCGTGTTTTTAGGAGCAGAACAGGGCGTTCGCAACCATCCCTGCCAGCAGGAAAGAATTTTGGAGAACGAGGACGCAGGCAGAGCGATACAGGAGATTCAGGTGAAAGTGGACTTCTGATCTTTAGCTCAATGGACTTTGCAGACTTTGAAAGTGAAAGTGCGTAGCAGGCAACAGTGGGTGAAAATGGCGGCTAAATCTTCCAAAGTTCTTAGAAGTGCGGGGGCTTCCCCGGTGCAGCAATCTTCGTTGCAAGATTTATTGCCCCCTGCACCTACACCCACGCCAGCTCCGACAGTTAAAGATTTGCAGAATGTGATGAAAGAAGCTTTGGAAAAGCAATCGCAGCAAATAGCTGAGATTATAGATGAAAAGCTGGATGAGAAGTTAACAGAAAAATTAGTTGAGGTTATGGATGAAAAGGTGGATGAGAAGTTAACAGAAATAAGGGTGGACATTTTACTTGCATTTCAAGGCATGGCTATATGTATTGAGCTATATGTATCTGGATGAAAGAGTGGAAAATCTCAGCCAAAATAATATCAGATTAGATGCAAAAATGTCAGAGACTGAGAATGTGGTGGATAAAATTGATAGTGATTTAATCTTGGTGCAGTATCACGAGATGGAGGTGAGGATCAGAGGCTTAAAAGAGAACCCTAAGAAAATTTGAAGGAAATAGTCTCTGAGGCTCTGGAAGGGGTGCTGGGGCGGCCAGTAGATGGAATTGTGGAAGATATAAAATTTTCCGTGTTAATTCGTGGATTGCAAGACAAAGGAAGCTACCCAGAGATGTGGTGGTTTATTTTACAAAGAGCGCAATTAGAAATGAGGTTATTCAAGCTTCTTATAACACTAAACTTGTAATTCCTGAGCAAGAAGTTCTGGTTCTAAAAGAGATCCCTCCAAGAATTTTGAGAAGAAAGGAGTTTGCTTTTTTAGCACAAGAGCTAAGGCGACGTGATATTAAGTTTAGATGGGAGATACCAGTGGGTATGGTGGTGATGCATGAAGCTACGAGATATCGTTTTACTACAGTGATGCAGGCACGTGATTTCTATAGTAATGTTTTAAAAGCAACCCCCATACCACTTTTGGAATTTACAAAGAAGAATGACGAGGGAGAGTCTCAAGGTGCTGAAGGGACAACGCAGACAGATGAGAAAGCTACAGGAGTGGATCAAATTTCAGTATCATTGGAAGAAGCTAGAGACCAGAGGATGACGCGTGCTGAGACGAATGAGAAGAGAGCAAGAACAAGATCAGCAGAAAGTTAAGGAACTTCCAAAGCATACCTATAGTGAAGCTGTGGGAGGGGCGCAACCTAAGAATGTAAAGGGGATTCTGGAAGAAGCGCTCCAAAAGCTTCGGGTCGTTAAGGATGGCGACTAAGCTTTTAACTTGGAATGTTAATGGCTTAAATTCACCACAGAAGAGAAAGAAAATTTTCCAATATTTAAAACAATTTAAGATTTGATGTTATTTGTTTACAAGAAATACATATTAGAGCTACGGACCAAAAGTACTTATTAAATTCAAGACTGGGTACACAATTTATTGCTTCTGCAATGAATAAGAAGAATGGAGTGGTTTATATTAAGAATACTTTGACAGCGGAGTTAATTGAAGCAGATAAACAAGGAAGATACGTTATAATAGATTTGTTAATAGAAGGCAAAAAAACGCTTCTGGTTGGCGCCTAATCAACAACAAGCAGACTTTTATAGTTTACTACACAGCAAGATTACTCAGTTGGATTATAAATCTTTTATTTTTATGGGAGACTGGAATGGTGTCTTGGATGCAAGATTGGACAAGAGTGGTTCTTTTAGAAGTACTCCAAGTCATGCTAAACTGCCTAAATCCTTTTTTGAGATGGATGATTTGGAGTTGCGAGATATTTGGAGAAAGGAATTTGCAAGAAAAGGATTATACTTTTTTTTCTGATAGACACCAATCTTTTTCTAGGATTGACTTTATATTAACTACCAATGATTTCTTTTCTAGGATTAAGAAGATAAAGATTTGTCCAAGAACTATGTCTGATCATAGTCCAATCTGGTTAGAGATTGATAAGGGTAATAGAGACAGGCGCTCCTGGCGTCTAAATGAGAACCTGTTTAGAAATCAGGAAAATGTGGAAGAATGTAAAAAACAGATGGTTTTTTTTTGAGACTAATATGAATAAGGGTACTTCAATGGAAATGGTTTGGGATGCTAGTAAAGCTTACATGAGAGGTGTGTTAATATATTTGAACAATAAATATAGACGTAATCTGGAATTTAGGAGGAAAGAATTAGAGAATGAAATTAGGGAAAAAGAAAAGGCCTTACTTCTGAATCCATCGGACGTGAAAATTAAAGAGGTTATTAATTTACTAAGGGGACAGTTTGATAAGTTAATAGCTGATCAGGTGGCAATGAATCTACGGTTTGCTAGACATACTTTTTGTAATGCCAATAAACCAGGTAGATGGTTAGCTTACTTGTTAAGGAAGAAGCAAAGGGTTTCTAATATAGATAAAATAGAACATAAGGGTAAGGTGTATCAGCAGAACCTTATTAAGGAAACTTTTGTTGATTTTTATTCTAAGTTATATGCTAGAGATGAGATTAACGAAGCAGATATTGATGTATATTTGAGGAATGCTAGTATTCCGGTTCTTGTACAAGAACAAAAGGAAGAAATTCTTTTAGCAATTAAACAATTGAAAGCGGGCAAAACGCCAGGAACGGATGGGTTGACTGCTATGTATTATAAAAATTTACAGCTTGAAATGATAAAGCCATTAAGGGAATTGTTTCAGACAATTCAAATGGGAGGAGGAGTGCCTCCGTCTTGGAAAACTGCTTTTATCTCTTGTGATTCCGAAGGAAGATCAGGATATCACTCAAGAGAGAAATTATAGACCAATATCACTTTTGAATATGGACTACAAGATATTTGCTAAGGTTTTAGCTAACAGATTAATGAGGGTACTGCAACAGGTAATTCATGGTGATCAAATTGGGTTTATAAGTGGTAGACAAATGAAAAATAACGTGAGGCATAGTTGATTTGTTGGAATTTTTGGAAAGGAACAATCAGATCCCTGCAGCAATGATTTTTTTGGATGCTGAAAAAGCCTTTGACCAATTGGATTGGCAATTTTTGATGAAAGTATTAGATAAAATGAATTTTGGGGATAAATTTTTACGACCAATTAGGGCATTATATCAAAAGCAAACAGCCCATATAATAGTAAATAATAGTCTGACTGAAGTATGTAATATTGAAAAGGGCACAAGGCAGGGGTGTCCGTTGTCACCTCCATTATTTGTTTTAACATTGGAAATATTATTAAAATACGGGATTCGGAAAAATTTAAGGGAATTCATATAAGAGATCAGGATTATAGATTGAGGGCGTTTGCAGACGATCTGGTTGTTACGGTGACCCAGCCAGTAAATTCTGTTGTAGAATTGATGGGAGATAATAATGCAATATGGGAAGGTTTCTGGATTCAAGGTTAATATACAAAAAACTAAAATGTTGTCTAAGAATATGACAGTATCACAAAAGGCTGTTTTAGAAGGGTTAACTGGATTTGAAATTGTTAAAAGGGTTAAGTATTTGGGGGTATATTTGTCACCCTCAAATGCAAAGTTATATAAAAATAATTATGAAATGTTATGGGCAAAAGTTCAAAAAGAATTGGATAGCTGGAAAAAATTACAATTGTCTTTATTGGGAAGAATTGCAGCAGTGAAAATGAAATGTCTTGCCAAAATTTTTATTTTTATTTCAAATGATATCTATTCTTAAAAAGGATTCAAACCTGGAGGAATGGCAAAAGGGTATTAATAAATTTGACTGGGCAGGGAAAAGGCCACGAGTTAAATTTAAGATTATGCAGGACACGCGTGAGGGGTGGTCTCAAAATGCCTAACCTTAAATTACTATGAAGCTGCTGCTTTGTCAGCGATAAGTGATTGGATTAATTTATCACAAGGAAAACTATTAAATCTTGAAGGTTATGATTTGTTATTTGGCTGGCATGCGTAGCTATTGTATGATAAGAAGGTGGACAAGGTGTTTAAAGTGCATATTTTAAGATATGCTCTGTTGCGAGTTTGGAAAAAGTACAGACACAAGTTAAATTATAAGATACCTCTTTGGGCAATACCGAAACACGCAATAGAAAATATAAATGTTGGGTTTAAACATGATGTGATTACATATAAGGAAATTTTAACTCTGGAAAGGAATGTATGGCATTTGAAGCCGTATAATCTCCTACGAGGAGAAAAGATTGTTCAAGCCTGGTTTCAATATGGGCAATTACAGGCCAGGTGGAAAGAACATCAGAAAATTGGTTTCTTAATGACTGATGAAAATTTGGTAAAGCAAATTAGAAATCAGGGTCAAGCACATATCAAACGGATATATCTTGCACTGATAGAAATTGATTCAGAGACAGAACTTGTTAAAGATTGTATGATAAAGTGGTCTCAGAATTTTCAAGAAGTTATTACAATGGATATCTGGGAAAAGATTTGGGTGAGAAATGTAAAATTTACACAAGCTCAAAATTTAAGAATGAATTTTTATAAAATGTTTTATAGATGGCATTTAGATCCTAAAAAACTAACAAGTATGTATCCGAATTACCAGCCTAAATGTTGGAGGTGTGGTGATGAAGATGCAACGTATTTTCATATATGGTGGACCTGTAAAAAGGATAAAGCTTTTTGGATTAAAATTTGGTGGAATATGCAGAAGATATTTAACAGAAGGATAAAGTTTTGTCTGCAATTGTTTTTATTGGGTATTGTTACTGATACTACTGTTGTGGACACTAAGTTGATGTTGAATTCAATTACGGCAGCAAGACTTTTAGTAGGGCAATATTGGAAGAAGGAAGAACTGCAGACTATAGAAGAATGGACTCTAAAGGTTTCTAACCTGGCGGAAATGGCAAAGATCTCAGCGTATTTGAAAGACCATTCGCAACAGAGATATATCATGGAGTGGAAAAAATGGATTGATTACATCCAGAATAAATATGGGACTAAAAAGTTTCATTTAGCATGTGAATAAGTATTGATGGGATATTTATATTGCTTGTAGTCATATTGTAAGAGTTAAAGTGAGATAGATTTAATAACTTATTGTTGTTTGCTTAGGGTAGAATATGTTTATTTTTACTTTTATACCTTGTATTTAGCTCTGGGAAGTCGGGGAGGGGGGAAAGGTTAGGGTAGGTTGGGAAGGGGGGAAGAGAAGGTTGGGGTGGGTTGGGAAGGGGGGAAGGGAAGGTTGGGGTGGGTTGGGAAGGGGGGAAGGGGGGAAGGGAAGGTTGGGGTGGGTTGGGAAGGGGTTTTGTTTTGGTAAAGATAAAATGTACTGAACGGGTGGGGTCCGCGCAGAGGATTCAACCTGGCAGGGAAGGTTGGCCGTGCTGGCGGATCCCCTCCCTCCCGCTGCCCCCTCGCGGGGAGGTAGGCCCCAGGAGGGTACTGCCACCCGGACGGCTCCGGCCCTCGTCGGGTGCATTTCCGCTGGAGCGGTGCACTGCGACCAGTTCTGGGTCAGCTGGGAAGGCCTCGGCTGGGCAGGTGGCCTGCCACCCTTGCTGGGCGGCAGGTGCTACAGCCCGCCAGCAGCAGCTCTCGCCGCATCCTGGGGCCGAGGGAGAAGACCGCCGCCGCGCCCGCCAGCTCGGCCATTTACAGTTGACGTAGAGAAAGCACCTGTAAACAACCAGATGGAGCAGATACAACCCCAATTAACAGCACACTTACGGCATAGTATGCTTCTTGTTGGGCCCGCATAGCCTACAAGCTGCTTCAAAAGCGTCTGCATGTTTGGTAGCGGATAGCGGTGAGAGCAACTTGTTCTCTGTGACGAGGCTGAATTGTGCACAGAAATCTTCTCACTGTTGCACACCTGCCCTCCATCATCCTGAGTGTTTCCACAGCTCAGAAGATAAAACTCAAACCTGAATGGAAAGATGCCAAATTTCCTGGTTGGACAGTACAGTATGAGACAAGAGAGAGAAAACTAAATGGCTTGTGTTTTTTGTTTTAAAATTGATTTTGCAGATTTGAAATATTTGTTCATATTGGAAATGTTAATCCCGTTTGGCCCATGTCTTAAGACATTAATGCACTCCTAAACGAATGTGGCAAGTGTTACATGCAACTGGCCATTTAAAGGAATCCTTAATGATGTTGGCGGCCCTCAATAAAACTGGATTTGACAACCTGTTCTTTACTCATGCCCCTCCTGGTTGGTTAAGGTCTCCCACCTTGGGTCCTAGTAGTAGTGAACATCTCTTTGTTTGTAGGAGTGTAGTACCAGCTGCCTTGAAGGAACTGCAGGTGTACCTCATTCTCAAAAGCCTCCCCTGCCTTAGATCCACCTGTCAGGTAACATGGTTAATCTCAGATTTGGGGAGAAAGCTGTTGAAAGGGTATGCAAGTTCAAAGGCCCTGGATTATCTGGAGCCTTTTCAAGTTGGGTGTTCAAGGCCACAGAATAGCAGAGAAAGCACTGGCCATTCTGCTAATACATGTACACAACGTTTAGTTTTTACGTTACTTATAACCAGTTCTGTTAACAGCACAATTATTAAATCTTCAAACTGAATTTTAAATTTCGTTTTTTTTCCTACCTCGATCCTAACAGCAAGCAACAACATGCCAGGAGGGAAAAAAAAAGGCAAAGTCTCTTTCAGATTACAGGTCGTTTTAGAGAACTGTTTAAACGAAGTCCTTCACTTTACAGATCCAATGACGTTCCAAAAATGTCACGAAAGAGTAACAGATTACTCAAGTAATTGCAAAACCACTTGAGGTTGCCTTTGCCAAGGCAAAGGGGCTTCAATTCTAATTAAGTCCCTACAATGGCGATGAGATTTCAAGTTCTCCAGTGCAATTGAAACAAGAATTGAAAATAAAGCTATAAATCCTCATGTTTATATAGTCTAATTCAGGGGTAGGCAACCCGAAATAGCAAGAGCCATTTGGAACCGGTTCTGACATACACACAAAAAAGTGGGAGCCGCAAAATGTGCGCACGCACGCGCATGCGCACAAGCAAAAAAAATACACCACCCCTACGCCCGCACTGCATCCTGAGCTGCACGCACCTGTCGCTGCCCAGTGCCGCCAGCTTACGCGTGGGGAGGGAGGGACAGACTCGCAGGCGACGGGCACTGAGTTGTGGCAGTGCCTTCAGCCCGGGCACCGCCGGAGCCACCCGAGCACCCTCCCCCTCTCCTGGGACCTCCAAACCTCTGCGTTTGATGAATGCACCAGCTCTTCAAACGTGGAGGCGGAGGTTTGGGGAGCTGCGCAGCTCTCCAAACCGCCGCCCCGTTTGCAGAGCTGCTGCATTCTTCCGCGTTTGAAAGGAACACGAACGCAGCAGCTGTACAGAGGACGGTAGCAGTTTCAAGAGTGCACACACACTCTCCAAACCACCGCCGTCCCGTTGCGAGACCTGCTGCGTTCGTCAAACATGGACGAACGTGGCAGCTTTCCCAACGAGCGACACCACTGCCCGTTTGGGCAGAGGTGCACGCGCACCGGGCAACTGGGAGCTGCCTCAAAGAGCATATGGTTTTAAGTGAAAATTCCAATGCACTATTTTGTACTTATGAAGCGTGGTTAAAAGTTTGTAAAACATTACAGCAATTTGCAAACTGTATATATAAGGTTTGAGTAATCCTTAAAAAGTTCGCAGCTATTATTGAAAATGAACTTGAAAGTTACAGTATATTAAGAGGAAATTTTCAAAAAAGGTAGTCTGTTATTACTCTAGTTTGCAATGATTTTTTTAAAAAATGTCTATTTATTTGATTTCTAGTGTCACCCATTCTCAGCAAAATTGTGAGACACCGTGGGTAGCTCTCCACCCTTCCAAAAGGTATAATATGGGCAATTAAAATCTTCCAACGTTTTAAAGCAGTCCCATTTCAACACCAAAAAGACATTATATACTTCCAACCACACGCAAGGGAACGAGACGAGACGACCTCGACTCTACTTCTGACTCTACTTCGAATGAAGAGCCTGTCAGCCAGCGCATGACTACACGTGGCGCGACGACTTATGCGCCTAACAGTTGATATGTGCCAAGCAGCTGCTAGGCACAACTTTTAAAAATCAGAGACCGCCTTTTCCAACAAAGCCAGAACCACTGTGATTATAAATGAGCGAGCTTGTCATGAACAGGCCACAATGAATGTTATAACTGCCATACAAGTGTATGTACTGACTCCCTTATCATTCAGTCCTTGCTCTGATGATGTCAACAGCTTGTTGACGAAATCTGCCCAGCCACATACACTGGACAAACTAATAGAATAAATGCATGCATCACAGAACAGTCAGAAAAGAAGAAAAAACGTCCTTTTCCACCACCTAAAAGCAACAGGACGTGAAACTGACTTTGAAGGAACGAAACTAATCTCCAAAACTAAACACTACCAACGAGAATAATCGTAGAAGCCATCGAAATAGAGAAACACCCCCACAACATGAATAAACGTGACGATACCTCTCGCCTACCGAACATCTGGAAACTAGCCCTAGTCAACAAATGAGTCCCAGCCACGAAAAAAGACAACTGACCCACAACCATAGGACGCCACCACCAATCATCCTCACCACTCAAACCCAACCCCCATAGACGAAATGCCACCATCCAGAAGCTAAACCGTGGCAGCATCTGCAGCTGCTGCACCCCCCAAGCAAACTGACACACGCCATAAACACAAGGCCAGACCACAAACTTGGACCCAAACCGAAGCCCGAGATGTTACACCACAGCCTTCAGGTCAGGACATTACAACCAAAACTCAGGAGGTTACAATACTAAAACTCGGGATGTCACAACACAGCCAGCCAACCAGCCCGCTTACAGCAACAAAGCCAGCACCCCACACACACCCCAACCAATATTTATAGAGACGGCAGCTCCCATCACGCTTTGTTTGCACAAGCATGAAGTCGAAGACACCAGCCTGAAGATGACGAGTGGGACCTCGCTGAAGTCGCCAAGAAACTCTCAATTTTACACGGGAAAAGACCTGAATACACCAAGACCTACACATATATATCGTGCAATGGAGGGAATGACCGGCGATCTTAAGATCAACGTACTGCAAAGCCTCTTGGGGAGGAAACTGATAATCAAATCCGGCCCCTAGGTTCTGCCTCAGTTTACTTTCCCAATACACCCAGTCAGAAGATCATTTAAAAGCAATTTATTAGGGTACCCTGATACAGTGGGATCTCTCTATGAAAAGGAGCGGTTACCCCCAAAAACCCTCTCTGTGATATTCTTTTATGTCAGAAAAGCTGGTTGGACAAGATAAGAGTAACCTCTCCTTGGCAGTCAAATCAACCACAAAGCTTGTTTGAACTTATATAACCGTATGTTTCTGATCAAGGAGATGAGTTCTCCTGTAAATAACCTTTTCAGTTTAGGAAGGTGAAAAGCTATCTTAAATCATCAACCCATAAAAGGTAAAGGTAAAGGTTCCCCCGCATATGCGTGCTAGTCGTTTCCAACTCTAGGGGCCGGTGCTCATCTCCGTTGCAAAGCCGAAGAGCCAGCGCTTGTCCGAGGACTTCTCCGTGGTCATGTGGCCGGCATGACTAGACGCCAAAGGCGCACGGAACGCTGTTACCTTCCCACCGTAGTGGTCCCTATTTTTCTACTTGCATTTTTACATGCTTTCAAACTGCTAGGTTGGCAGAAGCTGGGACAAGTTACAGGCGCTCACTCTGCTACGCGGCACTTGGGATTCGACCCGCCAAACTGCCGACCTTCTGATCGACAAGCTCAACGTCCTAACCCACTGAGCCACCGCGTCCCTCATCAACCCATACAGCCATTTAAAAATGTTTTCCTACATTCCAATCTGTAACGAACCACATATGTCGTTTCTAAAGATAGAAAATACACCAAATTAAAACACCCAATAACCTTTGCGTTATTAACAAGTTATAAAATCCATTTCGTGGACCCATCGTAATCCTTGAGATTGGTGTGGCAGGAGTTGGTACATTCCAACGACTGTGTAACTAGCTTGCTCTGTATGGATGAATGAGCAGCAAAATCTCTCGAACAACAAAACCATTGAAGACTAACTGAAAGAATACAATCTTTAAACGCTTCTGCCCGGATAACTTGATAATCCACAGATATGTTGCAATGCATTTTGGGAAGGAAACCCCAGAGATTGGTGGGACAGAATTGGTACATTCTAACAACTTTCTACCCAGCTATGGCTTGCTGCCACTGATGGAGCTGCTTTGGGTGGGCAATGAAACGTCTCAAACTAACAAAGGAATTAGTCTAGTTGCCACGATTCAATCTTCCAACATTTTCAACCTGGATGACTGGCAAATCGACGCTGACTTAAATTTGACCATGTAAACCTATGACCTGACTGGATGGTTTTGTTCGATTTTTCCACATCCCAAGTCCTTGGGCAAAGTACACAGCTCTTGTAGAACTAAGAGCCGACAAAAAAACGCCAGCTAAGATTTGGAATCGGGAAGCAGTTTAACTTCAGGAAAGTAGGGTAGAAATTTTGCTTGTTAAGACTTGGAGGGATATAGTGTTGAAACCTGTGACAATTCCAACTATTGCTTTCTGAGAAAGGTGAGCCAGGGGTATTATTCTTTGAAGAGCTCAGACATGATGCCCGGGGGGGGGGGGGGGGGCGCTTGGTTTTGCTGCCATGAAGGAAAACCGGAATTCCAATTTATGCAATTGGCATGTATCCAAAATTAAACACGATTTTTTCTACACCTCACGGCCAAATGCAGAAAACTAAGGCATTTCAAAGCCAGGAATGCCTACAGCAACCAGGTAAGGAAAAAAAAGAGCCTAAGTATGGCTGCTGTGGCCTATGGGTTCTAGTGGCCTGGAATGGTGGCAGTGTGGAAGAGGAAAAAAAATAAGAAAACAAGCTTAATTCTAAGTCATAAAAGGTAGGTGTATTGAGCTGACCCCACCAGGGACCTTAAAAAAATCAAGACAGGAAGAAAATCGCCTTTTTTCAGTTGTGTTGCTCGTGCGCATCCCTTGCACAACAAAGATGACCTGGCAAAAGCAAGCACTGGAGCTCCCAACATCTAACGTATCCACTGGGAGCAAAACCCACACAGCTCTGCTTCATTTTGGCAATGCGACACGGGCAAGTTAGCAGCGGTAAAAGGAAACCGGGCTGTCAAAGAACAGAGCAGCTGGACACACCGTTCAAAGCTGACACCCCACCCACTGCATGGAAGAACTCAAAGCAGCAGTGCAAGATCAGAAGACATGTAAAAAAACCCTCAGCATCACCAAGAATCAGACGTGACTGAATGTTTATCAACATCTAGGTATTGGGGATAAGAGTCCTAGAGGAGAGGAGAAAGCTGCTGGTCTGGCCAAAATTGTAAAGGAAGGAAGGAAAACAAAAATGCGTTTAAGAAAGGAATGTCTGGAGGAAAAACGTCTTAATAAAAGCTCTCCAGGGTCCCGGTTACTTGATAAAACAGACCCGTCCTGCTTGTGCCAGCGAGGGAGGGGGATAACCGCCTGGCTTCTGCTATAGATCCCTATGGTCAACTGAATCCAGGAAGAGAACTTTCTGTGCCATAATTCCGGCCCTTTGGAACAGACTGACCCCTGGGGTGAGGTCTGCTCCCACCCTATTACCTGTAAGCAGAAAAAAAACCCTACACACAGCCAATATTGGCTTGCAAGCTACTTTTACAGCTTGCCAGAGACGTGGAGCTGAGTGTGTGTGTGTGGGGGTTAACTTAAGTCTGCAAATCTGGGTTAAAGTCAGGGGTGGCTGGCTTGAACGCTAGACCACAGGTCAGCAACCTGCGGCTCTGGAGCCGCATGCGGCTCTTTTGAGCCGTCCCGTGCGGCTCCCGGTCCTCCTCCAACCATGTTTACCCCTCTTTAAAAAAATGGCATTAAAAAAGTTAAATCTCACAAAAAAAAAAAAACTTGCAATGTTTAAATTGACTGGTTCAACTCTTTTGTTTGTTCTGACTGCACTTGGCAGCAGTGGAGGAAGAGATGGGAGGACTTAGAAAGGTGAGTAGGGGGCGTGACGGAGTCTTGCAGATCTGCTGCCTTCGCCACCTCTTCGTTTGCGGGGGGGGTGTGTTTAGGGTTGCCTCCCCCTTCTCTGCCGAGGCTTGAAGCAGCCCTGCAAGCCTCCAGAGAGAGAACAGGCCGTTTGCCTCCCCCCCTTCTCTCTTCCAAGGCTTGAAACAGCCCTGCTCTGCACCTTTCCCTCATGCGTTGTGTGTTTGAAGCCTCTGTTTTCCTGCCTGGCAAGGCAAGGCAAATTTGCCCAGCCTCCTCTCCGGTATATGTCTCACTTAGGTAAGCTCCACTTTAATCAAACCCTGTTCTGCGCATGCGCACCTGTATTTTGCGGCTCCCAGGGGGTTTTTTTGGTGAGAGAACCGGTTCCAAGTGGCTCTTTTACCGATTCAGGTTGCCTATCTCTGTGCTAGACCATTGTGCACTGCACCCCCAGCGTTGCTGCCCACCACCCAATTAGCTGGTTTGCTAATTGTCCGGTGCAGCTTAACATCTGGGTAAAACCACACCTTGGGGGAAATGAACCATAATGAAGGACTAAGGGTGGAGGCCTGGGGCACGGTTATTGATCACAGTAAGCCGAAATCCCCTGTGGATTGGTGATTAGTTGGGAGTGAAGTGGGCACAGCCCAAGGCTTGGTGCCTAAATGTCCCTAGACCCACAGCTTTCATCCCTACGGCAGGATCCTTAAAAGCCTCTGTACCAAGCCGATTGGTTTGCTTGGGAAAAAAAAACTATTATAAAATGCATGTCTTTCTTTCCAGTTGTTGAATGTCATCTAAAGTCACTTTGTGTTGAGAGATGATTTAATATTAGGTCTCTGCACCAAGCTGATTGGTTTGCTTGAAAAACATTTTTATACAACTTTTTTCCAATCGTTGCATGCTGCAAATCACTTTGTGTGAGTTGGATTAGTAAAAGTCAACGAACACAGCGTTCAAGGCTTTTGTTTTTGTAACCTGATTTTCATTAAGCTAGCATCTACCGTCTGTGTAACAAGTCAAGGGTAACGGTCTTCAAGATTCTGTGCATCTAGTTAGTTGTCTTAAGAGACATTAGCTTAAGGGCAAACTGCAGCTGGGGTCCAGATGAGCCTTTTTGATTGTGGCCCCCCACCCCTCTGGAAACCTGTAGCTCTCAAGGCAAGATCTACATCCACCCTTCTCATTTTCAAGACCTGAAGACCTAACCTCTGAAAGTTGGCCTGGGGTCCCAAGTCCAGCAGGGGAGTATCATGCTAGAGGTGCATTTAAGACCCTCAACTCAACTTCCAACTGAGAAAATGGCTGTGTAATAATACTCAAATTAGAGACCACACTGTAGAACTTAAAACAGCATCCTGAAAAGTCTGCCAGGGGGTTGCAACTGCCAAAAAACCAACACCTGGTTTTTACGTTCATCTATGAAACTGGTGTTGAGGAACACACAGCACCAGAAACACCCTGGGCAAGGCCAAAAATTATTCCTGTGTGGTCAGCTGCTGGCATTCGACGATGCTGCAGTTCAACATGGGCTACTTTCAAGGCAGATAACATCTCTGAATAGATCCTCCTTTTTTAGTGAGGGAAGCGTGTATTAGCAGCTTTCTGGAAGGATTGAGGTACCTGGTATGACCCAGCTGGGAAAAGATTGCCTGCTGACTTGACACCAAAGAAAGTCAACCAATGTGTTAAAAAGTTTTTATCAATGCAGAAGTAAGTAGCCTTTGGGGCAAGTACTTCTAAAACCAGAACATGGGAAGGATAAAGAACCAGCCATCCACATCTTCAGAGGTGTCCACACAGAAGCATGGTATTTTTTTTGTTTTCCTATTAAGATAGAAGAGGAACAGAGTTAAATGGAACATTCCCTTCACACCAGTCATTCCTGCCAGCTTCATCAAAGGGGGATTTTTGTATCACGTTTTAAATTATTGGGGAAGAGATGGGATTATTTGCAATTAAATCAAATCAATAGTTTTGTCCAGTAGTGGAGATTCAAATACCTGAACTGCTTCTATTATGTGGTGCAGGCCTGCGCCTCCCGAGGCCTAGAACGGACATCCGGAAGTGGTATCCATGTACTTCCGGTGGGCTGTTCCAGGTCTGGGAGGCCTCCTCCAGGCCTATGATCCACAAAATTGCCTTTTGAAAGTGGTATCCATGCACTTGTTAGGCCATTCCAGGCCTGAGAGGCCTAGACTGGACTTCCAGAAGCCAGCCAGTTCGGGACTTCCGGGTGGCGCTTCAGCGGCGTGGACGGTCGAAATCGACTGCCAGCCCTCTTGATTCCGTAAAAGCTGTGGAGCAGCTGAGAATCAAGCTGTTCTGCAGCTGAAAACCCTTCCCCTTGGGCGAAGAGGGGAAGGGGAGATTCCAGGTAGGGGTAGAGCTCCCCTAGAGCCCCAGTGTGTTTATTCTGGGGCTTGGAGGGTGAGAGCTCCCCTGAAGCCTGGAAACACTCTGGAGCGGAGGATGTCTCTGCTTCAAAGCAGAGCAAGACGCTGAATCCACTCCTGGAGGACTTGACTTGATCTGATTGTTATCTTGAGGAATTAACGCAGAGCAGATGCGGGAGCAGTATAAACAGCAAGTATAACTCTGGAATCTCAACTTTCTTTGTCTTTTTAAAAAGGGAAGAGGGCCCCTGAATGATTCTTTGTAAGAATCGAAAATGCTTTGAAAGTGAAAGTGGCTGTTTGGATACTGAAAACTGTAAAGACTATAAGAAAATTATAAGAACCTAAAAGAATTTTAAGAGAACAGCAAGTCTATAAACATTTTGACTTGATTAATCTTTTTAAATACAGAGAATAAAATTGATTTAAGGTGTCATTAAAATTGTCAAAACCTGGGGCCCCCAGGAGTGCAGGGACTTCGCCAACACAGCAATCAAACTTACAGGCTTCAATGCCCCCCACAAACTTTGACATTAAAAGATCTGCAGGAGGCTTTGAAATCTCAAACTAAAGAAATAGAAAAAGAAATAAATGATAAGATGGAGAAAATAGAAAACAAGATGGAAAAAATAGATGAAAAAATGAATGATAAATTTGAGTTAATGTCAGAAGAGATTGGAGAAATTAAACTATGCAGATTAAAAATAAATAAGGGAAGATATTCTATTGGCATTTCAGGGACTGGCACAACATATTCAAAACATGGATGATCATATGGAAGAATTAACTCAAGGCAATATTGCTTTGGATAAGATGACTGAGGCTCAAAGTAAGATCGTGTTGTGATTCAGGGTCAGCCTGGGGGTTCCGCAGTTGGGTCAGACGATTCAGAGGAGGAGGAGGGGGGGTTTGGAGAGCCTGCAGAGGACAGTTCTGAGGCTTCGCAGATCTCTCAGCCAGGCCCCTCCCATCTGGTTACTACTCAGACCCAGCCTGACAGCTTGGATGAAGATGACCCACAGCTGGCCCTGTTCAAGGATGCCCGAAGCAGGAGGTAGTTAGGAGTAAAACAGAGGAAGGCAATGGAGCACCTCAGAAGGAGGCAAAGAGAAGCCAAGCCTTGAAACTGTTTAGAAGGGGAAATGTGTGGGAGGGCTGGTTGCTGAAGGCAACCATTTGAGCAGCTTGTTTTTAGTGGTTCGTATTTTGTTTTGCTCAGTTTGCTCTGTCTTGGATCTGTTTGTGTAAATAAATTTGGTGGGCGTACTTCCAGCCTGTTGCCTTTTGTATAGGAGTTGTCCCTGGCTTTTCTACAGGGCTGGTAGTAGGCTGGAACAGAACATAGTTGGAAAAAATTACAACTGTCTTGATTGGGGAGAACAGAAGCCTTAAATATAAAACAGCAGCCTTGAAGATGAATGTCTTACCAAAATTTTTATTTTTGTTCCAAATGATACCAACTTAAGAAAGATGCAAATTTAAATGAGTGGCAAAAAGGTATTAATAAATTTATCCTGCAGGTGGCAACCATCACCCCCCCCCCAAGATCGTAGAAGGCATATTACTGGTAGGCATATATGCACC
>JAKJMR010017236.1:62231-122804 GCA_024449315.1 Daboia siamensis
GGCGGACCACAACCCGGTGGTTATTACATTGATAAGGGGGAGTAGAGTGAGGAGAAGATGGATGATGAGCCTGGAGACCCTGAAGGATACAGTTTTTGTACAAAAAATTAAACAAGTTTGTTTTTTTTAGAAAATAGGACGGAAGGGATGCCCCTACGAATAGTTTGGGATACGGCTAAAGCTTATTTGAGAGGCTTGATAATAAAACAGATGGCAGTTAAACGTAGGAAGGAGGAGGAAAGTAGGAGGCAAATTGTTGAGCAACTTACTAAGGCAGAGAAGGCTCTCCAGGTAAACCCACAGAAAGTGCACAGGAAGGAGCAGGTGGATTTTTGGAGGCATAAACTCAACCTTGTGGACCAAGAGAAAATAGCACGTCAAATTAGGGTGGCAAGGCAGAACTATTTTGAATATGCCAATAAACCAGGGAGATGGCTTAGCTATAGAATAAGGAAAAAGAGGGTAAGTAGAAGAATTGAGCAGTTAGAGGATAAGAGGGGGACACTGATAGGGGATAAGGAAGGAATAGAAAAGATAGCGATTGAGTTTTTTGCAGAATCATATCAGGAAGAAAAGGTTCCTGAGGAGAGGATTAAACAATATCTGACGGATATTGTTGTTATAGATGCCATCTATAAAGCATTTTGTATATATCTCCCTCCGGCTAGACTTTCCAAAATGTTCCCCGGATTGTCGGCCGATTGTTGGAAGTGTGGTAAAGGGATTGGCACATACTATCACTTATGGTGGACATGTCCGGAAGTGGTGAGATATTGGACGAGGATCCAAAAATGGATAGAGGAAATCACAGGGTGTTTAGTTGATCTCAAACCAGACATATCTGCTTGGCTCCAGGCCTGGAAATATTAAGAAGTAAATTTGGTATTTGGTTTTACATCTCTTAACGGCAGCAAGGATGGGGTATGCTCAATTTTGGAAGGTAAATCATACCCCGCCGGATGACGTTATAATTAGGAGAATACTTGACTGTGCAGAAGCAGACACATTGACCAAGAAGTTGAAGGGTAAAGAAGAGACACCAGCATTTCTATCATGGAATAAATGGTATATTTGGATGGATAAAAGATTAAAGAAATGAGGATGGCTTGGAGGTTGGTCAAAAATGAAGTGATATAGTCTTTGTTAATGAATAAGCTTTGAAGTTGGATGGTTATAAGAGACTTAATTAGTGGAATATAATTGTTAGCTTAGAAGTAGATATAATGTGAAATTTTTGAAATGGTTTTCAATTTTTTGATTTCTTCGTTTTCTGTATATTGTAAATGTTTTTTTTTGTCTTTGTTGGTGTATGATGTGTTTTTAACACGAAATGTAAATAAAGGTTATAAAAAAAAAAAAAAAGATCGAAGAAGACTAAATTTTTCAACTACCCTTCTGTACCTATGGGGAAGCTGCCACATATTTTCTTAGTGATCCCACAGAAGTCATCCTCAGGGAGATTATTCCAGCTCTGAATCGCTCTCCCATCATCTGTAGACCAGGGATGTCGAACTGGTAGATAATACCGGTGGGTCCCTGTTAACAACTGCCCTGTTTAAGGACCTTTCAAAGCTACAATGGTTCCGAAAAAACAACTTTACAATCAGTCCTCAACCTTATGGCCGTGTTTGCAAGTGGCATTTTTACAACTACTGCAGCACCTTGTAAGACACACATGGTTTAACATCTAGGCATTGTTCTGCTCAACCGGTGAATTTTGTATTTGCAACAAGCAGTTGATACCTGTATGGTACTGTGTTATGTACATAAGAGTCCCCCAGATACAAACGTCCATTTCACCAACATTCATAAGTATGAATTTACCCCAAAGGTGGACCTACGCTAGGAATTCAAAATTCAAAAGCCTTTCACATGACCTCGATTCAGTTACTCTTGCAATGGGGGCCCCACCATTTTGAACCCTTTGTTCTTCTGGATTACAATAGGCTATTTCCAGAGGCCCTTATGGCCAGTGTGTCTCTCCCCCCCCCCCCCCCCGGTGTCACATGGCCAAACAAAATTCAGGGATTTTGCGACAGGCGCAGTTGTTTCATTCTGCTGCATGAAAGAGGACATTTGCTATTGTTTTAAGTATTTTAAATTATTTGCCATCACAATGTTCACGGCCTTGTTCACACGAGCGTCACAGGCATTCGTGCGCACGCGTTCACCATCATACAAAACCATCTCTTCTCCCCCCAACCCCAAAAAGTTGGGTAACTTTGTAAAAAAGTTACCAAACTTCCATTTAATAGGTAACCAACTGAAAAATGTTTACTTCAGTGCTTAAACCTTCACTGTTTTAAGCATCTATATGGTTTTTTTCTCCTGTATGGTGTCTCTTATGTTGAATACGCCCTGCACTGCTACAGGTAAAAAATCCTGCATAACTGTTTGATTACTAAACTGGACAGGCTGCATCCAGACAGAAGCCTCTTGACCAAAACCCCCAAGGGGGCTGCACATAGGCGATTGTGTTTGGGTCAGGAACTATGGTCAAGGGAATTTATGGGTTCCTGGTCAAATAACCAAGGTATCCGGGCCCCTATTTTATGAAGTGGGGTTGGAGGGCGACTGGTCAGAAGATACATTGACCAACTCAGGGAAAGGTTTCCGGAATGGTTGACTGCGGCATAAGTCCCTCCCAAGGTCCTCAAACTTGCAGCCAAGCCAGCCCTCACTTGGGCCACCAGGGTTGTTCCTTCTCAGTGGAGATAGAATTATGAGGAAGAACTGGGTAGCACGGGAGTGCAACATGGAACCCACCCCCCTGACGAAGCAAGCCAGCCAAACTTCAGCAACCGCTGTGCCTACTCTGCAGAACAGACCAACTCTGGGGTGGCCAACCTGCTGAGGCCAGCCAGAGCGTTTCAATTCCCCTTGACACAGGAGCACAAGAAAACATGGGGTTTACCCAGCCCACTGGGTAAGCTGGTAGACCACAAAGTGATGGGAACTCCAAAATGTTCCTCTAGGCCACACAAGCCTCCTGCGTACCTCACAGATTACACTGTAAAATGAAATGATGTGTAG
The DNA here is from genome assembly GCA_024449315.1 of Daboia siamensis. NCBI lineage: Eukaryota > Metazoa > Chordata > Lepidosauria > Squamata > Viperidae > Daboia > Daboia siamensis. Next base: position 65,265 of record JAKJMR010017236.1, read on the forward strand.
TGTTGTAAAACTGTACAACTACAAAAACTTGAGCGTTGTGAAACTGCCATACTGCAATGTAAGCCTGTTCATGATGTTGTTTAATCTCACTGTTGCCACAGTGAACTTATTTATTATTTTATTATCACTACAGTTGTCGATTAGTCTTGACAGCTGTCAAGACTAAATCACGGTTGCCGTAGTCTGATCTAAGGGGGGAGGGGTGTTATGTACTGGGCTTGTGGTGTTACACCACGTCCGCGGTTAACGGCTCCCCAGTAACTTAAGACAAGCTGTCTCCAGTCCTGTAATTGGCTAGTCCCAGGCGGCAAGAGTGGGTTCAAACCTACTGGCTGCCAGCAACCTGCGGCTCTTTGAGCCGTCTCATGCGGCTCCCAGTTGCCTGGTGCGCACGCACCTCTTTGAACGGGCAGTGGTGCGCGCGCACCTCTCCAAATGGAGTGGCACCGTCCGTTTGGAGAGGTGCGCACGCACCTCTCCAAACCTTTGGAGACGTGCACGCGCATCTCCGCCCGAACAGGCAGTGGCGCTGCTCGTTGGGAAAGCTGCCGCGGCCCGTTTGCAGAGCTGCCGCCTTCTTTCGAAGGCGGTAGCTCTGCAAATTGGCCGCGGCAGCAGGTCTGTAAACATAAAAACCAAAAGAGCCACTGGGAACCGGTTCCATCACACATAAAAAAGTGGCAACCGCCTGCGCGTGTCCGCACAAGAAACAAAACGTTTTTTGGACGCACACACGCGGCTCCCACTTTTTTTTATGTGTGATGGAACCGGTTCCCAGTGGCTTTTGGTTTTTCAGGTTGCCGACCCCTGGGCTACACTATATATATTGTGGCTGGTTGCAGCCCAAGCTTCAATACAGTTCTAGCAAGAATAAAGAATGTGTTATCTTGCATACACCCCTCTTGTCTTTCTTCCTGCACCAAAGAGCCCACGAGCCTTTTCCCAAAATTGGGACTCGTGTGGTGGCAATGGTGATCCAAGGAGGCCCATCAGTTTTTAGCTTTTTTGATGCCCACCTATCAGGTGGCGGGGATTACACGCTAAGTTTAGAGGTCCTGCAACAGAGCAAGCACGCCTGCATCCTGCAGCTTTAGTGGTTATTTTGGCATTTTTCTCAGTGGTGGGATTCAGCTGGTTCAGTAGAAACGGTAGCTAAATTTTGTTGAGTTCGGATATCTGGCTGAACCCATGCTACTTCTGGAAGTCCATTCTAGGCCTGGTGGAAACCTCCCAGGCCTACAACCCACAGGAAGTACATGGATGTCACTACCAGAAGTCTGTTCTAGGCCTTGGAGGCAGTCCCCCAGGCCTAGAACAGCCCACAGGAAGTGCATGGATGTCACTACCAGAAGTCTGTTCTAGGCCTTGGAGACCCAGGCCTGCATCCATGCAGAGAACGGGCAGCGCCACTGCACGTTCGGAGAGGTGTGTGGGCACCTCCGCCCGCTTGGAGAGGTGCGCGTGCACCGGGCAACTGGGAGCTGCAGGAGACGGCTTAAAGAGCTGCATGCAGCTCCGGAGCCATGGGTTGCCGACCTGTGACTTAGACTCACCAAGCCAGAGGACTAACACCAAACAATGATGTCAGGAAGGCAGGTAGGAGGGGAGTCTTGAGTGTTTGTACAATCATCGGTTGCCGGTCTGCCGTGAGGGGAAGGTATTTTATGCACTAGGAGCAAACCACTCCCAGGGCTGACTTTGTTTGCAAACCATTAAAGCAGGGGTGTCAAACTCAATTTCATTGAGGGCCACATCAGCATTGTGGTTGCCATTGGGGGGCCGGGTGGGTGTGGTGAGCATGGGCGTGGCTTATTGAGTGGGGCGTGGCCAGCTTGACATCACTCACATCGGGGGCACCTGTGCGGGCCTGGGCAGGACTGGGGCAAATCTGAGGGTCTCCAGCGGAAGGTGGGGTGGGACTGGGGCATGGTCCATTGGAGGAGCTTACTGAGCCTCAGGCTGTGCACGAACTGGACGGTGGCATGAACTGCCTGGAGCCCCGGGCAGTGAAGGTCAAGAGCCCAGCTCGACCCTTGAGCTCCCATAGCACCAGGACCCCACAGCCCCACCTTGCCTAGCCACACTCCCCCAAGGGGGCGCCCACCTGCGCTTACCTCCTCAAGGTTGCTGCTGCTGTCCTCCCTCTCCTTGGCCAGGTTGCTCATGGTGGGTACAGGACAAAGTGCATGGGTCAAAGGGAGGTCCACTCCCTCTCCATGTGAGGAGACCTGGCTTTGTAACCAAAGCATCCTCAGCAATAGGATGAGAGCCCACCAGGAGATGGTGAAAGGGCAACAGGGCTGCTGGTGGCCAAGTGCTAAAGCAGGAATTCCCTCAGACCCTCCCTCTCTCTTATTCCAATCTCCTTCCTTCCTTCCTTCTTTCCTCCCTCCCCTCCTTCCCTGCCTCCCTCCTTTTCATTCCCATCTCCTTCCTTCCCTTTCTTTCTTCCTGTTTCCCTCCCCTCCTTCCTTCCTTCCCTCCTTCTCTCTGTGCCCAAGAAGGGATGAGGGGAGGGGGAGAGGTTGGCAGCACTTCTCTCAAAGAAAAAAAGTTGGAGGTGTTTAGTCTTTGAGGTCTTTAGTCCAAGCCCCTGCTCATTACCATTCCAGACAATGGAATATCCAATCCAATCTCTATTTAAAAGCCTCCAGTGATGGAGCATCCACAACTTCTGAAGGCAAGCCTTTTCACTGGTTAGTTGTTTTCACAAGTCCTTAGTTTGGGCAAGGCTGGATTAAATTATAAAAGAGAAGATGAGGGGAAGTAGAAGAAACACTTTCCAGTCTCTGACAAAATAATTTGGGGGCGGGGAGTTAATTCGGCCTTTTAATTTCAGCTCACACCAATTCCTTTTAACTTCCCATTCAATCCAAAGAGTTCTATTATTGCCTGGATTTTAGGGAAGGAAGGAGGCAGGAATAGACCACAAAGCCAATCTGTGAGTTTGCTCTCTCCACTGTCTGCACACGTGCATGTATGTGTGTGAGACAGAGAGATCCCCTCTTTTTGTAAGTTTGCTTACTCTGCAACACTCCCCTTCTCCACACTTTTGCTTCCCTGCTGGCTCAGAGAGAGAGAGAGAGAGAGAGAGAGAAACCCTTCCTGAACCGAGCAGGAGGAGATTTAAAAAAGAGAGAAGGGGGGGGGGGGAAGGTGAAAGATCCACACACAAACACACACACACACACACACACAGAGAGAGAGAGAAACCCTTCCTGAACAGAGCAGGAAGAGATTTAAAAGAGAAGGGGGGGAAGAAAGGTGAAAGATCCCCCCCCACACACACACACACAGAGAGAGAGAGAGAGAGAGAGAGAGAGAGAGAGAGAGAGAGAGAGAGAGAAACCCTTCCTGCTTTCTCCTTCTTCTTACCCTTTCTCTCCAGCCACCACAGAGTTCCAGGCTGCAGCTCTGCCTGACTGCTGCGTTCCCCTCTCTGGCCCTGCCACGTGGTGGAGAGGGCGACTGGGAGCCGGCAGCTGTATCCGCGCCTTTCTTCCCACAGGCTGGGCGTGCTCTGGGGTGCTGGGCAAGCGAGGAAAGGCCCTGCAAAAGGGGGCCAGGCATGGGGAGGCTGCCTGGCAAAGCAGAGTGACTGGAGGAGAAGCCCGGCAAAGTGGAGCGGGGCTGGGAGGGGCGGGGCGGGCTGAGGCAAATGAGCTGTAGCTGCTGCTGCTGCACACCACCAGCCCCTGATCGCTCACCGTTTCTGTGTACATGTTTCAGGGCACCCGGTTGGCTTGCAGTGGGCCAGGGCTGGGGCAGCGCGGGCCGGTTCCTTGCCATTTCTGGAGCAGCCCCTGGGGGCCAAATCTGGGCATTCCCCGGGCCGGATCCGGCCCGCGGGCCTTGTGTTTGACATGCCTGCATTAAAGCATCTGTTGCAATGTTTCTATTTCCAAGTTGATGCAAGGACGCAAGAGTTGAGTCTTTAACTCCCGAAAACCACTGCCCCCCAAGCACCATGTTCCGCCTGCAAGCCCCCCCAGCTGCCTCTGCCCTTCCACACAGCCCACTAGCCTTCTCCCAGTCCTGAAAGCCCCCTGCCCCTCAAGCTGCACCTCAAATGCAGCTGTTCACACAGCTTCCTGCAACGAGCCCAAAGCCTCGCCCGCTACTGTACATTTCAACAGGATTCAGCTCCATGTCAGGTTGCTGCTGCTGCTGCTGTTGTTGTGCAGTGTTTCGTTAGGTTCACGGATTGAGGAGATGCAGGCGTAGGAGTGTGCATGATCTTTATTGATGGTAGCGTGGCCTGAACTACCGGACAACGGTTACCTGGGCATGCTTTATACCTGCCCAGGTGAATACCCTGACCAATAGGTTTGAATCCTGGTTTCCTGCTGGTCAGGGCAGCCAATCCCTTTAAATCCGGCTTTCCCGCCGAACGTAGTTCCTGCACGGAGCTCTCCAGCTCCATGCCTCCCAATGCGGCTGCTACACATGTATGCCAGCCCAGCATACACTACAAAGTAGTTTCAAGACAAATCATATTCCAATGCTGGAATGGCCTGGGAATAGCTCAGAGCTTAACCTAACTGAAAATCTATGGAGCCGACTAAAGAAACTTGTTAGTCAGAAGGGACCCAGCAATAAAACCCAGTTAATAGAAGCAAGCATTCAATCTTGGGTTTCACATGACAACAGCTGCAGAAATAAAGGGACTTGGTTCACTCCATGGCAAGACATTGTAAGGGCCCAATTCATGCTAAAGGTTACCCAACTAAGTATTAACTGACATGGTTTTAATTTTTTCTTTTTTTCCCCCCTACGGTGATCATTTTTGTATCATTTTTTCTGTGTTTCATTTTTCTTCTTTGCTATTCTAATAACAAATCCCTTCATAGAAGCTAGTGCGCTACATTCTTATCTTTCCATTGATATATAATTTTATGGTACTACTACAAAAAAGGTGGGTGTTATTAGCCATCAAACCTCAAAGGTACACTTTTCCTAAAAGGTTTCCCCAATTTTGGCCACTACTGTAGATGGCCTGACCCACCACCTGGCCAGCCCCGATCCCTACCTGGTGGCTTGGAGCTGGCCCAGTACCTGGGACATCGCCAGCCCTCCTGGGAAAGCCTCCAGAGAATCCGCTATGGCCCAGAACAGCCCCCACACTGCCTTGTCCCCGGGGTCAGTCCACGCACAGCCCGTGTGAAGGAATCCGGCTTGACGTGCCCATGGAGCTGCAAGCTGTGGCTGGAGCAAATAATCAGCCAGTTGGTAGGCATCGGCCAGCAGCTGCAGGAAAAGGCCTGGCAGCTCCAAGCGTGGAGTTTCAAGATCGGAGGGGTGTGTGTGCTCCATTGCCTTCTGAGAGCAAAAGGAGATTCCCTTCCCCCCTCCTCAGCCGAGGGGCAGGAGTGCCCTGAAAACTGCCTTAAAGAAACTGGAGAAATTGCAGAAGATTCTCCAGAATCCGTAGATAGGGCGCGTAAGTTGGGGGTCCTCCTAGACTCACAGCTCTCTTCAAAAGAGCATATCGGAGCTGTGACTAGGGGGGCCTTTGCCCAGGGTTTGCTTGGTGCGCCAGTTGCGGCCTTATCTGGACCGGGATTGCCTTGCGTACAGTCACTCATGCGCTCGTGACCTCTTGTCTGGACTACTGTAGTGCTCTCTACATGGGGCTGCCCTTGAAGACCACTCGGAGGCTCCAACTGGTGCAGAATGCAGCCGCGCGAGTTGTGTTGGGAGTCTCCTGATACTCCCATGTTACACCATTGCTCCGCGAGCTGCATTGGCTGCCAGTTGCCCTCCGGGTGAGATTCAAGGTGTTGGTAGTGACTTACAAAGCCCTACATGGCATGGGTCCGGATTACCTACGGCAACACCTGCGGCCGGCGTCAACTTCCCTCCGTCCAGTGCACTCCCACAGAGGGCCTCCTCAGGGTGCCTCCGATCAAAGAATGTCGATTGGTGGCCCCTACGGGGAGAGCGTTCTCTGTGGGCGCGCCAGACCTGTGGAACCACTTGCCGGCTGAGCTCCAGATGGCCCCCGACCTTCGCTCCTTCCAGCAGGATCTAAAAACTTATTTGAGCAATCCGGCCTGGTTTGATGGGTTAAGGGATGGGGTTTTAACATTTTTTAATTACTGTTTATACTGGGCATAATATTTGTTTAACTTTTGTACTTCGTTTTTAGTATCTATTGCCCTGTACACCACCCTGAGTCCTTCGGGAGAAGGGCGGTATACAAATTTAATAAAAATAAATAAATAAATAAATAAATATCTAGAGCAGATGGGACTCCTTGCACAAACTTTACCAGGATCAGAACATAAATTTCCATCACTTAACGGCAAAAAAATCAATCAGTCTATTGGGCAAACTAGCCAGTCTGCTGCAGAGGAATGCCAGAGTCATGCCAGAATTACGCTGGCATAAATCAAAGTCGTGAAAACAAAAATTAAAGTATCTGCTAGATCGACAAAAGGTTCAATTGTTGACTTTTGCCTCAAAAAGAATCGGTCGATACCGGCACCGGCAACAGCAAAAGCGTTTGGCGTTTCAGAACGTTACAGTTAAGAGCACGAGGAAAAGAAAAGAGGGGCATTTATTTGTGCACTATACCCAGGTGCAAAAGTTGGCAAACCGCTGCCAAAGGAAATCGCTGAAAAGTTCAAGATTTCTACGAGGATGGCAAGTTTAGCAGACTCAGCATCAACAACCCAGAAGGCCTTTCAGAAATCAGCACAAGGGTTTTGCGCCTGAAAAGGCTGGAAGTCACCCAAGACAAATGCAGCATCAACACAACACCTCCTGAGGCCCACAAGCTCTCCGGAAGCCGTTCCTCTTCTCGTTCCAGGTGCCTAAATCCCAAAGCCTGCTCTGTTGAAGGGTCCCCTCCACGTGGCCTGGGAGGGAGAGTGAGGCTCTCCTCTAGTGGACAAGGATTTGGCGCTCGCCCTGGTCTCTCCTTCGCTGGTGACAATGGATTCCCCCCCCCGACATGAGCTATGTCGAGGTCGCCATCCCCACCCTCCAGGTCAACCACAACCTCAATGATTTAAGTTCGACACCCCTAAAGTAAGGCTTTAGGCTGTAAAATTTATACTGAGACAGCCTTGATGACTTGTGGTGGAGCAGACATGGAGAAGGAATATCTACCTCTTGGAAGAATACACCTCAATGGTTGTAGTCTTCTGAACGGCTGCAGATTGGAGCTGAGGGAACCATTTTACAGAGATTCCACCATTTCTTTCAAGGCCAAATATTCACAAGAAGCTGCTCTAGTTGTACACGTCACGCCCAGTCTATAGAAAATGTAATCGACAACAATCCCTAGACTTAAGTACTAGATCATTTTGGGGAAAAAAACGTACATATGGCTGGAAGACAAAAATCACTAAATTCTACCTTATTTTGGCCTGTTCGTTAAAAAAACTCAATGGATTAAAAAATTTTAAGCTCGGGTTTTACGCTCAGGATGGCCATCGGCAAAAGGAAAGGTCATCCAAAAACATAGTGAGTAGATACCGTCAGTCAACATATCACACCATCAAATTCACTGGAAAAAGTAGTTATGCTCGCACTCCCGCAGTAAAAAAAAATAAAAGAGAATGAGGTCATCTAAATACACGGTGGCTAGACATTATCAAATCCAGCACCAATCAGGGCATAAAACAACTGAAAAGAAGCTCTGGACAGACTGAAAAACTTCTGGAAAAGCATCCCTCAAAAAGTCCAAGATTTCAGATGGATTTTGCAGAAAATTCAGCTGCCTTGCACACCTCAAGTTCCCCAAGGAGGCCGTTAAGTTTGCCGAGCAAAATCTGAAATGCAAATTAAAAAGTATGGCAACGCACATGGTGGACTCTAGACTGGCAGATGTTTCTGGAACTATTACGGATTTTCTAACGGAATAGAACTCTCCATGGGGGTGTGTGTCATATGGAGGTTTGGTGATCTCTTGGTGCCTCTATATTCTGTAAGTAGTGGTCCAAAGTATGTACGGTGATTTCATGGGGACAAGTGTTTCTGGAGATAATGTTTTGGAGGGTCCACATGAGTAAGTCTCTAGAGAGCCTCAGTGGTTAAACCTTTACTGTCCTAACATTTATATGGCTTCTCTCCTGTACGGTATCTCTTATGTCGAATTTCCAAAGTCAGCAGCTCCAGCTAAACAACAGGTGACTGGGCTTCTCCATTTTGGCACCACAGATAGGGCAATGGCTGCTGCCTTTCTGCAAACAGTGAACCAAGGATGCTCACACTTTGGGGGGTTTATGATACCTTTTTTAAAAAAAACACCCACCTATCAAGTGGCAGTATTTAAGAGCTGGTTAATGGTCCCTGCAAGAGCATCAAACCTGCATCCTTCATCTTCTGACCAAGCCCCTAACTGGTCGTTATGTCATCTCTGCACTATGGACTTGGGATGGGAAAGAACATCCAAGAAAAAAAACAACACAAAAACACACAAATGTTTCGTGTCCCAAGAAACAAGGCCATTTAATAAAAGCAGACTGCAGAATCTGGAAAGCTAGAATGCAAAAGCCAAAGGCTGTAAAGTGTGAAGGAAGAACCTGATTTTTGCTTCAAATGAACACTGTTGTGTAGTGGATTCTGGAGAGCAGGAAGGGTGCCGAGGCAATGAGTACAGCGTGGCAAATCTTTATTCGGTGGAAGTGACTGTACTGGGGAATAGGGGTTACCTTCCCTCCTTTTATACCTGGGCCAGGTGATGCAGCCGGCCAATCGGTTTGAACCCGTTTCCTGCTGTAACTGGGTTCCCGCCAAAACACACTAGCAGTATGTGTTCTCTTCACCTGGATACATAACACATCTTCCAATCCTAAAAATTGCACCTTGTTCTTTGCAAGCACGCTGCATTGCTTTAGGGGCTGCAAGTCACATAACAAATGATAAAAATGTCTTTATCAAAACCCTTGACCAGAAAAGTAAAATGGAAAGAAATCACCATAAGATAATGGGCAAATAATGAAATCAGATTAGGGAATCATTTTCTTTACTGTCCTTATTTCCCAGAGCGCCACCAGATGATGTGAAAAATAGAAAAGACCATCTTGTGGCTATATTGAATAATCTCGTTATGGACTCACAACAGCCAGCTTGGAAAAGTGAATTTAAAAATTGAAGTGCTGACCAAAAGTCTTCATGTCCCGAGTAGTTTCTTGCCAGTTAGGTCCACGTGGCCTTGTACACTTTTGCACCTTCTGTGTGAACTAGCTCATTTCCCCAAAAATAAAATTCAATCCATAGGTCAGGTTCTCAGCTGCAAAGGCCTTTCTGGAAGGCCTCTGATGGCAAAATGGAGGCCGGGCAGCACTGCACCCATCAATCTGGAGCTCCATTCTCAGCTGCAGAGTCATTTCCTGAAGGCCGCAGACAACAAAATGGAGGCCAGGAAGGGAGCCGCAGAAGTGGACTGGTTAAGGCAAGGCAGGTTGTGGCTTAGTAAGGCCTGGCTGCAACAGTGAATGGCTGTGGAGCACGTGAAGCTGCACCCCAAACCCCAGCTTGATTTTTAGGTGTGCGCCTTGTTAGATGTTTTTGTGCCAGCCATGGCAGTTCCTTAAAAGGTCACCAGATGGGAGCAAAGAGGCACCCTTTGCTCCCACTGGTGGGTCAACAGCCCCATTGGAGTTAATGGCCCTCCAGCATCCTCACTCTCTGGTAAAGGAAGGGCCAGAAACCACCTATAAAAACCCCTGCACAGGGGCTACTCTTCAGCCCTTGATCTAGCTCCCTTTGGGACTGATCCATGGGCTCAATGCAGGCATGGATGCCTCCATGCCATGGAACTCTTTTTCTTTGCTTTATATTTAAAATAAAGCTTTCACCTGATTACATCCCTGCGTGCTGCATTTTGCTGGGAAACGCCTCAACGAGCCATTGGCCTTGTGAGGACTCTCACAAATTGGTAGCAGAGGCAGAGGCAACGCTTCCAAGCCAGCAGCAGAAGCAAAATGCCTGGAGGTTCCAGCAAGAACCCCTCTGAGATGGATGGTAGGAGATCCCCAATTGCGACGAGTCTTCAAATCAAGGATGGCAGCCCTGCATCGAACCTGATGCAAGCTTCGATCCAGTTAAGGACACGGATGACCTATGCCCCCAGAGAAGCGCCAGGGACCACTTCCTTTGCATGCCTCCGTACAGCTGCAAGCCACAGAGGGAAGCATGGAAGGCCTGCAGTCCACCCAAGACTGCCCAGACACCCGAGAAGCGGCCTGGAACCAGGCCACCCCCAGCGTAGACCAGCTGACTGACCAGGAATGCAGGGAGCTGCTCCGAACGCTCCTTGCAGCGCGAAGGACGCCACAAGCCTCTCCGTGAGGGATACCTGCGCAGGGGGCCTCTGGACACCGGTTAAGTCCTTCCCCAGCACCCAGGAAGCCCCCCTAACATGGCACTGGCCACCCTGAGGGACCCCGGAGCTTTTGGCGGGAAATTTCCTGCCAAATTGTGACCTGCAACTCCCAGAGGCAACCAAATGCAAAATGGCGGCCACCAGGCCACCAACCCCAGCGAGGCTTGATAGGCCTCAGCTAGGCCTCGAGGCCCAGCAACCGGTGGCAGCCAGCCAAAGTGGCACACAAGCCACCCCAACCGGAAAGCCTCGAGGCCTATGCAAGCCTCGAAGCCTGCCCAGCCGTGCCTGCTACAGCAGGGATTAGAGCAGCCATTCAGGTCCTGGAGGCCACAATGACTGCGGCCTCGCCATTGGAGTTAGCCAGCCTCCCTCGCTACCCCCAGAAGCCTGACTGGGGGGGCGTCCAGTCTGGAGCCCCCCAGCTGCGCCCCATGCCTCCAGAAGGCCTCAGACAGTCTTCAGGCCCAGGCCCAGGCCCCGGCCTGCAGGCCTAGGCATGGGCCTGGCCCAGAGGCAGAGACACACATCCGCTCCCTCCGCCTCCTGGGCTGAAATGAGTTCTGAGCATGCTCAGTCAGGGCCAGCTTAAAGAGAAAAATACCAACCTTTACCAGCAAAGGGATCCCTCTTCCATTCACCTCAATGGAAAGTTCACAGAGATACAGAAATGGGCAAAGAGCTGGGGAAAATTTCCTTTATTCCCAAACCTCTGCATCTGCTCTTCCAAATAATTTTGAAAAATTGCCATCTTGGAGGGAAAAATTTTAGCAGCTGGAATAAGGAAGTGCAGGTTTGTCTCTTAAAGGAAGGGACTCTATTAATGATTTTGGACCCCCACCTCTTCCCCTGGGGCCTCAAAGAAGAATGGTATCATAGTAAAGCATATACCACTCTACTAAGCTCATTGGATGCTAACTTGAACCCCAGCATTCCAGATGGGCTCACAGCTGGCAAAGCTTGGGGCTTGTTATATAGCTTCTTCAACAGCGACAGCCTGGGCTCCACCATCAGGCTCACATCTGAGTTTTATAACACCAAGCTGAGATTTGGGGATAACATGGCAGAGCATCTGGGAAAATTGAAGGCGCTCAGGGCAGAACTGGTGCTCAGGGACTACCCTGTAACTGAAGCGAACATGATTGCTGTTATTCTGGCATCTCTGGACAAAAGCTGGGGCAATTACATTGTTTCGCTGGAGGGGACCAGGAAGGAAGCCATGACTGTCCTACCTCACAGGGAGGCTCAATGAGGACAGGAGGTGTAGAGTTGCAGGAGAATACGCCAGAGCCACCACTCAGCACGCCAGCAGGAGGTACAACTCAGAGCAGGTTGAAGGGGAAAGGAATTCAGACGAAGGGAAAGAAATTCAGACCTGGGTAGATAAGAGAGCTCTGAACCAGCCAGGCAGCCTCGTCTCCACACAAAAAACCCTCCTTGAGCACTGCCCGCTGAACTTTTATTCACCTCCAACATTACAAAAAACTCCATCCATCTCATACAACATAGGATACACAGATAATTGGATACATAGAGAATTTCTCAGGTGCCTATGAGATCATACAAAAACAAGATACTATGTGAAAGCTTTATCATAGCATTTCCCAAACCTCCCACATGCCAGCCTGCCTGTGAGCCAGGAGAGTTTGGTCTCAACTGTAACCCAGGTGGAGGCCAATTCAGGGGGGCTTGGGAAAGCTGAAGGCTGAGAAACCAATTTTGTATGTACTCGTACTCTCAACCCCCTGCCACAAAGACTGGTAGCCCCACTGGCCTATGGTTACTGGACTCTGGAGCTTCATCCCATATTGCCAATATCAAGCAAGGGTTTAAAAAAGGTTGAGGATTAACTTCTCTGTCAAGGTTGCCAACTTGGTTGTTGGGGAGGGCACTGTCTCTGTACCAGGGCTGGGAAATGTTGAGGGAGTATTGCATGCTCCAATCTGTTAAGCATTATCAAGTTATGTGATGATGGCAGGGTGGAGGTATTATTTTGTAAGGGGGGAGGTCATGTCACTCGGGACCAGAAGGTCATTGAGAGTGTTACCATCATAAATGGTTTGCCATACTTCTCCCGAGGGCCCAGCCACAGAGGACAGTCTACCGGGTGCCACCTCAGAAAGGGCCTACGCACGGAAAGAGAAAGGCCCCACAACAAGCCCCAAGGCTGTCTAAGGAGCGCAAGGACGAAGCAGTTGCACCCAAGCCGCCTCAGCCAGCCCCACGGCTTTTCAAGGCCAGTGTGGGCAAGAGACCCGAGCCTCAGCAGGCACCATAGGCAGGTAAGCCCAAAAAGGAACCTAAGGTGCTGGCACCGCTCAAGGCAACCAGAGCCAAGAGGGTGTCAATGGGGAGGCTGCTCCATGATAAGTGTGCCCATCTTTTACATCGAAGATTAGGTCATGCGAGCTTCCCCGTGGTTAAAAAGATGGGAGTTTGCTGAGGTGGTCGACCTCGGGGGCATACGCGGTGGGCTCTAGATCCCGCCACATAGACATCCGCTATAAAAATGTCAGGCAGCTTGCCAGAATGGGATTCATACATGTCAAAACATTGTGGTACAACTGATAGCTGACCTGTTCACCAAACCTGTACCCATTGACTGGCACAACCTTCTGTGTAAGCATTTGTGTTTGGTCTTGTGAACGTGTACAATGCATCTGTATGTCTACGAGACCTGCTCGCCCCCTCACATACACTCACTGGTCCCTGTCATTGGCTGGCAAGAAGGGGAATTGTTAAGTTGTTTTTGTGCCAGCCATGGCAGTTCCTTAAAAGGTCACCAGATGGGAGCAAAGGTGCCTCTTTGCTCTCACTGATGGGTCAGGGGCCTTTGGCCCCTGCAGCCCCATTGGAGTGTTAATGGCCCTTCGGCCCCCTCACTCTCATTGGTAAGGAAGGGGCCAGGAACTACCTATAAAAACCCCTGCACAGGGGCTACTCTTCAGCTCTTGTTCTAGCTCCCTTTGGGACTGATCCATGGGCTCAATCCAGGCATGGATGCCTCCATGCCATGGAACTCTTTTTCTTTGCTTTATATTTAAAATAAAGCTTTCACCTGATTGCATCCCTGCGTGCTGCCTTTTGCTTGGAAGCGCCTCAACGAGCCATTGGCTTTGTGAGGACTCTCACAAACATCGCCCCAAAACTACGGCGTTTTTGGAGTAGGAATCAAAACTAGGGCCAATTTTCAGGGTAGATCTGACTTTTGTGACACACGGTATACAGACAGAATTTAAACAGAATTTCTAATACCACCAGACCTGTAATAAAAGCTTTTGGGGGCATACGGGGGGGGGGGTGTCCCCATTTTGCAACAATAGGCTGTGACAACCTACAGCCTACTTGTGAAGATGGGCCTTAAGCGTACAACCAAACTACAGTATCAATACCAGGCGGCTAAAAATCCTTTTGGTTCAGATTGGCTAAAATTACAAAATCTATGGCTTCAGAAGATTTTAAAGATTAATATACAATTGAAGACAAGAGTTCTCTTATTTTGGGATGGATCCGACAACCGCAGTTCTCTGGAGCAAAATTATGAAGACGTTGGATTAGAGGAATAATAGTCAAAAGAACCAAAGGGAAAAAATGTCATCTTTTCCAGTGTGTGTCAAGTGCACCTGAAGAGAAATGTACGAGGACCAGACTCTGAAATCACCACCACAGGAAGGACATATACACAATTTTTGTGTAATTAGAGAATCCTTCAAGATTTGAGTGTCCCAATTGCCTGCTCATCCTTCTCAGAGTTCAGTGAATTAGGGAGGTATCCTGAGCCCTTTCTGAACGTCATCCCGTAGTTCTGGGTTCAAAAACTGCTTCAGCCTCTTTTGCTTAAGTAATAGAATCTGCCTTTCTTAACCTATAGTACCTGCTCTACGATGCTAGGTTGGTGTTCATGGGTAGCCACAGCTTTCCACTATACCCTTCCCCTATATCCTGCTTCCTAGGATTCTCCATTTTATGCCCAATATTCAGTTTTGCAGGAATCCCCCCTCCTCTAAGCATTCCTGCAAATGTCTTGAAATCACCATCTGGTTAAGAATCCTAGGTTATCAAATTTGTTTTATCAGCCTTAGTAACTGCTCCAATCTCTGGCAAACGAGTGGCATTATGACACTTGTATAATAAGCAGTTCGAGGAACAAGTGAAGGATCCTATGTTGACCTGGGCTAAAAATCTGGGACATGGCATTGACCTTGATACATGGCAAACGCTCTGGGACAGAAATAAAAAGGTAACACTGGCTTCATCTTATAAAGAAAACCTATTCAAAATGTTCTACCGATGGCATCTCCTTACAGCACGTTTAGCCAAAATGTGTAAGACGGTTATCTCCCAAATGTTGGAAATGCTCCGAAGAATTAGGTACATATTTTCATACATGGTGGGTCCTGTAGCAAGTCACAAAGATTTTGGCAAATGATTTGGACATGGCTAAAAGAAATATTAAGACAAGAAGTCGAGTTTAGTCCAGAATTTTTCCTTTTGGGCTTAACAAAAGAGAAATACCCCAAAGACGAGTTGTATCTGGTGATTCATATTATTACAGCAGCAAGAATGTCATTTGCCCAGAATTGGAAAAGGAGTGAAATTCCAGTAGAAAACGAGGTAATAAGGAAAATTTGGGAACGCGCAGAAATGGATAAACTAACTTTGGAAATTAAAAATTAAGACCAATCAGGTTACTACAAAATTTGAAATAAATTTTATTTTTGGCGGGAACAAAAGGAAGGTCTCTATTAGAATTTATAGATTGGTTGTTTGTTCTAAGTATTGTATTATATATAATTGATATGTATCTTTAAATGTATTTTATGTGTACATATACATATATGAATATTGTAGACAAGAAGGTATGTCAGTCCATTTGTACCGTGTCCAATAATAAATTTAATATTTTTTTTTTTAAAAAAGACACTTGTATTGCCCATCTACATCACTCAGTCAAAAACCACACCTTTGACCAGTTGTCACTATGCATGACATGGTATCTATCTTAATTGAAGATGCTCAATCCTGTCAAAAGAAACACTGCATTCATACAATACGCTCAGTTTGGTCAATGCCAACCTTGTTTATTCAATGAATTGGGACCAGGTTACCCTGTTTCTACCAACCCAATTCTATTTTATTCAGTAGATTTGAGTATGTTATGGTCCCGTCAGCCAAAGAATGTCAACTGTTGGGGCTCCCATTCTGCCATAGCACCTGCCTTCTAGAACATTCTCCCTTTGGAGATTAGAATGACTGCCAAATTGGCCTTTTATAAAACTCAAGACCTGGTTACATGCCTGGGGGATCCTGAGGTTAAGACTATTCCCTAGTGTCGTGGAAAAATCCAATGAAAAAAACAAGAGACAGCAACACAAAGCAATACTTCTTACTTTAAGATTCAGAGGTTTATTTTAGCAATATTTGGCAACATACACAATATCACTTACATTAACAACCCACTGCAATGAGGTCCAATGGCGTAGCAGTTCCAAATAACAACTATAGGCCAATGGCAAATCAATATAAGTCCAGTCCCAACTCTTTATACCTTCCCTTTCCTGTCTTTAAGACTGTAGACAGATGGGACTTCCGGGTGGCAAGGCGCCGCCGCAGACAGCTGCTTTTAGCTTGTCAGCTTCGCGGCTTTGTAGAACCGCTGAAAACAGCGCCGATCAGCTGTTTCGGCGGTTCGGAAGCCCCCTCCTCGGGAGAAGAGGAGGGGGTGAGTTTCCAAGTAGGGGAAGGGCTCTCTGGGGCCGTCAGGGCTTAAAGCTCTGGCGGCTGGAAGATTGAGCCCCCCCGAAGCTTGGATTTCTCCGGGCTGCGCAGCGTGTCTGCTCCGTTTTTCCTGGAGCAGAACAAGGCGAACGCAACCATCCCTGCCTACAAGAATGGACTTTGGAAGATAATGGAAGCAGGCAGAGCGATGCAAGAGAACAAGGAGTAAGTGAACTTTTGAACTTTGGCTCAATCTACATTGAAGACTTAGAAAGTGAAAGTGCGTAGTTGCAAAAGGGGGAAAAAATGGCGGCTAAATCTTCTTCTAAACTTCCTAAAACTGCGGGGGCTTCCCCCCTGCCGCAATCTTCAGCGCAAGTGTTAGCACCTCCTGCACCTCTACCTTCGCCTGTCTTAACAGTTAAAGTTTTGGAAGATGCTTTGGAAAAACATTCACAGCATTTGGCTGAGATGATAGATGAGAAGATGGATGAGAAGCTGACAGAAAAATTTACAGTAATGAGGGAGGACATCTTGCTTGCATTTCAAGGCATGGCGATATGTATTGAACGCCTTGACGAAAGAGTGGAGGATCTCACTCAAAATAATACTAAACTGGATGCAAAGATACTAGAGACTGAGAATGTGGTGGATAAAATTGATTACGACTTGACATTGGTACAATATCATGAAATGGAGTTTGCTGTGAGGATAAGAGGTCTTAAGGAGAATTTAAAGGAAGATTTGAAAAAATTAAGTTTCTGTTGCTCTCGAAGACGTGCTGGGAAGGCCAGCTGAAGGAATTGCAGAAGATATAGACAAAATTTTCCGTGTTAACTCCTGGATTGCGAGACAAAGGAAATTACCTAGAGATGTGGTTGTTTACTTTACAAAGAGAGCAATCAGGAATGAAGTTATTCAAGTTTCTTATAATACAAAGCTTGTGATTGCTGACCAAGAAGTTTTGGTTTTAAAAGAGATCCCTCCAAAAATCCTAAGGAAACGTAAGGAATTTGCATTTCTAGCACACGAGCTTAAGCGACGCGATGTCAGGTTCAGATGGGAGATTCCAGTGGGTATGGTGGTAATGTTTGAAGATACAAGATACCGTTTCGCTACGGTCCTGCAGGCACGTGATTTTTATAGTAATGTTTTAAAAGCAATTCCTATACCACTTCTGGAACCAACAAAGGAGGGAAAGTCTTATGATGCTGAAGGAATACAGATAGATGAGACAGCAGCAGGAGTGATTCAAATTTCAACAGTAGAAGAAGCAAAGGACCAGAGGGTTACCCGAGCTGCTTCGAGAAGAGCCAGACGTGAGCAAGACCAAGACCAGCAGAATGTTGTGGAACCTTCAAAATGTACCTATAGCCAAGCTGTGGGAGGAGCGCGACCTAAAAATGTAAAAGGGATTCTGGAAAACGCGCTTCAAAAGCTTCGGGTTGCCAGAAATGGTGACTAAGTTTTTAACTTGGAATGTTAATGGATTAAACTCACCACAAAAGAGAAAGAAAATTTTTCAATATTTAAAGCAATTTAAGACTGACGTTATTTGCTTACAAGAAACACATATTAGAGTTATGGACCAAAAGTATTTATCAAATTTAAGACTAGGTACACAATTTATTGCCTCTGCAGTTAACAAGAAAAATGGAGTGGTTATTTATGTCAAGAATACAATT
The DNA here is from genome assembly GCA_024449315.1 of Daboia siamensis. Taxonomy (NCBI): domain Eukaryota; kingdom Metazoa; phylum Chordata; class Lepidosauria; order Squamata; family Viperidae; genus Daboia; species Daboia siamensis. The sequence continues at coordinate 83,004 of JAKJMR010017236.1, forward strand.
ACAGCAGAGTTAATTGAAGCTGATCAACAAGGAAGATATGTTATTGTGGACTTGTTACTAGAAGGTAAAAGAACTCTTTTGGTTGGATTATACGCGCCCAATCAACAGCAAGCTGACTTTTATAGTTTGTTACACAGCAGGATTACCCAATTGGATTACAAATCTTTTATTTTTATGGGAGACTGGAATGGTGTTCTGAATGTACAAATGGATAAGAGTGGATCTTACAGAAGTACCCCAAGTCATGCTAAATTGCCTAAATCTTTTTTTGAAATGATGGACGATATGGAATTACGTGATGTTTGGAGGGAAAGGAACTTACAAGAAAGAGACTATACTTTCTTTTCTGATAGACACCAATCTTTTTCCAGGATTGATTTTATACTATTGTCTAATGACCTTTTTTTTAGAACTAAGAGGATAAAGATTTGTTCAAAGACTATGTCTGATCACAGCCCAGTTTGGCTAGAGATTGGAAAAGACAGTAGAGAACGACGTTCCTGGCGTTTAAATGAGAATCTGTTCAGAAATCAGAAAAACGTGGAAGAGTGTAAGAAACAGATGTTTTTTTTGAAACGAATATGCATAAGGGTACTTCTATGGAAATGGTATGGGATGCTAGTAAGGCGTATATGAGAGGTGTGTTGATATATCTTAATAATAAATATAGACGCAATTTGGAATTTAGGAGGAAAGAATTGGAGACAGAGATTAAGGAAAAAGAAAAGGCTTTAATTTTGAATCCATCGGATGTGAAGATTAAAGAGACTATTAAGCTGTTAAGAGGACAATTTGATAAGTTAATGGCTGATCAGGTGGCAACTAATCTACGGTTTGCAAGGCATAATACTTTTTGCAATGCCAATAAACCAGGCAGATGGTTAGCTTATATGTTAAGAAAGAAGCAAAGGGTTTCTAATATAGATAAAATAGAACATAAGGGAAAGATTGTGTATCAACAGAATCTTATTAAGGAAACCTTTGTTGATTTTTTTTCTAAATTATATGCTAGTGATAAGATTAATGAAACGGACATTGATTTATATTTGAAAGATTTTAGCATCCCGGTTCTTACGCAAGACCAAAAAGAAGAAATGAATCAGTTGATAACAGAGGAAGAAATATACTTGGCAATTAAACAGTTAAAAGTAGGTAAAGCACCAGGCACTGATGGTTTGTCTGCTGTGTATTATAAAAATCTACAGTTTGAGATGATAAAGCCATTAAAGGAACTGTTTCAGACAATTCAAAAAGGGGGAGGAGTGCCTCCGTCTTGGAAAACTGCTTTTATTTCTTTAATTCCTAAAGATGATCAGGACGCTACTCAAGCAAAAAACTATAGGCCAATTTCACTTTTGAATACGGACTACAAGATATTTGCTAAGGTTTTAGCTAGTAGACTTATGAGGGTATTGCAACAGGTAATTCATGGTGATCAAACTGGGTTTATAAGTGGTAGACAAATGAAAAATAATGTGAGACATATAGTTGATTTGTTGGAATTTTTGGAAAGGAATAACCAGATCTCTGCAGCATTGATTTTTTTGGATGCTGAAAAAGCCTTTGATCAATTGGATTGGAAATTTTTGTTAAAAGTATTAGATAAAATGAATTTTGGGGATGAATTTTTACAACCAATTAGGGCAATATATCAGAAGCAAACAGCTCGAATAATTGTTAATAATAGTTTGACTGAAATGTGTAATATTGAAAAGGGCACGAGGCAGGGTTGCCCGTTATCACCCTTGTTATTTGTTTTAACGTTGGAGATATTATTGATTAAAATACGGAATTCGGAAACAATTAAGGGAATTCAAATAAGAGATCAGGACTATAAATTGAGGGCGTTTGCGGATGATCTGGTTATTACTTTGACACATCCAGAAAATTCTGTTATGGAATTGATGGAGTTAATATCGCAATATGGGAAAGTTTCTGGATTTAAGATTAACATACAAAAAACTAAAATTTTATCTAAAAACATGACAGCATTACAAAAGGTTTCTTTAGAAAGCTTAACTGGATTTGAAATTGTTGAAAGGGTTAAATATTTGGGGGTATATCTAGCACCCTCAAATGTTAAATTATATAAAAATAATTATGAAAAGTTATGGAATAAAGTGCAAAAAGAATTGGATAGTTGGAAAAAATTACAACTATCATTATTGGGAAGAATTGCAGTAGTAAAGATGAATGTTTTGCCAAAATTTTTATTTTTGTTTCAAATGATACCCATTCTCAAAAAGGATTCAAATTTGGAGGAATGGCAGAAGGGTATTAACAAATTTGTTTGGGCAGGGAAAAGGCCACGGGTCAAATTTAAAATTATGCAGGATATACGCGAAAGAGGTGGTCTAAGAATGCCCAATCTTAAATTATATTATGAAGCTGCTGCATTAGCAGCTATAAGTGATTGGATCAATTTGACACAGGGGAGACTGTTAAATCTTGAAGGGTATGATTTGTTATTTGGTTGGCATGCATATTTACTGTATGACAAAAAGGTAGATAATGTGTTCAAAATGCATATTTTGAGGTATGCTTTGTTGCGAGTTTGGAAAAAGCACAGACAAAAGTTAAATTATAAGATACCGTTATGGGCAATACCCAAACACGCAATAGAGAATATAAATGTTGGATTTAAACATGATGTGACTACATATAAGGAAATTTTGAGCTTGGAGAGGAATGTGTGGTGTTTGAAGTCATATAATCTTTTACGAGAAAAAAAGATTGTACAAACTTGGTTTCAATATGGACAATTACAAGCCAGATGGAAAGAAGATCAGAAGATTGGTTTTTTGATGGATGAAAATTTGGTAAAACAAATTAGAAATCAGGGACCAGCGCATATTAAACGGATATATCTTGCATTGATAGAGATTGACTCAGAAACAGAGATTGTTAAGGATTGTATGATAAAATGGGCACAGAATATTCAGGAAGTTATCACAATGGACACTTGGGAAAAGATCTGGGTGAGAAATGTGAAATTTACGCAAGCTCAAAATCTAAGAGAGAACTTTTATAAAATGTTTTATAGATGGCATTTAGATCCTAGAAAGTCAGCAAGTATGTATCCGAATTACCAGCCCAAATGTTGGAGATGTGGTGGCGAAGATGCAACGTATTTTCATATATGGTGGACTTGCAAAAAGATCAAACCATTTTGGATTAAAATTTGGTGGAATATGCAGAAGATATTCAAGAAAAGGATAAAGTTTTGTCCGCAATTGTTTTTACTGGGCATTATTACTGATACTATTGTGTTGGACATTAATTTGATGTTGAACTTAATTACGGCAGCGAGACTTTTAATAGGGCAATATTGGAAGAAGGAAGAATTGCCGACTATAGAGGAATGGACTTTAAAAGTTTCCAACCTGGCGGAAATGGCAAAGATCTCAGCATATTTGAAAGATCATTCTCAACAACGATATATTGTGGAGTGGAAGAAATGGATTGATTACATCCAGAATAAATATGGGACTAAAAAGTTTCATCTAGCATTTGAATAAGTATATTGCTTGTAGTCAACTTATAAGAGCTAAAGTGCGAGAGATTTAATAGTTTATTGTTGTTAGCATATGAGAGTTTATGATTGGTTATTTTATTTTTATACCTTGTATCTAGCTCTGGGAAGTCCGGGGGGGGGAGGGGGGAAGGGGAGGGTGAGAGGGTGGGATAGGGTTGGGGAGGGTTGGGGGATGGGATGTAATAATTAAAATGTATTGAAAAACTTTTCAATAAAAAAAAAAAAAAAAAGACTGTAGACAGATGGTCCAGCAATCTTACGCTTTCTGCTGAACTTAACTTTCATGTGTACTTTGGAACCCGCATCCATCAGCTACTTACAGTTCCCTATTTCTTACTGTTCCAATCATTATGTTCTAAATATGCTTGAAACAAGCAAGCTTAAGCAAAACCGTATTAAGTAAAGTACAATTGCAAACTGCAAAATTAAGCACAGCACAGACTTTGGTTCAATACTTTTTTCCATGAGGCCCCAGCAAGAATTATATTCGCTCAACATTGGAAAAATGGAGATTTACCAAGGAAGTTAAGAGTTAATTTAAAAAAAAATAAGTTTGTGCAGAAATGGATAGATTTGACATTGAAAATTAGAAAGGATTCAGTTTATTTTAGAACATGGGATGTTGGAACCCTACCCAGCATTCCGCCTCACCTCCTCCCAACCCTCCGCAACCCCAGGCCTGCTTGCATTTAAGGGCACAAGGAGACTTTGAAATTGGCAACACGTTTTCTCCTCCACACAAATCTGGAGACATTCCCAGGCCATCAAGGCCCAGGGTTGTGGTGTTCAAAGAGCCAAGGGTGGCACCTACTCTGGAACAGTTGGGGAACAAAGGAACATCTGGGGATGCCCCAACAGTTTTTAGCGCTCAGCTCTACTATACCAGCAAATCAAGCAATTGCACCAGGGTTATCTTTGTAGGTAGATGCACTTGAAGCAGGCAGAGTACCACTCAACCTGGATCCCAGAGGGCCAACTTCCCCCTTTGGCCTCAAGGCCCCCGAAAAAGCCCTAGTGGGGTGGGATCTTGGCTCATTGCAGGCACCCTGATGAGCATTGCATAGCCATAGGATATTTGTCTACATACAGGTAGTCCTTGTTTAGCAACGGTTTACAATTACAACACTGGTGACAAAGTAACTTTGCAGCCAATCCTTGCATTTAGAACTTTTTCAGGTTTGTGTGGCAAATGGAAGCTGAAGTAAGATCTTAAGTCAGTTGCAGTTTCACTGAGTGACTGCATTGCTTAACCACAGAGTTGCTGGTCCCAATTATGGTAGGTAAATGAGAACTACCTGTATTTCTATGTCCTTTTTGGTAGGGTAGAGCACTTCAAATTCAGGAAACCTTCTTAAAAAAGGACCAGAGATTTACTTTTCTCAGGCTAGAAGTGCCCCTGAAGTACACACACACCCCCTCCCAAGAAACAGCAATTCAATACATCAAAAGCACACCGGGCAACAGAAGATCCCACTTCAGTTTCCATTAAATTTACAGCTTTACCTTGTGCAGCAGAAACCCAGCAGCTGCAAAATTACCCGTAACAGCCTGGAATTAAAAATTGTCAAAAGTGACTTCCGGTGGCAACACCACGCCGAATGGCAGCTTTTCTCTGGCCGCTTGCCCCGAGGCTTTGTAGAGCCGCGGAGACAGTGACAATCAGCTGTTCCACGGCTCGTAAACTTCCCCCTCGGGAGAAGAGGGGTTGGTGAGCTTTCTCGGATAGTGGCAGAGCTCCCCAAGACCTCCCAGATTTATCTGGGTGTCGGAGGGTGAGAGCCCCCACAGAGTTCAAGGTTTTTCTCCGAGTCCAGGATGCCTTTGCTCTGTGCAGAGGTAAAGCTAGACGCTGCATCCACATCTGTGGATTATAGTGAGTTACGATTGCTTTTTAAGCAGACAGAGCTGACCAGGAGGAGTAAAGTTTCAAGTATTTAGAACTTTAACTCGAGGTGCTTTAATCTTCTCCATATATAAATTTGACTTTGAAAGAGAAAGAGTAAAGATGGCGCCCAAATGTTTTTTCCTTAAGACTTTGTTTAAAACTTGAACAATATTGGATTTTAGAGTTTTAAAAGAATTTTTCCTCTTTTCTTATTATTATTGCTATTAAGAGTACCCTCTCCCCTTTTTTTTTCCTCTTGGATTCTACTTTATTTTTTATTTGTAGTGCAGAGGGAAAGTGAAAGTGATAAGAGAAAGTGAATTGGAAAATAGCTTCAAGACTGCAGGCAATTTCTGTTGTTTCTAAAACCTCTTATCTCTTCTGTCATTCAACCCACTGCAAAATCCAGATCCCCTCCTCCCTCTCCTCCACCACCAGCACTTACACTCAAGGACCTGCAGGATGCTTTGAAGTTGCAGGCACAAGAAATGACTCAACAAATAAAGGAAGAGGTAGCTGATCTTCTTGAGCTTAAAAATAGCATTTCAATAGCTGGCTGCACAAATTGAATGTTTAGATGACCGCATGGATGAGGTTGTGGAAAATAGTATTGCTAAAGCAGAAAATAAAATTGATAAAACGGAGGATGAGGTGATTTCTCAATATAAAGAAATGGAATTTGCTTTTGAGAATAAGGGGGTTGAGAGAAAACCCTCGTGAGAATTTACTGGAAGAGGTGATTAAGGTTATTACTCCCATCTTGGGATGGGATCCTAAGGAGTTATCAAGGGAGGTGGAAAATTTTTTTAGGGTTAATTCCTGAATTGCAAGGCAGAAGAATTTACCTAGAGATGTGATTTATTTTTCTAAGAGGTCACTTCGAAATGAGATTATCCAGGCCTTCTATCAACAGAGATTTCAAATTGCAGGTCAAGATATTATAATTTTGAAAGAAATACCTCCAAAGATGTTGAGAGAAAGGAAGGATTTTGTTTTTTTTGTCTGATGAACTTAAAAATCGACAAATTCAGTTCAGATGGGAGATTCCTATTGGAATAGTGGTGAATCATGCAGGGACACGATATAGACTTAACACGATTGCTAAGGCAAAAGAATTTTATACTTATGTCCTGAAAGCAGGTTCACCACCATCTCCATTGCTTAAGAGAATGGAAGATAAACAAGTTGAAGGCGCATCAGCAGTTTGTTGGAGAGGCACAAGTGGTTGAACCCACTGAACAAGAGTGATGTTAAAGGATGATTCAAAAGACCAGAGAATGACATGTGCAGCGCATAAATGGAGAGAAAAGGAACAACTGAAACAGAAGATGGACGCTTGGCCTATGATACAAGGCCCTGTTATCACGGAGCCGGTGGGAGGGGCGCGACTGAAGAGACCAAATGCGGATCTCCAGGTGGCGTTCCAGGTCGCTGAGGATGGCGATAAAGCTTTTGACATGGAATGTTAATGGCTTAAATTCACCACAAAAACAAAGTGTTTCATTATTTGAAGCAACATAAAAATGATGTTTGCTTACAAGAAACCCATATTTGTGCAAAAGATCAAAAATATTTGATTCTCAGTTGGGACTTCACTTTGTAGCATCTGCTCGAGTGTGTGGAGTGGTTATCTACTTTAAAAGAGACTATCTGCTAGTTAATTGAATCTGATCCACAGGGAAGATATGTTATTATTGAACTATTGTTACAAGGCAAAAAGATTCTTATTATTGGATAATATGCTCCTAAACCAACAGCAAGGAAAGTTTTATAAGTTTTTACATGATAAACTAATTCAATCGGATTATAAATCTGTTATTTTGATGGGCAATTGGAATGGTGTTTTGGATTCAAGTAAGGACAAGAAGAGGTCTTCTAAAAATTCTCTTATGTATTCTAGATTGCCTAAGTTTTTTTGATTTGAAAGAAGACTTGGAACTAAGAGATATTTGGCGGGAGCGGAATTTGGAGGATAGAGATTTTACTTTCTTTTCCGATAGGCATCAATCGTTTTCTAGAATTGATTTTTTTAATTACTGGTGATCTTACTTCCAGGGTCAAGATTTTTCCTAGAACGTTGTCAGATCATAAGTCCTGTATGGATGGAATTATTCAGGGAAGATGGGACAAGAAAATCTTGGAGGTTGAATGAAAATTTATTTAGATATGATGTACTTTCAGAAAAATGTAAAGATTTGAGTTTTTTGTTTTGAATATGCATAAAGGAACACCGATTGAAGTGGTTTGGGATGCCAGCGAAGCTTACATTTTGCTTTTGTCAGGGGCCCTCGTAACACAATGCCCCTTCCTTTGCACCCAGTCCTAAAAGCCGATTTTTCTAGCTGCTTCCCAGGGAAGCCAAGGTCACCAAATGAAAAGGACTGCAAAGTACTGTTCATCAGGGATTTAATTTAGTGCCAGGCGACCAGGGCTCACGTAATGCTGCTGGGTGACTCACCGCCACATAAGTGGCGAGTCAGACCCATTCAGAATTGTGCAGTGGTGCGCACGCATTTCAAGGCTCCCTTTGTGTAAAGAAGGATTCTGCCCTTGGCAGTGCCCGGCACAGGAGCCCGTGCGCCAAAGGAGCGGTTCCGCTGCTGGAGGGGCGTCTCAGCCGAGGCGTTGCAGAATCCAGGCCGGCTGGGCACCTCCACTCACCCTTGGCAGCACCCGACACAGGAGCCTGGCAGACTAAATCCCTATAGTGAAAGTATAAATTCCCCCCTCCCATCCCTGAAAAGGTTACACACATTGCCCAATTAGGTGCAATTATATTATGAGAAAATGTCTTGAGTTGGGTCAGACACCTGGTGAATCGTCCTTGATTCTCCCCGTCTTGCCTTTATCTTTGTAGCCTGCATTCCATTTCACCATCCTCCCCCCAAAACTTCATTGGCAAGCTAAGGAGCAATAATTGTTGCACCAGTTAAGTGTGTTGTGATTCTTCCCACCAGCGGCAGACAAGTCCGAGGAATCAGGTGAGGTGGTGCCTGGGTTCACATCGGAGTCTGCAGAAGGCTCTGAGGAACTCATGCGGAACCGGGCCTGTCTATTCACAGTCAGACAACAGCTGTTTTGGGAGCTGGAACTACGTGACCAGGAGGAACAGCTGGGGCCAGTCCCAGATGCGCAGAGGGGCGAGCAAGACAACTGAAGGTGGGGATGGCTCCAAAGGCAGAGACTAAGGAATCATCCCTGGGCTGGACTAGAAGTGGGAGAGGTGCTGGTTGCTGCGGACAACTCTTCATGTTCCAGTATCTTGTCGGATTTCTTTTGCCAATCATCCAAGTTTGTCAGATTGTGTTTTAATTTCTAATTGAGCCTTGCTGCTGCCAATAACTCAAGAGACTTTGTACTTACTTTATACTTATCTCAGCCAAATGAGAGCAGAAACTGCTACTCTTGTTTTACATCTAAGGGTTTGTTATCTGGAGTTTGTTCCATAAAGGCCTTAGATAAAAAAAAAAGGGGGGGGGTATTTTCTCACAAGCCCTGCCTTGCTAACTGAAATGAGGTTTACTCACGAGTAACCTGTTGAGTAGCACTGGCAAAGGCTGGGTCAGAATTAAAGTGAGCTTCAAAGCTTGACACCAAGAGGGTTTGAGGCTGTGATTTTGTACCAAGACAGTCTGATCTTTGGTGGGAGAGAAGATGGAGGTACACCCCCCCCTCCATAGGATGATCAATGCTTGTATTCTTCTCTCCAATGTTTCTACCTGTCCAATCCCAAAATTGGGCATGTTTATGGGTCCTGGTCAGCCAAAGAAATGTCAGCTGATGGGGAGCGACTACAAGGAACTTTTCCTCCATAGCACATCTTCTGAACGTCTGTCCCTTAAAAATAATGACATCGCTGCGAGCAAGTTTTCAAGTTGCCAAGCTAACAGGCAAGACCATTCGTAGAGGGAGAATTTGTTAAAGAATGCTTTCTTTTTCTGTTGCTAAAGAGATGTGTCCAGAGAAGGCTGGACACAGCAAGTCTTCCAGGATCTACAATTTACACGAAAGATTGAAGAAATGGGGGGGGGGGGATTTTCATCAGCATTTGCAAAACTCCTCAAAAAAAATAAACCACCTTGCTATTTTTTGTTGGCCCTCGACAAAAGCAACAATGTTCCGTGATTCTGCGCAACTTCTGATTTTCATTTCTGGGACAAATGATTATTTCGAGGGGACCTGCCCTGAAAAGCATCAAGACAAAAAAAACGGAGATGGTTCGCCAAAGGCTTCCGGTTGCCCTCCGGGTGAGATTCAAGGTGCTGGTCCAGATTATCTAAGGGAACACCTGCTGCCAGCATCAACTTCCTATCGTCCTGTGCGCTCCCACAGGGAGGGCCTCAGGGTACTGCCGGTTAAGGAATGCTGGCGGGTTATTCCCAGGGGAAGGGCGTTCTCTGTGGGCGCGCCAGCCCTATGGAACCAACTTCCCACGGAACTCAGGACTGCCCCCAAACTTCGCTCATTTCGCTGGAACTTGAAAACCTGGTTCTTCGAGCTGTTTGGCCCAGACTGAGAGGTTTTAACTTAATTGGGTTTTAGTTAACTTTAGGGACTGTAATTTAATCAGTTTTAACTGATTTTAATTTGTATGTTATGTATTTTAATTTTCCCTGTAAACCGCCCTGAGTCCTACAGGAATAAATAAATAAATGTGTAAACAATTTGAAGCTGGACTGGGGTTAAACTAGCCAGTGACAACTGATGATGCTCCTAGCATGGTGGGGGTCTACAAAAGGAAAAAAATACCCCAGGGGGGCTGGGCAAATTAATTTTCCAAGGGGTCAAACATGAGAAACTGGGGCTGTTGTAGGAGACCAAAGCCTTTTCCCAATTAGAATGAGACCTGCATCTCACTTCCTGTGCCAGTGCTGGTAAGATCTGTCAATCCCCGTGGGATGTTAGTCCCTCAAATAGCCCGCCAACCGTGCCATGAAGGGCTTTAAAGGCACCTGGAAGACTGGCACCCAATGCAGCTCATGAAGCTCGTGGCATTACTCCAAGGCTGTTCTTTGGATCCCAAGAACTGCCCACACCGTATTTATCAAGTCACAAAAGCATCTAGATTTATTGGCATAACCCATTGTTCCCTGTGGATAGATTCTTAATCCTGGTGGAATGACCTCCGCTCATTCCGCCGGGACCTTAAGACCTGGCTCTTTGAAGCTTTCTGGCCTGGACTGAGAGTATTAATTGGGGTTTTAACTGGATTTTAATTGGGATTTTTATATTCAAGTTTAATTTTAATTGTTTTTAATTTTTGTAATTGTTGTATTGTTTTCTTTTATAAAACCTTGTGAACCACCCTGAGTCCTACGGGAGAAGGGCAGTATATAAGTTTAATAAATAAACAACTTTTATTGAATGTTAGCTGAATTGCGTCTGGAAATCTAGAAATGTCGCTGGCACACAGGGCTCGATTAAGAAGGAACAAAAATCCTTGGGCACGCCACCAACACCCGCATATTTATTGAAGCCTAATATTCCACCCAAGGAGCAATTTTAACAAGCATTATCAATGTAGATCAAGCATATGAATTATGTATAGAAACCAGAACTTTCGAACTACCTTATCATCAAGAGAACCAATCGGTTGCTCAGAATTTAAATATAGCTCCAAACAACCAACCAAATCAGCGACCAACTGACCCAACACTGGCACACACAAGACGTTTATAATTTGAGGAAAACAGGTTAAGAAAATCATGCTGATGATGTTACCTAGTCTGGTAACGAAACCTTCAGAAACTAAATTGAAACCAGCTTGGGACAGCAAAACCACTGCACTGCCAAATGTCTAAAACACGAGTCACAAGTTAATTTTCTAGTTTCGATCCAACCTTCTCAAGACTTTCCAAGGAGTTGTAAAACCACCCCCAGAACTTTGGATTGGCAGCACCCAAAGAATTTTTCAAGCAAAGTTGTTATCTCCAAGAACTCAAGGTTTCTGAAAACGTGGAACTTGTGTTGACCCCCTCCACAATCAAGAGGAAAAAAAATCTCCACAATGTACAACTTCTCAAAGTCCCCGAGACCGTACCTGACACAATGCCCCCCCCCTCCATATTATTCCTGAAACCCTTTGGAAGGTGTCTCACTCACACAAAAACATGGTGTGACCAGACAAGACACCCATCAAAGCTAATACCAGCCAGGGCATAAAACAAAACTAAAATAGATGTGCATGAATGGAAACCGAGATTATGATAAATTGAAGAGCACCTGTCACCACCATCATTAAGGTCTTTGCACTTTTTTGTGAGGCTCTTTAATCAAGCAATGGATCTGCTCCTTCCGTCGCGATTTGAAAACATTTTTATTTGTACAAGCCGGCCTGGCCTGATGAGGGATGGGTGGTTTTTTAATGTTTGTATTGGATTTTAGTCGGGCATGTTTAATTCCTTTTTAATTTTTGTATTTTTTTATGTTTATATTTGCCCTGTACACAGCCCTGAGTCCTTCGGGATAAGGGCGGTATATAAATAAAATTATATTATTGATCATATCCAGTGGCGTAGCGTGGGAGGGGGTGCAAGGGGGGGCGGTTGCACCGGGCGCAACATCTGGGAGGGGGGCGCGCTCAGACTCACAGCTCTCTGCCCCTGCCTGGCTCACTCACTCTCTCTCACTGCAGTGCTGGCTGTGTGAATCCGAGCCGCCGCCCACTGTGGAGGGAGGGGGTGCCAGGCGTGCGGTACGGTGCGGAGAGCGAGAGACTATCTGGGGGAGGGACAGTGCAGCGGCCGCCCAGCGGAGCCCCGGGTGCTGACAACCCACGCTACGCCACTGATCATATCCATACCCTACTAAGAGCATTTTCAAGAAAATGGGAAAAACCCTATTACCTAATAACCCTGGAAGGTACTCGCTCCTTCAGACACCCCCAATACCCAACATATTTCAGCCTAGCCTACCCACAGACTTCTCCGCAAATTCCATATAAAGTATACACTGATAAATCTCATCCTATTTTTGTCATCTTTTCTCTCCTTCTCTATAGGACTAAGGCCTTTTCCAAAAAGACCGGGGGGGGGTGGGGGGGTGGTACAGAATGTCAGGCCTGGTATCTTCAGCTTTTTTGCTTTGCTAGTAAATCCTGCCATAAAGTGCAAGGGAGGAAGGCATTGGAGAAATACGGTGAAGGAGAATGGAAAATCAAGATCACCCAAGACAAGACAAGCTAACCAGAACCAGAGGTATCAAATCCAGAATAAACCACCCAAGGATACACAGCCCGAGAACAGAATGCGAAACTACATCCAGAGGGACCAAAACAGACATGAATACTATTGGATGCTGGTGGACTGGTCAAAGGGGGAGGGTGGATATTTCTTCCCCCCCCCATAAGCCATTTGTAACTTTAGTGAGCGTTTCTCTCTCAAGTGTGTAAGTCAGGATAGACCTGACACCAACACCTGCGGCAAGCAATTGCCCTCCCACTTTTAAGCTTCCCCCCCCAGCCAAATTTGGCTGCAAACAAGTTGTGTTAAAGACACAGCTGTTGGGGTGATGGGTGTGCCACTGTGGTAATGAAGCAGCCTAAAAATGATACTTTCCTCCACTAGGAGGACTCACAAGGTGTTAGGAACCACCCCAATTCACATCTTAGGAAATAAGGACTCTTGGAGCCAAGTTGTCCAAAAGGGAAAATTTTTTGCTAAGAATAAAGATTGGTTGTGGAGATAGGAGACAGGATCTGGTCTTGAGTCACGTTTCAAATCTATTTAAGCATTCCTGGTTCAACCCACTCCCCTCAAAACTCCATTTGGTTAGGATCCCATCAATTTGGTTGTCAGATCCTTCCTGGGAAGAAAGGAACTTTGTGCATTCCTTTGTTGACTGCCTTCTTCCTACAGACCCAGACAAATCACTTCCCCCCCCTTTGTTCCCCCAGATCAAAGGTTCTTTGAAAGCATCTACAGATACTGAATAAACAATCCCCCCCCCCCCTACCAGTATGACAGAATCCTGGTAGGCACAATATTTTAACCATACATTTATGAATGTGATTATCAATGGATTCTGACACAAGGGGTGGTAGGGGTGGTAGTAGTTGGTGGTATAGCAGCAGTGGGGAACGATGAGTGGCGAGCGGCAAGTAGTAGGTCTGTAAATGCCTGTGCTATCTACAGACTTTTGTTGTGTTGGCTCTGCTCTTTTGCATTTTGGAGCCCACGGACTTAAAAGAACCCATGACTACGTGGTGGCAACAGTGGGATATCCACAAAAGAGGTGGCAATCGTACCAAGTTACACTTAAAAAAGGGAAACTTAACTTTGGGTGAAAAACTCTACTACAGACACCAGACCTCGTAACCAATACCTACAACCAGGAGTGGGATTCCTGAAAAGGGATCCATGAGAAACTGGGACTGTTGTGGCGATCGCTGCCCTTCCTCTGTATGTAGGCTGGACAGCTAAGTTCCAGCCGAGACTCATGGGGAAGCAAGTCTGGCCCACACTAAATGAACATGGTGTGAGATTTAAAAGCCCAAAAACTGATACTCGCAACTCAAAGACAAGTCTGGTTAACAAAAACAAAGATTTATCAAAAAGAAAATTGAAAATAAGAAGAGTTTGCAAATGTGGCCTCTTAGACCCTTCCCAAGTTGGATTGGGTTCAAAGAGCACGCTGAGCCAGTTTCAAACTAGGCATAAACTTTCTTTTCTCAATACATGCCCCCCCCCCCCGAAACTTAAAGTTAGTCTTTGAAGTCATTTACATTTCTAAAAGATCTTCTTTGAACTTTTACATCCAAGGCTTATTGTTAACAACTTGTCCGTCACTACACTATCGTTTTACTCACCACCTTGAGATGTTCCTATCTTTAACATTTCAAAAGAATTTTGTTGATTACCATGTGTGAATTCTAAGCAGGAAATGGCCCCACATCTTAAGTGTTACATTTTATACAATTTATAAAAGAATAACCTTCATTTATTTTCCTTTAATGGGAACACGGAAAAGGCAGAAGGGAGAGGTTCTACCATAGAAGAGACTATTTTGCTAAGGACAGGAATCTTTTTGCTTTTTGTCTGTTTGGTTAGTCCCATATGCCAATTATATAGTGTTGAAGTAACAGCAAGAAAATCTTCAATTAATTAAAAGAGGAAGAGAAGCAAACCTGGCGCGACAAAGGAACAGACTTCCGGAAGATCCCATTAGGGATTTAATACCTTGCAGACCCCTACAAATCCCTAGGAGGAATCTGAAAAAATTAACATGTAAACAACAACAGCCAGAGTGTAGAAGCCTCCTGCCACCAATCAAGGTTTGTCCTATACCGCGACTCAATAATGGCCCAAGAATTTTTTTTGCACACTGCCATCATGGTTAGATGTAAATGAGGGAGTGGTCTATTGTCCTTTTAAGAACTAGAAAAAACCAAAATCAAAACATTTCCCTAAGGACACAAGAGGACAGTAAAGCGGACTAGTCCTCATGAATGACCAGCGTCCAGCAGAGACTGCAATCAACTGGACACTACTATTGTGTTTCCCCAAAAATAAGGCCCATCAGCTTGGTTCTCGACTGCAGAGGCCTTTCTGGAAGGCCTCTGATGGCAAAATGCAGGCCGGAGCCCCCATTCTCAGCTGCAGAAACATTTCTCCTCCGGCCAAAGTAAGCCTGTGAGGCAGAGGCCTGGCTACTACAAGGAAGTGGTGCGGGGCACTTGAGGCAGCTCCATCTCTGCCCTAAGCTTGATTTTTAAGTGTGCGTCTTGCCTGAAAACTAGGCCTTTTTTGGGGGTGGTGATGGTAAGGCTTCTATTCCGCCCACCGCCAAACGTCAAGCTAAGGCTTATTTTCAGGGTAGGTCTTATTTTCGGGAAAAACATGGTAGATTGTCCAAGAAAAGGAAGGCCGAAGAAAACCCAATGCCAAACACTTCAGGAAGACCCCAAAATACATTGACATTAAATGGAAGAATGCGGACTTCCGGGTGGCAAGGCTCCGCCGTCGGCAGCCATTCTGGCTTCAGCCCTGTCGCCTCCGTAGAGCCACCGAAAACAGCGCCGATCAGCTGTTTTGACGGCTCAGAAGCCCGCTCCTCGGGAGAAGAGGAGGGGGTGAGCGCTCAGGTAAGGGGTAGAGCTCTCCTGGGCCGCCAGAGTTGAAACTCTGGTGGCTGAAGGATTGAGCCCCCCCGAAGCCTAAGTTTGCTCCAGACTTCGGGACTCCTCTGCTCCGGGACTTTGCAGCAGAGTAGGGCGTCGCAACCATCCCTGCCAGCAAGAGTGAGCTTTAGATAACTTGGATGCAGGCAGAGCGATACAGGAGATTCAAGTGAAACTGACTTTATGATCTCGGTGGACTTTTTGAAGTTTGATAAAAGTGAAAGTGCATAGCACGCAATAGTGGGTGAAAATGGCTGCCAAATCTTCTAAAGTTCCTAGAAGTGCGGGAGCTTCTCTGGTGCAGCAATCTTCGTTACAAGCTAAATGGAAGAATGTGAAGGTTGCAGCTACAGACCAAGAACTGGAGTATAGCTTGTATTGTAGGCCAATGTGCCTGGCACAGGACGTAAAAAAGAAATGAACATGGGCAACATATACAGTACAAGTAGCAGATATTCACCTCCCTCCAATTTCTATAGGCTTCCTTGTATTGTATTCTCCCCTGAATATTGTCTCACATTAAACCAGTTCTTTAAACAAACCACTGTCAGGTACTTATTGCTCCTGTTTTATCACAAGAAAAAGGCTGTGAAAATTTATATTTTTAAAACAAGATGGCCTTCAAGCATCTCCCTGCAGGGAGAAAAGGAAGGAGATTCAATGTATTGATAGTGGAAGTATAGGGGAGACACGAGTTTTATTAAATGTGATTGCGTGACCTCCGTAGATGCTGAAAAAGTAGAGGTAAAATATGGTCTAAGGTGTGGACCATAGAGGAAAAAATTCAACCGTTATATGACAGTCCATTTTGTCTCTTTCATCGACCCACCCCAGGTATCCTGCACAACCCCTTCAATCAAGAATTTTGACTGGCGGGGATCTAGGACCACCTTCTCGGCTGCTGGCCCCACCTTCTGGAACATCTTGCCATCCCCCCAAAAATGAGGCAACCCTCCATGTCTTCTATAGTCTTTTAAAGTATAAAACAGCTGAGGATAGCCGCAGGGGGTTTGAGGGTTAGGTAAGATCACAGCCTTGATCTTTTAGCCTTCTGAATTTTTTATCTTTTGATTTTATTCTTTAATTTAGGTTTTAAGCTTGTTTTTTAATCTATTTGTTTGATTTTATTATGCTCACTGACAAGCAAGTGAACACTGCCTGGTTGGCGTGGCAACAGAAGTCACTAGCATCCTGTGACTGGAAGATCCTGTTTGCGGCCTTAAATCGAAGATCTACCTCACAGTTGTCCATCTGGAGTCACTCTATGCACCTCTACACTGATGGTTCGACATGAACAGACACTGCACAGTGAAAATGCAAATAATCAGATACTCATTGGAGGCACACGGTTTGATCAAGTTGATGAACACAAGCATCCAGAAGGCCTTGAAAGTTACCCCAATTCCAGCCAAAGTGAGAGAAGCAAAGGTGTGGTGGCACAGATGTGGTCAGAGCTGAAGTGGAATCCATTGTGAGTTGGGCACTTGCAACTCAGACCAGACAGCCCAAAGGATGACTGAAAAAGCAATGGATTGACTGCACGCATTAAGACCTATCAGCCCATTGGCATTAGTATACACGAAGACCTGTGACCCCGTAGGCATTAGCAGGTCCCACCAACACTGCAGACCAAAACGACAGGTGAATTGAAAAACTAGAGTAATGCTTCGGACTTAACATCTGACTATCCATTTAGGTTGCATGACCCTGTGTAGATTTTAATATGACCCGTCTGTGTTATTCAAGCACTGATTTGCATGCTCTCAGGAGGGCTCCTCCCTCCTGGGTATGACCTGCCACTATGTCCCTTTACTTCCCCCTTAAGGACGGGCCCAATTGTTGGGACCCTGAGGGGTGGTTGGGCTTAGACAGGTGCCTCTGGTGGAAATGTGTTAAGAGGCCCCTGGTATGTTTTTTAGCCGGTTATTTTAAAGGGTTGGGGAGGGGGGGTAAGGGTAGGGTTGAGAGGGAATTGGGGTGTATATCAACTGGCTGTCAGTCTGGGCCTGTGATGGTCTCTGGTGGGATGGGGATGGGGTTTCCGGTTCCTTTAGTACTGGGGTGGGGCTGCAAATCCCGACGATTGGGAATGGCAGCAGGTGTCTGCTCCGAGGGCTATTATCAACATCTGGGATCGCGCCCTCGCTGTCTTCGAGCGGTGGTGTGCTCCAACCCTCCGGTTGGCAACCCTTTTGTCCGGAGGTGAGGGGGATCAGGTCCCTGAACTCAGGCTAGTGTATTTTAATGCCAATGCCAGATCCAGAGGGCTTTCTCTGTGGGTGCGCCTACCCTTTGGAACCAACTTCCTATGGAACTTAGGACTGCCCCTGACCTCCGTTCATTTTGCCAGGAGCTAAAAACTTGGCTCTTTGAGCTGTCTGGCCTAGACTGAGGGGTTTTTAATTGGGTTTTAAAGTTTTAACTTTTGGGCTTAAATTTAATTGTTTTAAATTTATTTTAACTTTTGTATTGTATGTTTTTAATAGCCCTATAAACCGCCCTGAGTCTTATGGGAATAGGGCGGTATACGTCAAATAAATAAATAAATAAATAAATTGGGAGCAACGCAAAGAACAAAGACTGCCCAGCGTTGTGAGACGGGCACAGTGTAGAAATTTTGACAACCATGTTTCTCCCTGTCTCATCAAGCAACTGGCTGCCAATGACTTTTCAGATCTTTTAGAATCCATAGACAAAGTCTCGACGGTCAGCAGCCACCTTATGCCTGCTTGTGCTTCCTACCACCCTGGCAATAAGTCTTGTCATAAATGCTGGGGAGTGGATGGGAGGGGAAAAACAAAAGTAACTTCTGTGTCTCCCAGGGATGCTGCCTCAAGGTCACCCTGGCTGGGAAAAGCAGCTCTCCATACCAAACTACGCTTGAACTGACCATTCTAAAAACACCTTGCTAGAAACAGAATGGTCCATGGGGAGGGGATGTCTGTCAGCAATGGGAGGCAGTTGAATGTGGGGATTTTGGCACGTGATTCTACACTTGGACTTCTAGTAAAATTATACCTTACTCAGCAAATGGAGCCAAGGATCATTACACCTTAAGAGGTTTTACATGTTGGCCACGACTAACGCAAATTGAGCGTACAGAATCACCGGATAGGAACACTTGAGAAATTTGGTTTAAACCTGATTTCCACCACTTTTCACGCCTCGCCAGGAGCAGAGAAATGGCAATGGACAATAGGGTCAGGGAAACTGCAGTGATCGTCAGCGGAAGTGAGGGGGACCAGGCATGGCACAAAGCTACAGCAGCACGAACAATCATTGCACAGATTAAGTTTATAAAACTATTGTCAACCATATGCAGCCAAACAACTCCTGGGGTATTATTTCACAAAGACCGTAACTTTACGGACAGGTTTATAACAGGCAGAGAAAAAGCAAAGGCTAGGTTAGGTTCTAACCAGCACATTTGAAGTTTGCAAAAGAGTACCTGGATGTTCCACAGCACTACTGGCAAAATATACTGTAGACAGGTGAAACCAAAATTGAGATGTTTGGGAAAAACACACAACACTATGTGTGGAGAAAAAAAGGCACAGCACACCAACATCAAAACCTCATCCCCACTGTGAAACATGGCGAAGGGAGCATTCATGGTTTGGGGCTGCTTTGCTGCCTCAGGGCCTGGACGGATTGTTGTCATTGATGGGAAAATGAATTCCAGAGTTTATCAGGGCATTTTGCAGGAAAATATACAACGACTATCTGTCCGCCAACTGAAGCTCCGCAGAGGATGGGTGATGCAACAGGACAATGACCCAAAGCATACAAGTAATTCAACAAAACAATGGCTTCAACAGAACAGAATACGCCTTCTGGAGAGGCCCAGTCAAGAGTCCTGGCCTCAACCCGATTGAAATGCTGTGGCATGACTTAAGAGAGCGATTCACACCAGACATCCCAAGAATATTGCTACACTGAGTTTTGTGCAGAGGAGTGGTCCAAAATTATTCCAGATCGTTGTGCAGGTCTGATCTGCAACTACAGGAAACATTTGGTTGAGGTTATTGCTGCCAAAGGAGGCTCAACCAACTAGTTATTAAGTCCAAAGGTTCACATACTTTTTCCACCTTGCACTGTGAATGTTTCCATCTTATGTTCAATTAGGGATGGGTGGTTATTTTAATATCTATATTTATTGTTTTTAGTTGGGTATATGTTTAATCCTTTAACTTTTGTATTTTTGTATTGTTATATATTTGCCCTGTATACCGCGCCCTGAGTCCTTCGGGAGAAGGGCGGTATATAAAATTAAAAAAAATATAAAAATATAAATATAATAAATATAAAACACGACAACAGCTAATGTTTGTGTATTATTATTTTAAGCACTGTTTTTCTATTGTTGTGACTTACACGACGTTTAGAGTGCATTTTATGGCCAATTCACGCAAAACTTCACGTAATCCCAAAGGGTTCACATACTTTTTCTTGCAACTGTATCAGCCCACTGGCATTAGTATGCACAAAAACCTGTGACCCTGTAGGCATCAGCCTGTCCCACCAACACTGCAGACCAAAATGGCAGGTGAAATGAAAACCTATGCAGTTAACATGGGAGTAACATAAAAGAACAAAGATTGCCCAGCATCTTCATAGACAGGCAGTGTAGAAATTCTAACCATGTTTCTCCCTGTCTATCAAGCAACTGGCTGCCAATGACTAGGCCCGGGATATTTGCAGGACCGTCTGCTGCCGGGGACGACTTCCCATCGCCCACTGCGCTCACACAGAGGGGGCCTCCTCAGGGTGCCATTGGCTAGACAATGTCGGCTGGTGACCCCCAGGGGGAGGGCCTTCTCTGTGGGAGCGCCAGCCCCGTGGAACCAACTCCCCCTTGAGCTCCGGATGGCCCCGGATCTCCAGTCCTTTCGCCGCGACCTCAAAACTTTCCTTTTTCATTAGGCTGATCTGGACTGACGGGTTAAAATGTTTTAATTTTTAATTGTTTATTTATTTTGGGGCTGTTTATTTAATTTCTCTTAACTCTTGTATTGTTTTTATTGTTGTTAGCCGCCCTGAGTCCTTCAGGAGATAGGGTGGCATGTAAGTCCCCAAAATAAATAAATTTCAGATCTTTTAGAATCCATAGACAAAGTCTCGACGGTCAGCAGCCACCTTATGCCTGCTTGTGCCTTCCTACCATCCTGGCAACAAGTCTTGTCATAAATGCTGGGGAGAGTGGATGGGAGGGGAAAAACAAAAGTAACTTCTGTGTCTCCCAGGGACGCTGCCTCAAGGTCACCCTGGCTGGGAAAAGCAGCTTTCCATACCAAACTACGCTTGAACTGACCCATTCTAAAATCACCTTGCTAGAAACAGATTGGTCCACGGGGTGGGGATGTCTGTCAGCAATGGGAGACAGTTAAAGGAGGGAAAAGTTGAATGTGGGGGATTTTGGCACATGATTCTCAGTTCTGGATATGATTTACTGCAGTACACTTGGACTTCTAGTAAAATTATACCTTACTCAGCAAATGGAGCCAAGGATCATTACGCCTCTTAAAGAGGTTTTAAGTGTTGACCATGTCTAACGCAAATTCAGCATACGGAATCACCGGATAGGAACACTTGAGAAATTTGGTTTATACCCAATTTCCACCACTTTTCACGCCTCGCCAGCAGCAGAGTAATGGCAACGGACAATAGGGTCAGGGAAACTGCAGTGATCGTCAGCGGAAGCGAGGGGGACCAGGCATGGCACAAAGCTACAGCAGCACGAACAATCATTGCACAGATTAAGTTTATAAAACTATTATCAACCATTCGCAGCCAAACAACTCCTGGGGTATTATTTCACAAAGACCGTAACTTTACAGACAGGTTTATAACAGGCAGAGAAAAAGCAAAGGCTAGGTTCTCGTGTGAAAAAACACCACCCAGTGTCCATCGTTCAAAAACGATGTTTTGGAAAGGTTCCCATTGCACAGCCTTGGAATTGTCAGGATTTTTTTCAGGTTGCAAAAACAGCTTACATAAATTCCTTGCTTCCCTCTCCAGCTCCCAATACACCCCCCCCCCCAATTTCTATTGTCAATTGCAAGAGATGCGTGTCAGCTTTTGACAATGGCCTAAGTGGAATAGGATGCTTTGGAACAACAAAAAACCCTACACTGCGATAATACAATTTCTCTTCAAATAGTCTGCCACATACACACAGACTGCTGGCATGCAGGAGTTACGCCCTTCTATGGCCTAATTCTCACCAAAGAAGGACTGTTACTACGTGCAGTTCCTGCTTTTCTAATCCTAGTCATCAAACGTCACATCCTTGGTACAAAGTTACTAGAGAAAACTGCTTTTGCCCACGAATCTCAAGACTAAGAATAGGAAAAATAACTGGAGTATTGCTTCGGCAGGGTTTAGTAACCAGCTCATCTGAGAATATAACATGCCAGTCTAGAGGTTAGGGTGAATTCAGCAGCTTCAGCTAGCCCAGAAGTCCCCAATCTGTGGGTCGTGGCCCGGTAGTGGGCCGAGAAGGGGCTGGCTAGTGCGCTGTGTGCGAGCACCCCTCACTTGTGCTAGTGCCGCAACGTGCAAAAACAAAGCATGCGGGGGAAGGGGGAGAAATGGGCCACCACTGTGCTTGCAAGGCACAAAAACAGCCTTGTGTCGCCCAAGAATGGGGCAGGGCTAATGAGTATCATGCAAGACTTTAGCCCTGCCGTTTTTGTGCTCACGACCCTGTGTGCACATATGTAAAATGCTTCTCCTTCCTCTTTTCTTCTGGTCTGCCAACGGACAAAGGTCGGTGACCTCCAAGTTAGCCAGTGGCCTTGTGGCAAAGAGAGGCAAGGCCAGTAAATTGTAGATGCTCAAAATGGCCTGCTTCAATGTTCTGTATGGACTACAAAACATTCCACCAAAACTCTACCATTGTTACTTCTTGCCTTGAGTTACAGCATTCCTGTTGAGATGCAAGTCCATGCCTTTACCGTTTTCTCCTGTACGCCATTGAAATCAGTTGACTCGTCTTTTTGCATCCAACAGCCCCCCTCTCCCTATTCCTATGAAAGGAAGGCTGGTGAATAAGGGACTGAGAAAATTATAGTCCTTGGACTTCTGGGTGGCAAGGCGCCGCCGACAGCTGTTTTCAGGTTGTCAGCTTCGCGGCTTTGTAGAACCGCCGAAAACAGCGCCGATCAGCTGTTTCGGCGGTTCGAAAGCCCCCTCCTCGGGAGAAGAGGAGGGGGTGAGTATCCAGGTAGGGGAAGGGCTCTCCGGGGCCGCCAGAGCTTAAAGTACTGGCGGCTGAAGGATCGAGCCCCCCCCGAAGCTTGGATTTCTCCGGGCTGCGCAGCGTTTCTGCTCCGTGCTTTTTGGAGCAGAACAAGGCGAACGCAACCATCCCTGCTTACAGGAATGGATTTTGGAAGACAAAAAAGCAGGCAGAGCGATGCAAGAGAATAAGGAGTAAGTGAACTTTTGATCTTTGGCTCAATCCACTTTGAAGACCCTGAAAGTGAAAGTGCGTAGTTGCAATAGTGGAAAAAATGGCGGCTAAATCTTCTAAACTTACTAAAAGTGCGGGGGCTTCCCCCCTGCCGCAATCTTCATTGCAAGTTATAGCACCTCCTGCACCTTCACCTTCGCCTGTTTTAACAGTTAAAGTTTTGCAAGATGCTTTGGAAAAGCATTCACAGCAATCAGCTGAAATTATGGATGAAAAGTTGGAGAAGTTTACAGTAATAAGGGAGGACATCTTGCTTGCATTTCAAGGCATGGCGATATGTATTGAACGCCTGGACGCATTACTGGGAAGAACTGCGGCAGTAAAAATGAATGTTTTGCCAAAATTCTTTTTTGTTTCTTTTTTTTTTTTTTATTGAAAAGTTTTTCAGTACATTTTAATTATTACATCCCATCCCCCAACCCTTCCCAACCCCTTCCCCCCCCCCCCCCCCCCCCCTCCCCCCCCCCCCCCCCCCCCCGGACTTCCCAGAGCTAGATACAAGGTATAAAAATAAAGTAACCAATCATAAACTCCCATATACTAACAACAATAAACTATTAAATCTCTCGCACTTTAGCTCTTATAAATTGACTACAAGCAATATACTTATTCAAATGCTAGATGAAACTTTTTAGTCCCGTATTTATTCTGGATGTAATCAATCCATTTCTTCCACTCCACAATATATCGTTGTTGTGAATGGTCTTTCAAATATGCTGAAATCTTCGCCATTTCCGCCAGGTTGGAAACTTTTAAAGTCCATTCCTCTATGGTCGGCAGTTCTTCCTTCTTCCAGTATTGCCCTATTAAAAGTCTCGCTGCCGTAATTAAGTTCAACATCAAATTAATGTCCAGCACAGTAGTATCAGTAATAATGCCCAGTAAGAACAACTGCGGACAAAACTTTATCCTTTTCTTGAATATCTTCTGCATATTCCACCAAATTTTAATCCAAAATGCTTTGATCTTTTTACAAGTCCACCATATATGAAAGTACGTTGCATCTTCACCGCCACATCTCCAACATTTAGGCTGATAATTCGGATACATACTTGCTAACTTTCTAGGATCTAAATGCCACCTATAAAACATTTTATAAAAGTTCTCTCTTAAATTTTGAGCTTGCGTAAATTTCACATTTCTCACCCAGATCTTTTCCCAAGTGTCCATTGTGATAACTTCCTGAATATTCTGTGCCCATTTTATCATACAGTCCTTAACAATTTCTGTTTCTGAATCAATCTCTATCAATGCAAGATATATCCGTTTGATATGCGCTGGTCCCTGATTTCTAATTTGCTTTACCAAATTTTCATCATTCATTAAAAAACCAATCTTCTGGTCCTCTTTCCACCTGGCTTGTAATTGTCCATATTGAAACCAAGTTTGTACAATCTTTTTTTCTCGTAGAAGATTATATGACTTCAAACACCACACATTCTTCTCCAAACTCAAAATTTCCTTATATGTAGTCACGAATTCTTTTTTGTTTCAAATGATACCCATTCTTAAAAAGGATTCGAATTTGGAGGAATGGCAGAAGGGTATTCATAAATTTGTTTGGGCAGGGAAAAGGCCACGGGTTAAATTTAAAATTATGCAGGACACACATGAAAGAGGTGGTCTAAAAATGCCCAATTTTAAGTTATATTATGAAGTTGCTGCATTATCAGCCATAAGTGATTGGATTAATTTGACACAAGGGAGACTATTAAATCTTGAAGGGCATGATTTGTTATTTGGTTGGCATGCATATTTATTGTATGACAAGAAGGTAGACAATGTGTTTAAAATGCATATTTTGAGGCATGCTTTGTTGCGAGTTTGGAAAAAGCATAGACAAAAGTTAAAATTACAAGATACCTTTATGGGCAATACCCAAACACGCAATAGAGAATATAAATGTTGGATTCAAACATGATGTGACTACATATAAGGAAATCTTGAGTTTGGAGAGGAATGTATGGTGTTTGAAGCCATATAATTTTTTACGAGGAAAAAAGATTGTTCAAACTTGGTTTCAGTATGGGCAATTACAAGACAGGTGGAAAGAGGATCAGAAAATTGGTTTTCTAATGGATAATGAAAATTTGGTAAAGCAAATTAGAAATCAGGGCCCAGCACATATCAAACGGATATATCTTGCATTGATAGAGATTGACTCAGAAACAGAAATCGTTAAGGATTGTATGATAAAATGGGCACAGAATATTCATGAAGTTATCACAATGGACACTTGGGAAAAGATCTGGGTGAGAAATGTAAAATTTACGCAAGCTCAAAATTTAAGAGAACTTTTATAAAATATTTTATAGGTGGCATTTAGATCCTAAAAAGTTAGCAAGTATGTATCCGAATTATCAGCCTAAATGTTGGAGATGTGGCGGTGAAGACGCAACGTACTTTCATATATGGTGGACTTGTAAAAAGATCAAAGCATTTTGGATTAAAATCTGGTGGAATATGCAGAAGATATTTAAGAAAAGGATAAAGTTTTGTCCGCAATTGTTTTTACTGGGCATTATTACCGATACTACCGTGGTGGACACTAATTTGATGCTGAACTTAATTACGGCAGCGAGACTTTTAATAGGGCAATACTGGAAGAAGGAAGAACTGCCGACTATAGAGGAATGGACTTTAAGTTTCCAACCTAGCGGAAATGGCGAAGATCTCAGCATATTTGAAGGACCATTCGCAACAACGATATGTTGTGGAGTGGAAAAAATGGATTGATTACATCCAGAATAAATATGGGACTAAAAAGTTTCATTTAGCATTTGAATAAGTATATTGCTTGTAGTCAACTTATAAGAGCTAAAGTGCGAGAGACTTAATAGTTTATTGTTATTAGTATATGGGAGTTTATGATTGGTATATGGGAGTTTATACAATTTTTTTACTTTTATACCTTGTATTCAGCTCTGGGAAGTCAAGGAGGGGGGAGGGGAGGGTGGGATAGGGTTGGGAAGGAAGGGGGTGGGGGATGGGATGTTAAAGATAAAATGTATTGAAAAACTTTTCAATTAAAAAAAAAAAAGAAAATTATAGTCCTTGTGAGATTTAAAAGCCCAAAAACTGATACTCACAACTCAAAGACAAGTCTGGTTAATAAAAACAAAGATTTATCAAAAAGAAAATTGAAAATAAGAAAGTGTTTGCAAACGTGGCCTCTTAAGACCCTTCCCAAGTTGGATTGGGTACAAAGAGCGCACTGATCAAGTTTCAAACCAGGCATTTATACTCTTTTCTTGATACATGCCACCCCCAAGAAACTTTAGTCTTTGAAGTCTTACATTTCTAAAAGATCTTCTTTGAACTTTTACATCCAAAAGACTTATTATAACAACTTCTTTACATCCCTTACTACTCCTCAGGGTGCCACTGGTCAGAAAATGTCGTCTGGTGGCCCCCAGGGGGGATCCTTCTCTGTGGGCGCCCCAGATTTATGGAATCATTTGCCGGTTGAGCTCCGGATGGCACCCGACCTTCGCTCCTTCCAATGCAATTTGAAGACTTATTTGTTCGAACAAGCCGGCCTGGCCTGATGGGGGATGGGTTGGGTTTTTATTGTCATTTTAAATGTATTTTTAATGTATTGTGACATCCTGGGCATTTGGTTTAATTGTTTTTAACTTTTGTATTCTGAAATTTTATGTTTGCCCTCTTCACCGCCCTGAGTCCTTCGTGAAAAGGGCAGTATACAAATAAAATTTTATTTATTATTATCTTGTTTTACTCACCACCTTGAGATGTTCCCATCCTTTTTAACATTTCAAGAGCGCTTTGATGATTTATCATGTGTGAATTCTAAGCAGGAAATAGATGGCCCCACACGTGTTACATTTGATACAATTTGTAAAAGAATAACCTTTATTTTCCTTTAATTCCACCCTTTTACCTGAATTCTTTTATACTTTCAGGAATTCATCATTCCCTATTTTTTTTTCAAATTCGTGTGGAAGCAAGTTATTGTATTCTTGAGTCTTCTTAACCCTCGTTTTCCTACCTTCATTGTTAACATTGCTTCCTTCTTCCCATTTTCAACTGAAGTTGTTATTAGTCATACTTTTCATTGTTCGTCTTATTATTTGTATGAGAAAAATCAAACATGGTAAAAACAGAATAGCCAAGAATCCTAGTATTGCAAATTTTGCTAGTTCTTTCCAATTTGCAAACCACCCTCCGAACCAATTATTTACCCCATCTAAGGTCAATCCCTTCCAGGTTTGGACTGGGACATGAGCTAATTTCATCATTTTGTCTGCAATTTCCTTTACTACCATACCACTCTCATCTACTTCAATGCAGCAATTGCTCAAATTCAATTTTCCACACACACCTCCTTCTTGAGCTAATAAGTAGCCTAAGGCTAATCCGATTCTGCATAATATAAGTTCGAGACTTTACACTTTCCTTAGCTAAATGCGTTAAGAGTACTTACAGTGTCACTTGTAATTACTTCAAGCACTGCTTGTAGCCTAATTACCCTATTTAGAATATAGATGGGCTCTCTGGCACCTAAAGTGCCATCTTCCGCCCATGAAGCTGGTCCATAATAGTTGATGATCTTCTTTTGAGTCCAATCATCATCTTTCCAGATTCCAATTTTCATATTGCTTGGTTGTATGGCTCTTTTCTCTTGGGACTTTATGTGATAAATCATCATATACAGTTAGTCCCAGCAATTGTTTTTGTTGGCTTTATTATTCCTAAGATACAAGATCCATACCACCCCCCTTGGGTAGATACCCATAGGCATATTTTCCACATATCCAGGGTGCTGTTTTGAGGATCTTTTAAAATAAGCCATCTCAGTTATTTCACTTAATGTCTTTGATATTCCACTTCCTCCCCACCGTCATTGTTCCATACAGTCAAGCAAATCATGTCTCCTACTGCTACTTTCCTTGTCTTTCATAACATATTTAACCTTACATGGCATGGGTCCGGAGTACCTCGGGGACCACCTGCTGCCGGCGTCAACTTCCCTCCGCCCTGTGCGTTCCCAAAGGGGGCCTCCTCAGGATGCCTCCGGTCAGAAAATGTCGGCTGGTGGCCTCCAGGGGGAGGGCCTTCTTGGTGGGCGCTCCAGCTTTATGGAACCAACTGCTGGTTGAGCTCCGGACGACACCAGACCTTCGCTCCTTCCGGCGCGATCTGAAGATTTATTTGAACAAGCTGGCCTGACCTGATGGGGGACATTAGGGTTTTTATACTGATTGTTTTTATCTGGGCAATTGTTTAATTCTTTTTTAATTTTTGTACTGTCTATTTATATATGTCCTGTTCACCGGCCTGAGTCCTTCGGGAGAAGGGCGGTATATGAATTTAATAAAATACAAATACAAACCTACTAAATTTGTGGTTAATGCCCATGTTCCCTCTTTTCCTTTTGTGAACTTGAGTGTTTTAGTTTTCCACATTTCCACCACAATGTCATGTTTTAATTCTTGAGCCATCGTTCTCCCATATTTGTTCCTCCACAAACAATTACTCACTGTCAAAAGAGTCTTAGCAATTTCTTCAGCCAACTGTACAAACATATTCACTGTTTTTAGGAAATTCAGGTAATTCTAATTTTTCAAATTCCTGATATGACCAAAAGATACTTTTCCTGTTCTTACAAGTCCATGTTTCCAAATTTTCATCATCCCACTGACTTAGTTAATTGTCCTAATGGACTATCAAGAAGGAATTTCTATATCTCGATTAGTTAATTTTAGTTTTTTCTTTTCTTTAGGTTTGCAACAACTACAACAATTGCCCATCTTCTTTGAGTTTCCCCGATTATGGTTCCCTCAGATTCTCGATTTTATAGCCACTCAAAATTTTCAACACCTCTTCGCTTCCCCCTCCAGGCTGTCCTTTCCCCTCGCGGGTTAAGGAAATGCAACCTTTCACGTCCGCACTCGCTTTGGACTTACCAGTGTTCCCAGAACACAGGCCATCACACTCACACAGCCATTATCGCAGAAACCTCCCACATTCGGCTCTCCTGACCACCCAGGTACAATGTTACGTTTTATTCAGCCTTCCCCTGTATGGAAACCTGGACCTCATAGATTTCAGCTGTCCCTTGGCTGTTGGGAAAATTCAAGGAAGCATTTTTGCATTTCCTGGCCTTTGTTAAGATTCTGCAAGGGTCCAAGGCCTGAAAAATTAAAGGGTCCTTTTCAAAGGTTTTAAAAAAAAAAAAAAACCTGCATTAAACCACTGACCCATGCGGCTAAGTAGTAAGCAAGATAAAAATTTTGTATGTTGTAATATTTGTGTTTTTTTTTTAAAGTTTCTAGGTTTGTTGTATTATTTGTATTTGAATAAAATTTTAAAAAAACATACGCAAGCCTGAAAACCAAGCTCAGAGATTCCAAGGCAAATTGAGAATTCCCAATTTTAAATTATGCTGCATGCTTTTCTATTTTGACCTCTATTGTGTTGTACAATTTAACAGCTTAGCTCAAGAACCCTTATGAGCAACCCAACCTAAAAGGTTTTCCCCTTTATTAAAAAACCTGCCAAGATACAGAGAACATATGGAAACTGCTGATCTTGTAAAATCTTCCTTTTCTGTTAAAGTCAATTGCCCCCAAAAGGGGCCAGGATCTTAAAGGGACTGATGGTCCAGTCCTTTTTAAGACCTCTTCCTACTAACCAGTCCAGCAACTGATGGCTATAGAAGTTGAGCAGAAAAGCAACTGTGTGGCAAGGGAAGAGCAGAGTAGAGGGATGGTGGGTTTGTGTTACTTTGAGGAATTAAAAGAGCCTAAAGCAGCCCAAGGCAAAAATAAATGTTGCTTTTCTCCAGAAATAGGACTCACAAGTAGTAGTAGTGGAGCTGTACACTTCCAAGAGTGAAGTAGTGGGCAGCGAGTACTAACCTTTAGTGTTTGCATGCATGTGCTGCCTTGCGGGTTTTGGAGCCTGGGTACATATACATATAAAAGAACCAGTGGAATTCTGAAAGAACTGCGTCCTATACATTTTTTATTATTATTACATTTATATCCCACCCTTCTCCGAAGACTCGGGGCGGCTTACAAGCTTAGCAGTAGCCTTCATTCTATGTATATGCCTGCTTGTTAGGGCTTTCATACACACCCCAAGTGGCATTATTACAAAGTCAGCTTATTGCCCCCAACAATCTGGGTCCTCATTTTACCTACCTCGGAAGGATGGAAGGCTGAGTCAACCTTGTTCAATTTGCTAGTTATTAAAACATATCCAGCTCACCACACTACTACTACTAGTAGTAAATCTACCTTTGGCTTACAAAATGGAAATTCCACAATATAAAAAAAAGCAGGGCTTATAACCAGCCACTTGATGAGACAGCCATCTAAAATTATTCAAATAAAGCACAAATTTTGCTATTTGCCTTGATACCTTAAAAGGCTGGGTTCTGAATCTCCTAAATCAGGGGTGTCAAACTCAATTTCATTGAAGGCCGCATCAGTATTGCGGTTGCCCTCAGGGGGCCGGGTGGGTGTGGCCTACTGGGTGGGCGTGGCTAGAGTGCGTATGGCCTACTGGGTGGGCGTGGCTACAAGCTCTACATCGTTGGCATCAAGGGTGCCTATGGGGGCCTGGGCAGGAGTGGGACAGATCTGAGGGTCTCTGGGCCAGGGCCAAGGCAGTGGAGGCCGTTCCCTCCCCATTTCCAGGATGGCTTCGCGGGCCGCATGAAATCACTTTGTGGGCTGGATCCGGCCCCCGGGCCTTGTTTGACATGTCTGTCCTAAATGATATTGCTGGGAGGGGGGAGAAATTGGGAAGTCCCCAATACCACTCAACATTTTAACTGGAACTGTAAGTGTAAGACAAATGCAGAATACTGAAAATGCAACAAAAGTTGAAGTCTTTCCAACATGTATTACTTTCTATTTCTTAAGATGCAAACACCAGAGTGGAGAAGATATGACTCTAGGTTGTATTATTTTCCATGTTATTTCTCTTTTGAAAGATGAGCTTAAATTTAAGAAGCAGGGACCTTATAAATGGTTGTTCATTAGAATAAGCATGATGTGCATTGTTGCATTGTGTCAGCCTAAAACCATGGGTAGGCCTCCCTGGCTGTGGGGACCCACCCCAATCCACATCTTAGGAAAAGAAAGAACTCTTGAACCAGGCATTGTCCAAAAGGAGCTTTTACTAAAACATGATTGGTAATGGGAATACTAGACAGGATCTGAAATTGTGTTACAAGTTTGGTACTTTTAAAAAGTCCCCGAGTCAAACCCCTCCCCCTCAAACCATCTGGTCAGTCCTGGATCAATGGAAATTCAGGTGTCAAACCCTTCCGTGGGAAAGAGGGATCTTCCCACGCCTTTAGGACAATTACCTCCTTTCTAATCTGAGATACAAACCAGATCTCTTCCCCCCTTCCTTCGTTGTTCTCAGTTCAAAGGTTCCTCCCCTGGTCTTTGAAGACAGCCTCCCGGCAGGCCGAATCCAATATTTGCACCTGTTAACATCTTCTCTTCTCCTTGGAAAAATGGCAGAATCCAAGGAGAGGTGTAAGATTTTAGAAACATACAGATAAAAGTGTTTTATGAATGGGATATAAAAAGATATAGTTTCCCCCGCACATGCGTGCTAGTCGTTTCCAACTCTAGGGGCCGGTGCTCATCTCCGTTTCAAAGCCGAAGAGCTAGCGCTTGTCCGAGGACGTCTCCGTGGTCATGTGGCCGGCATGACTAGACGCCAAAGGCGCACGGAATGGGATATACAGTGGGACAAAAATTTAGTCAGCCCCCAATTGCGCAAGTTCTCCCACTTAAAAAGATGAGGGGGGCCTGTAATTTTCATCATAGGTATACCTCAACCATGAGACAAAATGGAGAGAAAGAATCTAGGAAATCACATTGTAGGATTTCTAATGAATTCGTACATTCCTCGGTAAAATAAGTATTTGGTCACCTACAAACAAGCAGGATTTCTGGCTCACAGACCTGTAACTTCAAGAGGCTCTTCTGTCCTCCACTCGTTACCTGTATGAATGGCACCTGGTTGAAATTGTTATCAGTATAAAAGACACCAGTCCACAACCTCAGTCAAACTCCACTATGGCCAAGACCAAAGAGCTGTTGAAAGACACCAGTAACAAAATTGTAGACCTGGCACCATGCTGGGACGACTGAATTTGCAATAGGCAAGCAGCTTGGTGTGAAGAAATCAACTGTGGGAGCAATTATTAGAAAATGGAAAACATACAAGACCACTGATAATCTCCCTCGTTCTGGGGCTCCACGCAAAATCTCACCCCATGGGGTCAAAATGATCACAAGAACGGTGAGCAAAAATCCCAGAACCACACAGGGGGGGGGGGGACCTAGTGAATGACCTGCAGAGCACTGGGACCAAAGTAACAAAGGCTACCATCAGTAACACACCACGCCGCCAGGGATTCAAATCCTGCAGTGCCAGACGTGTCCCCCTGCTTAAGCCAGTACATGTCCGGGCCCGTCTGAAGTTTGCTAGAGAATTTGGATGATCCAGAACAGGATTGGGAGAATGTCATATGGTCAGATGAAACCAATGTAGAACTTTTTGGTAAAAACTCAACTCGTCGTGTCGTGTTTGGAGGAGAAATAATGCTGAGTTGCATCCAAAGAACACCATACCTACTGTGAAGCATGGGGGTGGAAACATCATGCTTTGGGACTGTTTTTCTGCAAAGGGACCAGGACGACTGATCCGTGTAAAGGAAATGGGGCCATGTATCATGAGATTTTGAGTGAAAACCTCCTTCCATCAGCAAGGGAAATTGAAGATGAAACATGGCTGGGTCTTGCCAACAAAGGGTATGTAACAAAGTACTGACATGAACTTTTGTTATTGACCAAATATTTTCCACTATAATTTGCAAATAAATTCGTTAAGAAATCCTACGATGTGATTTCCTGGATTTTCCCCCATTTTCTCTCTCATAGTTGAGGTATACCTATGAAAATTACAGGCCTCTCATCTTTTTAAGTGGGAGAACTTGCACACTTGCTGACTTTTTTTGTCCCACTGTATTGTTCAAATGGTAAATACTGAAGGACACCTAACATGCATTTGTCAGGCAAAGGGTAGATTTATTCAGTAGGAAAAGATATTACCACAAATCCTAAAGTTGTAGGAAAATTAGGGCCACAATTTATCCTAGGATAGCCCCAAACAGCAAGATCATTTAATGATGATGGGAATTGAAACTTAGGAGCCAAATGCACATCACTGTACGGAGGAGTATTAAGTTACCCTTTGCTTGTCAAAAATTTAAAAACTAAATGTATGATTCTGTTCTGGGGATTATTAAATAGGAAAAAGGACTATCGAATATATATTCACTGCCTTATAGAAAAAAAATGGGATGTCTAAATAAATCTTAAGAGCAGTGTTTCAAGCTCACAAAAATTCATTAAAACAGGTACTAGGTTCCTAATTCTCAAGAGTCCTTTACATTAATAGACTCTACAAATATCTCCAAAAACTTACGTAATTGTACTTAATATTAGAGGGGCTTTCTGATTGCTCATATTTGGCTGTTCCTGCCATTATGAAATTAAGCACCAAATTTTTGGAGTCTTGAATTGTTTTGTAAAGGCTGATATATAACGTATACTGAGCCTGGACTTAGATATAAGTGTTTACTGCAGCAGTAAAATTATTGCATTCCTCTTGCCCTGCATGGAATTTGGACACATTTTGATCTTAAATTTTTTTCTGAAGATTTGAGTTGCAAGGCAGCCATTTAATTTGAATAATCTTTAAGTAGATAAGCAATCCAAATTTTTCTTTAAAGCCCAACAAAGCAATTCATTTTAAAAGTCCTTTTATTAGTAGTCCCAGTTGCAGACTTTATTGCTAAAAACGGTTCTCTCTCCCCGCAGTTTCTAGATAGAGCTGAATTATCTATCACCTGCCCTTTCCTTAAATTGCTTCTGAATTTAAAAGGCAAGACTGCCCCTATATATTATAGGGAGGTGCAAGCTGTAATGGTTCCTTGAACTTTGTAATTGCTTCAAACTGTAGTTTAAGAGGTTGCATTTCTTCTCCCCAGAGTATCATTGTCTAACTTAGAAACAAGGTCAAAAAAACAAAAAAAAACCTTAGGACTTGTGTTCAAATAAACCCAGATAACCAGTTTTGAAGTATTTTTCCTGTTTTATGTAATTTTAATAGAAAAGGTTAATAGTGTATAGAAAAACCTAGACTTCCAACACCCAGATTTAAAAAAAACAAAACAAACAACCCAACATCTTTTTAACACTAGCATCCCAACTTAAACGTTGTAAGTTTCCCACTAAGCCAGCATTTAACTGTCAATTGCAAATCTACCAAACTCTTATTATTAAGCTACTGACGCTTGGGAGAAAATCTTCACCTCAGAACAAACTGCAAATTGTAAAGACCAGAGAAAAATAAAAAGCTTTATTTGGGGGGGGGAATACCATTCCCATAACCCCCCCCTTTCCATCAAGAAATGAACTGGGCGGCTCTCAAAACTGGCACTCTTTTATTTTCAATTCAGTACCTCGATGTTCACTGCCGTGCCAATCATTTCATTATATCGCATCCAGGAAAACAAGCTTTCTTTCCAAGGAATCCCAGATCATTTTTGGTCCTTCAATCTTGCCAA
Organism: Daboia siamensis; assembly: GCA_024449315.1. NCBI lineage: Eukaryota > Metazoa > Chordata > Lepidosauria > Squamata > Viperidae > Daboia > Daboia siamensis. The sequence goes on from JAKJMR010017236.1 coordinate 117,638, forward strand.
AAATACCCCCAAGATTTGCATCTCTTAAAAAAAAAAGGCGCTTTTCAATATCCTTTTATTCCTCTGAATCTTGTCCTGTTATCCAACAATGACCTTCTGCATTCAAACATGGCAATCAGCAAGCTTTTGCAATGTCCTTCTTGCAAGCATTGTTTGGCGCTCTTCCCTTCCTTGATCACGCAGGGACACTCCAGCAGGCAGGACTTCAGGTCCTCGCGGATGCCGGAGCACGCCCGCCTATCCTCCTCTTTCCCTTCGTAGTATTTCGGCATGGCTTTTGGGCTTTCAGCGCACCCAGAGTCACCACGGGCCTTGCAACTTCCTCAGCTGCAAAGAACTGCGCTTCCGGAGAGCTACCCACACCCTCCCTTCTTCCCCTATTATTCCTGGAGTTACAAAAAGTGTAGAAAAGGCCTATCTTTGCTTATGTTAGGAGCTTCGTTTTCAAAATCGGAAGCTACGTGGCTGAACGTGTGCGTAGACTTAGGTGGAAGGAAGCAGTCAGTTTGGATATAATTCAGGACAGTACCAACTGAAAAATGGGAAGAGGGGATTTCGACAGAAAAGCTTTCAAATCATCTCGGAAAGAAGACACAATTCCAACCAAATTCTCTTTAGACTGCAACCATGAAAATGTTATTTGCAGTAAGTCTGCAAACTTGATCCAAGCCTGTAGCAAGTTTTTCCGTAAGCTTTAAAATTTAAAATTTCAAACTGTTCTCTCCCCCCCTCTTCCCCAATTTTTATTTGGAACGTTCCACAGCCCTGACGTTTGTGAATCTTAAAATTTGCAGCTCCCCTCCCCTTTATGGCAATTGTAACTGGGACTATTACCAAAAAAAAAAAAGCAATGAATGATAGTCTGGGTTATCCTGGTTTTCTGGAAACTTGAGTCCCTTAAATGCAATTTACAGCCAGATTTTGGTGAAGGGTCAGGTCAAGCTGCCTCTACAGAAATTCATTGTCCCCCACTAATTTGAAAAAAGGGAGCCTGCAATGCAAATTTTGAATAGGGAAGGGCATTTAGGTTAGTAATTTTTCCACTTGGTGAAATTAACCTGGCTTTAAACACAACTATGCTGCACGTTTTTTATGAGATGCAAACAGCAGTTCCTTTATAATAAAACTTTAGTGTTTCTTTAATATGCTAACTCCTGCCTTTTTGGCCAAAGGCCACATCATAACAATCCTTGCAATTTAGCCTAGATTAAACAATTCAAAATGGCGGCAGTTAACAGTGCAAGGGAAAGTTGCACGCTTTTTGTGTATATTAAAAAAAAAAATCAAAAGATGTCTTTTTGTAAACTGTTTTTTTCAGAAACTCGATTTCCTTAGCTATTTTACACAATTGTAGTAAACTGTTCAAACCCTTTTGCATTACTATTTTTACATTTTAGTTTTTAACAACTAAGGGCCTCAAGTTTTAGGACTGATATTATAATAGGCCCTGTGTAAATGACACATTGGTTGCAAAATTGTGATTTTAGCTATGTTTATTACTTTATTCTAAAACTTTAAAACCGGATATTCCTTGAGTATTTGTGTTCTGGTCTTGATTGTAATAAACTTGTAGAACTGAAATGGGTGGCAAAAAAAAATTCAAAATGGCCAATACTGAAGGACACCCACCCCATAAATTTTACATATGGAGATAGAATCAAAGGTAGGGAATGATTGATTAGGGTAAAAAAAAGTATTTTAATCAGAAACTTAAGATATTTTGTCAGAGTTAAGTATTTATTCAATAGGCAAAAGATACTATCAATTCCAGAGAGTAAATTATTTGAAAATTAAGGCCACAAGTGATTCCCAAAGATATCAGAAACCCAAGCCAAATTTCTTAACTATCATTGTACGAGAAAAAAAGTGGTATTAAGGATGCTTACTGCCCTACTTATAAAACTGGTATAAAAATATAATTTGAGCTTCAGCTCAAAACCTTGTTCCTTTTATTAACATGGGCTAATATTACCCTTTCACTTCAATGAAAAAAGCCTGCCATCACTATAAAATTATTTGAAAAAGCCTTTTCTCCTCTACACACCCACCCAGTCAAGCCAAGAATGAAGTAAAAATGGAAGGGAAGGGAATTGGCAAACTTGTGTGCAAAAAAGACTATGGAACTAGGAGTGCATTTTGGCAAAATCAACCCAAAATGGCAATAGGAACTGGGCCAGAAAATTTAAGGATTTAAATTTAAATCCTTTATTTGTATCTCAGCAAAATTTACTATTTTCACAGACACTTAAAGGCCTATGAACAATAGCAAGGCAGCCATTTCCTAACTCAAATGTAACCTGGAAGATCCACCCAAAATCCCTTATTAAAATTAACAAAGCAGCCAAATTTCTCATCTTTTGAGTTTTGCAAGCTTGTACTTGAGGAAATTATAGGTCTAATCCCAACTACACTTTTCTTGCTGAATTAACTCCCTTTATCTAATTGCAAAGTTGCTAAATTGAACTATCGCCCTTTCTTTTCCCTTCCCATAGATAGAATTTAATCTAAATAACAGAATTCAAACTTTCAAGCAGGGCAATTATAAATTTCTAGAACCTTAAAACTTTCAAACTCTTTTGTTTTCCATAAAATAAACACTTTCAGCGTAAGTCAAGAAACCCTAGTGTTTTCTGGTCAAAAGAAACTCAAATTCTACAGAAAACCCAGATATGAAAAACGCGGTTTAAACCAGCTTTTAACTATATTGGCTTTAACCTAGCTAACTTTCAGGATGCGGTGCATAGAAATAAGACTATAGTTGAATTTTGTAAGTCCTAGAAGCCTAGTCTTAATTGAATTTTAAAATAAACGTAAGAAACCCGACCAGTTTCTTTTAAAAAGCAACCCACATTCGAGTTTTTTTAAAAAAAAAACTCCCGCCATTGCCAACCGTTTTATAAAAAAAGGCTTTTCTCCTTCCACTTTTAACTAAGAGAAATTCCCACTAATTGAGAACGAGCGTAGGAAAAACTATAGAAAAAAATGTTTCCTTGATAAATAGCATATCAGGCTCTCTAGATAAAGCCCCCACCTCAGAATAAACCGAAAATAACTAAAGAAAATTGCAAAAGAGGCCCCTAACGCAGTAAAATAAAAAACGATTATTTGAGCGAAACACCACTGCTTTTCTTTTTCCTTCCCACCCCAAAGCCCGGACATGAATTGAACAGACCCGGCTCTGCAGCAAGAAATATAAACTTCAGGATTATACCAACTTCAAAATGAAAGGGGGGGACTCGAGGGAGAAAACTTTCTTAAGTATCTTGAAGGGACATTTCCAGCCAAATCTCCTGACTGCTACTATGACATCGTATTTCTCACAGTTTGTAAGTCGTTCCAACCTTGTAGCATATTTTATTTCAGGAGCCGAAGTTTGACTTTCAAGCTGTTCTTCCCCCCCCACGTCCCAGTTTCTATTTGGAACATTCCAATCCGGACCAATATTTTCCAAAGCGGCAGTTTCAGTAAAGAAAAATTGCAAGCTAATGGGTATCTTTTTGAGTGGGTTGTATGCAAAAAAAAAAGAGAGGAAAGATAGCCCGAATTTTGCTCTGATTTTCTGGAAAAGCTTCTCAAGTCAAAGCGATTGTCTGCTGGATTTTGCTGAGAGGGCAACTGCTCTATACAAGTACGTTCTCCCCTTTGAAGGAGAAACACTGCAATTTGCAATGCAAAATCTCCAATATAAATGCAAAAGATTGGAAGGGCATAAATTTCTGCTGATGAAACTACCCAGCCTTCAACCCACCACTGTATGCTTTTCATTGTATGCAAATTGTATTGTATGCAAATTGTATTTATTGTCTGCAAAGTGCACCCACTTGGTCGCAGTCCCTTTAAATAAATCCTGTGACAACAAACTTGCTATCTTCAAATAATAATAACTTGGCTATAAAGTATGTTGTGGAAACCTGTCTCCCCATGCATTGATAATACTGCATTCTCATTTGGCCAAAGGCTGATACATCAACAAAGGCCTTGCATTTTGTCAACTTAGGTCAAAAAAGTCAAAATGGCAGCCTATGCCATTGCAAGTAAAATTTTGACTGTTTTTTATGTTCATTATTAAAAGGAACATTTGACATCCCTGAGTTCAGGGTGGGGGAACCCAACCCCCTTTACTTTGCTGCAGAAGATTTTTATTTTAAATTCAGGTTAAATTTAAAAAAATAATTATTTTTAAATTCTGCTCTTGACATAACCTTGTCGTCTGCTTTCTACTTTATTCAGTAGTGATGTCCCACATTGCAGGTAGCTCATAACATAATAAAAAAGACAAAAATGCATCAATTCAAAAGAAAACAGCATACAGATGAAAAGACTGAAATTCACATTCTATTATAGCCTTAATTGTTATAAAATGATGTATTGTTGGTATTTGACACTGGAAAAATTGTCTAAAGTATATGAAGAAGGTACTTCACATTTATGCTGGAAACGTGCATAAGAGGGGACTTTTTAATCACTTGGTGGATATGTAAAAAAGCTGAAAAAATGGATTGAAATACATATATTAATTCAGAAGATTTTAAAGATTTTAAATTTTAACTGTAGCCAGAGATGTTTTTGGGGACCGACAGATAAAAAGTTGGAAAAAAATCATGGAAGTTTGTTTCTACATCTGATAATAGCAGTGACACTTCTATATGCAGAAGGATGGAATGGTTTGATCAATAGAAAAATGGATGTTGAAGAGGATGGAGCCTGCTAAGATGGCATGACAACAGCCCTGTGAGGTAGGTTGGGTGGAGAGAGTGTGAATGGCCCAAGTTCACCCAGCCAGCTTTCATGCCTAAATTGGGACTACAGTTCCCAGTCTCCTGGTGATGGCCCAAAGTCACCCAGCTGGCTTTCATGTCTAACCCAGGACTACAACTCACTGTCTTCTGGTGATTGGTTCAAACTTATCCAATTCAAAGTCACCCACCCAGCTTTCACGTCCAAGGTTGGACTACAACTCACTGTCTCCTGGTGTAGGCCCGAGCCTTCACCTCTAGACTAAACTGCCTGTCAAAAATATGTGCTAGATGGCTCGTGAATAGGTCACGTTTTGTGACTAATCATATTAGGGTTCCTTGTAACACCATTTTGTTGGCCTTCAGGACTGGGTTGATAATAATAATAATAATAATAATAATAATAATAATAATAATAATAATAATAATAA
>JAKJMR010017237.1:0-51296 GCA_024449315.1 Daboia siamensis
AAAAAAAAAGACCCTAAGGAGAACATTTCCAAAATCTTTTCATAATATGGTGGACGAATTAAATATACTAGATGTTTGGAGAGAAAAATATCTGGAAAAGAAGCAATATCCATTCTATTCTAACAGACACCTGTCCTGGTCGAGAATAGATATGATATGGACATCAATAGACTTATTTACAAGTACACAAAATATAAACATAGAAACAAGCACGTGGGCGGACCACAACCCAGTCACAATTACATGGAAAGGACAGAAAAAGAGAACAAGATGGACATTAAATCAAACTGTATTGAATGAAAAAGACTTCTAGCAATGTATGGAAAAACAAATGACTTTCTTCTTCAAGGAAAACAAAACAGAAGATACCTCACTTCAAAATGTCTGGGATATGGCGAAAGCATACATGAGAGGACTTGCTATATCTTATATGGGGAAAAAGAATAAACAGAAAAGACAAATTAGGGAAAAACTGGAGGAAGAATATAAGAGTCTTGAGAAAGAATTACAGAAAGATACACAAAACAAAAAGACAAAAAATTTAATGGAGTTGAACAAGCCTAAAACGAACTTAATAGAAAATGAAGAGGTGGCAAGGAAAATAAATGCAGCTAAACAAACCTTTTTTGAACATGCAAACAAACCAGGGAGATGGTTGACATATAAAATTAAAAAGGAGAAAGAGAAGAGATGGATTAAATAACTGGAAGATGCCGAGGGGACTTTACAACATCGGAATGAAGAAAAGAAAATAGCTTGGGAATATTATGAGAATTTATATAAGCAACAAGTAGTTTCAGATGATAGGATAAAACAATTCTTGGAAAAAACAGAGATACCTAAAGTACCAGAGAAATTTAAAAAGCTACTAGAAGAGAAAATAACAATGATGGAATTAACAGAAGCAATTAAAAAACAAAAGAATGGCAAAACATCAGGACCAGATAGGCTACCAGTGGAACTATATAGAACATTGCAGGAACTGTTAGGCAATGTAATGCTGGAACGCTATAATGAACTCCTCTCTGAAGCTAAGATACCAGATTCATGGTCGGAAGTACTTATTACCCTGATACCAAAGGAAGAAACGGAAATACAGAAAATAAAGAACTATAGACCCATTTCCTTGCTGAATGTGGACTATAAAATATTCGCATCAATCATGGCTGAAAGGCTTAAAAAGTTCCTAAATGGACTTCCGGGTGGCAAGGCGCCGCCGCCGACAGCTGATTTTAGCTTGTCAGCTTCGCGGCTTTGTAGAACCGCCGAAAACAGCGCCGATCAGCTGTTTCGGCGGTTCGGAAGCCCCCTCCTCGGGAGAAGAGGAGGGGGTGAGTATCCAAGTAGGGGAGGGGCTCTCTGGGGCCGCCAGGACTTAAAGTTCTGGCGGCTGGAAGATTGAGCCCCCCCCGAAGCTTGGATTTCTCCGGGCTGCGCAGCGTGTCTTCTCCGTTTTTCCGGGAGCAGAACAAGGCGAACGCAACCATCCCTGCCTACAAGAATGGACTTTGGAAGATTATGAATGCAGGCAGAGCGATGCAAGAGATTAAGGAGTAAGTGAACTTTTGAACTTTGGCTCAATCCACATAGAAGACCTAGAAAGTGAAAGTGCGTAGTTGCAAAAGAGGGAAAAGATGGCGGCTAAATCTTCTTCTAAACTTTCTAAAACTGCGGGGGCTTCCCCTCTGCCGCAATCTTCAGCGCAAGTGTTAGCACCTCCTGCACCTTTACCTTCGCCTGTCTTAACAGTAAAAGTTTTGGAAGATGCTTTGGAAAAACACTCACAGCATTTGGCTGTGATGATAGATGAGAAGATGGATGAGAAGCTGACAGAAAAGTTTTCAGTAATAAGGGAGGAAATCTTGCATGTATTTCAAGGCATGGCGACATGTATTGAGCGCCTTGACGAAAGAGTGGAGGACCTTACTCAAAATAATATTAAATTGGATGCAAAGATATTAGAGACTGAAAATGTGGTGGATAAAATTGATTATGACCTGACATTGGTACAATATCATGAAATGGAGTTTGCTGTGAGGATAAGGGGCCTTAAGGAGAATTTAAAGGAAGATTTGAAAAAATTGGTTTCTGTTGCTCTCGAAGACGTGCTGGGAAGGCCAGCTGAAGAAATTGCAGAAGATATAGACAAAATTTTCCGTGTTAACTCCTGGATTGCGAGACAAAGGAAATTACCAAGAGATGTGGTTGTTTATTTTACAAAGAGAGCAATCAGGAATGAAGTTATTCAAGTTTCTTATAATACAAAGCTTGTGATTGCAGACCAAGAAGTTTTGGTTTTGAAAGAGATCCCTCCAAAAATTCTAAGGAAACGAAAGGAATTTGCATTTCTGGCACAGGAGCTTAAGCGACGTGATGTCAGGTTTAGATGGGAGGTTCCAGTGGGTATGGTGGTAATGTTTGAAGATACCAGATACCGTCTTGCTACAGTCCTGCAGGCACGTGATTTCTATAGCAATGTTTTAAAAGCAATCCCCATACCACTTCTGGAACCAACAAAGGAGGGAAAGTCATATGATGCTGAAGGAACACAAATAGAAGAGACTGCAGCAGGAGTGATTCAAATTTCAACATTAGAGGAAGCAAAGGACCAGAGGGTAACTCGAGCTGCTTCGAGACGAGCCAGACGTGAGCAAGACCTAGACCAGCAGATTGTTGTGGAACTTCCAAAATGTACCTATAGCCAAGCTGTGGGAGGAGCGCGACCTAAAAATGTAAAAGGGATTTTGGATGACGCGCTTCAAAAGCTTCGGGTTGCCAGAAATGGTGACTAAGTTTTTAACTTGGAACGTTAATGGATTAAATTCACCACAAAAGAGAAAGAAAATTTTTCAATATTTAAAGCAATTTAAGACTGACGTTATTTGTTTACAAGAAACACATATTAGAGTTATGGACCAAAAGTATTTATTAAATTCAAGATTAGGTACACAATTTATTGCGTCTGCAGTTAACAAGAAAAATGGAGTGGTTATTTATGTCAAGAATACAATTACGGCAGAATTAATTGAAGCTGATCAACAAGGAAGATATGTTATTGTGGACTTGTTATTAGAAGGTAAAAGAATTCTTCTGGTTGGATTATATGCACCTAATCAACAGCAAGCTGACTTTTATAGTTTATTACACAGCAGGATTACCCAATTGGATTACAAATCTTTTATTTTTATGGGAGACTGGAATGGTGTTTTGGACGTGCAAATGGATAAGAGTGGATCCTACAGAAGTACCCCAAGTCATGCTAAATTGCCTAAATCTTTTTTTGAGATGATGGACGATATGGAATTACGTGATGTTTGGAGGGAGAGAAATTTACAAGAAAGAGACTATACTTTTTTTTCTGATAGACACCAATCTTTTTCCAGGATTGATTTTATATTATTGTCTAATGATCTTTTTTTTAGAACCAAGAGGATAAAGATTTGTTCAAAGACTATGTCTGATCACAGTCCAGTTTGGTTGGAGATTGGAAACGACATTAGAGAACGACGTTCCTGGCGTTTAAATGAGAATTTGTTCAGAAATCAGAAAAATGTGGAAGAGTGTAAGAAACAGATGAAGGTTTTTTTTGAAATGAATATGCATAAGGGTACTTCTATGGAAATGGTATGGGATGCTAGTAAGGCATATATGAGAGGAGTGTTGATATATCTTAATAACAAATATAGACGCAATTTGGAATTTAGGAGGAAAGAATTAGAGACAGAGATTAAAGAAAAAGAAAAGGCTTTAATTTTGAACCCATCGGATGTGAAGATTAAAGAGACTATTAAGTTATTAAGAGGACAATTTGATAAGTTAATGGCTGATCAGGTGGCAACTAATCTACGGTTTGCAAGGCATAATACTTTTTGCAATGCCAATAAACCAGGCAGATGGTTAGCATATATGTTAAGAAAGAAGCAAAGGGTTTCTAATATAGACAAAATAGAACATAAGGGAAAGATTGTGTATCAACAGAATCTTATTAAGGAAACTTTTGTTGATTTTTTTTCTAAATTATATGCTAGCGACAAGATTAACGAAACGGACATTGATTTATATTTAAAAGACTTTAATATTCCGGTTCTTACGCAAGAGCAAAAAGAAGAAATGAATCAGTTGATAACTGAGGAAGAAATATATTTGGCAATTAAACAGTTAAAAGTAGGTAAAGCGCCAGGCACCGATGGTTTGACTGCTGTGTATTATAAAAATCTACAGTTTGAGATGATAAAGCCATTAAAGGAACTGTTTCAGACAATTCAAAAGGGGGGAGGAGTACCCCCGTCTTGGAAAACTGCTTTTATTTCTTTAATTCCTAAAGAAGATCAGGATGTTACTCAAGCAAAAAATTATAGGCCAATTTCACTTTTGAATACGGACTACAAGATATTTGCTAAGGTGTTAGCTAGTAGACTTATGAGGGTATTGCAACAGGTGATTCATGGTGATCAAACTGGGTTTATAAGTGGTAGACAAATGAAAAATAATGTGAGACATATAGTCGACTTGTTGGAATTTTTGGAAAGGAATAACCAGATCCCTGCAGCATTGATCTTTTTGGATGCTGAAAAAGCTTTTGATCAATTGGATTGGAAATTTTTGTTGAAAGTATTAGATAAAATGAATTTTGGGGATGAATTTCTACAACCAATTAGGGCAATATACCAGAAGCAAACAGCTCGAATAATTGTTAATAATAGTTTGACTGAAATATGCAATATTGAAAAGGGTACGAGGCAGGGTTGCCCGTTATCACCTTTATTATTTGTTTTAACATTGGAGATATTACTGATTAAAATACGGAATTCGGAAATAGTTAAGGGAGTTCAAATAAGAGATCAGGACTATAAATTGAGGGCTTTTGCGGATGATCTGGTTATTACTTTGACACACCCAGAAAATTCTGTTATGGAATTGATGGAGTTAATATCTCAATATGGGAAAGTTTCTGGATTTAAGATTAACATACAAAAAACTAAAATTTTATCTAAAAATATGACAGTATCACAAAAGGTTTTTATAGAAAGCTTAACTGGATTTGAAATTGTTGAAAGAGTTAAATATTTGGGGGTATATCTAGCACCCTCAAACGTTAAATTATATAAAAATAATTATGAAAAGTTATGGAATAAAGTGCAAAAAGAATTGGATAGTTGGAAAAAATTACAACTATCATTATTGGGAAGAATTGCAGCAGTAAAAATGAATGTTCTGCCAAAATTTTTATTTTTGTTTCAAATGATACCCATTCTCAAAAAGGATTCAAATTTGGAGGAGTGGCAGAAGGGTATCAATAAATTTGTTTGGGCAGGGAAAAGGCCACGGGTTAAATTTAAAATTATGCAGGATACACGCGAAAGAGGTGGCCTAAGAATGCCCAATTTTAAATTATATTATGAAGCTGCTGCATTATCAGCTATAAGTGATTGGATTAATTTGACACAGGGGAGACTCTTAAATCTTGAAGGGCATGACTTGTTATTTGGTTGGCACGCATATTTACTATATGACAAAAAGGTAGATAATGTTTTTAAAATGCATATTTTGAGGTATGCTTTGTTGAGAGTTTGGAAAAAGCACAGACAAAAATTAAATTATAAGATACCGTTATGGGCAATACCCAAACACGCAATAGAGAATATAAATGTTGGATTTAAACATGATGTGATTACATATAAGGAAATTTTGACTTTGGAGAGGAATGTGTGGTGTCTGAAGTCATACAATCTTCTACGAGAAAAAAAGATTGTACAAACTTGGTTTCAATATGGACAATTACAAGCCAGGTGGAAAGAAGATCAGAAGATTGGTTTTTTGAGGGATGATGAAAATCTGGTAAAACAAATTAGAAATCAGGGACCAGCGCATATCAAACGGATATATCTTGCATTGATAGAGATTGACTCAGAAACAGAAATTGTTAAGGACTGTATGATAAAATGGGCACAGAACATTCAGGAAGTCATCACAATGGACACTTGGGAAAAGATCTGGGTGAGAAATGTGAAATTTACGCAAGCTCAAAATTTAAGAGAGAACTTTTATAAAATGTTTTACAGATGGCATTTAGATCCTAGAAAGTTAGCAAGTATGTATCCAAACTATCAGCCTAAATGTTGGAGATGTGGTGGCGAAGACGCAACGTATTTTCATATATGGTGGACTTGCAAAAAGATCAAACCATTTTGGATTAAAATCTGGTGGAATATGCAGAAGATATTTAAGAAAAGGATAAAGTTTTGTCCGCAATTGTTTTTACTGGGTATTATTACTGATACTACTGTGTTGGACATTAATCTGATGTTGAACTTAATTACGGCAGCGAGACTTTTAATAGGCCAATATTGGAAGAAGCAAGAACTGCCGACTTTAGAGGAATGGACTTTAAAAGTTTCCAACCTGGCGGAGATGGCAAAGATTTCAGCATATTTGAAAGACCATACTCAACAACGATATATTGTGGAGTGGAAGAAATGGATTGATTACATCCAGAATAAATATGGGACTAAAAAGTTTTATTTAGCATTTGAATAAGTATATTGCTTGTAGTCAATTTATAAGAGCTAAAGCGCGAGAGAATTAATAGGTTATTATTGTTAGCATATGGGTGTTTATGATTGGTTATCTTATTTTTTATACCTTGTATCTAGCTCTGGGAAGTCCGGGGGGGGAGGGGGGAGAGGGAGGGTAAGAGGGTGGGAGAGGGTGGGGGAGGGGTGGGGAATGGGATGTTATAATTAAAATGTATTGAAAAACTTTTTAATAAAAAAAAAAAAAAAAAAAAAAGTTCCTAAATGAATTTATACATCTGGATCAAAATGGGTTCCTGCCCAAAAGACAGATTAGAGACAATATGCAAATTATATTAAACACATTAGAATATTATGAAACACATCCCACAAAACAGATGGCATTGATGTTTTTGGATGCGCAGAAAGCATTTGATAATGTGAATTGTTAATTCATGATAAGACAACTACAGATTATGGATTTTGGGGAGAAATTTATAAATGTAATTAAAGCAATTTACAATAAGCAAATAGCCAAAATAATGATTAATGGAGATATGACTGAAAAGATTAACATTATGAAGGGAACAATGCAGGGATGCCCTTTATCCCCATTATTGTTTGTATTGACACTAGAGATACTAAATAGAACTATAAGACAGAATAAGGATATGAAAGGTATGAATGTTAAGAGAGAAGAATATAAGCTAGAAGCTTTCACAGATGATTTAGTATTTATCTTGGAGGAGCCACTAGAGACAGGACCTGTATTAACAGAACAAATAGAAAAATATGGTGAGGTAGCAGGTTTGAAGATTAATAAAGATAAAACAAAAATGTTAGTGAAAAATATTACTGAAAAACAACAAAAAAAGAATTGATGGGAAAGTTAGATACAGATTGTAAAGAAGGTAAAATATCTGGGGATTCACCTGACAGCAAGATGTACAACAATTAAAGAAGATAATAACTATTACAAATTGAAAAGACAAATTGAAGTAGATTTGGATAAATGGAAAAAGGTACAACTATCATTAATGGGCAGGATTGCAATAATCAAAATGAATATATTACCATGATTGTTGTTTTTGTTTTCAACAATACCAATAAGATAGGAAAAGAAATATTTTGAGGGGCTAAATAAAATAATTTTGAAATATATTTGGCAGGGGAAAAAGGCAAGGATTAATTTAAAAATGTTACAGGATAAAAGACTCAGAGGTGGGTTTAGCTTACCTTATTGGATCTTCTCTGTGTGACACTATTGCCTCTTGAATTGATTGCAATATAAATTGCATTTCTTTCTGAAAGTTGTTATTTCTTTGTCTCTGGTGTACCAAATTGGGGGCTTCCATAACAGATACTTGGGTTGTTGTTTTTTTACCTCTCTTGGCTAAGTACAGAGGACTCATTTTTGTCCCTTCTCTCTATTTATATTTCCCAAGTATTAATCTTTTTAAACAAGACCAGTCTTATAATCAGTACAATGGTATTCAGCTTAAATATAGATTTAAGTTTAACATCATCTCATATTATTTTTGTAGTCTTTATGTATAGCTTTTGTAATCCAGTAAGTTCAAACATATAGGTCCACTATTAACAAGGGTATTTTATCCCTATTCATCTATTCAGGACTCCAAAAATTTCAATTAAGCAGTGTTTATAATGCCCAATGCCCAACCACTATGCAGTCAATCTCTTAGTCTCGCCCCGATAGAAAATAACCCAGAGGTCAAAAGTTAAAGTTCAATCAATATTTATAATCCAAAATAGCAATTTTCAAAACAGTTCTATTTTCCACCAAGTAGTAAATAGTCCAGAATATTTTTCTCTATCTAGCTGTTCTCTGTAATTAAAAGCTTGATTGTAGATCAAAGGGGCTAGGTATTTATCTGTGTCTGGGCATTGTGCCAAGTGTATTTTAGCCACCATAATCTTGCTGCTGTATTTCTGTGTCACCACTAGATGTCTCAGATGTCCGTTTCCCAACATTTAAAGCCAAGAATTATTTCCTGTTTAAAGATCACCCTTCAACCTTACTCTTTGGGATTTCTTGCTTTATGAGAGATCTTATCTAGGTAATGTATTAAAATAGTAGAGAAAAGATTAATATTCTCACCCAGTTCCACGTATATTATTTAGAATGCTGATAATGCTGGTGCTTTCTTTGTTTGGTTGTCGATGGCTGAGAATAGCCACAGATATGCAGCTAGCCTTTCCCAGTTTGGAGGGCTTTCCTCAGATTGAGCAAATCAACTGCAATCTTTCTGTGATCTACAAGGGTCCCCTCCTTCTTCATCGCCTCCTCAGGGTGACTTTAGGCTCATTTAAAGCCCCCTGGCAGGGCAAAATCAGCCGTGAGAAACATAGCCTGGCTTCTCTCCGGCTGTAACGCCATGACGCAAACTGGAAATCCATTTTAATTTGCATTTCTAACTTATCATTAGCTAACTTGTGTTTTCTTTTTGCATGAAGATAGATGTGAAGTATGAATTAAGTAGTTCTTCTTTCTCTCTGCTGCCTGTTACTTCTTTGTGATCTTCTCATATTAGTGGATTGATTGTTTCTTTAATTTTTTTTCTTGTGTTTTATGCATTGAAAAGGGACGTGGTGGCTCAGTGGGTTAGGGCGCTGAGCTTGTCAATCAGAAGGTCGGCAGTTTGGCGGGTCAAAACCCGAGTGCCGCGTAGCAGAGTGAGCGCCTGTTACTTGTCCCAGCTTCTGCCAACCTAGCAGTTCGAAAGCACGTAAAAATGCAAGTAGACAAATAGGGACCACTCCGGTGGGAAGGTAACAGCATTCCGTGCGCCTTTGGTGTCTATTCATGCCGTCCACATGACCACGGAGATGTCCTCGGACAAGCGCTGGCTCTTCGGCTTTGAAACGGAGATGAGCACCGGCCCCTAGAGTCGGAAACGACTAGCACACATGTGCGGGGGAACCTTTACCTTTACCTTTATGCATTGAAAGAAACTTTTAAAATTGTTTTTAACATTTGTTGCAAGTCTTATTTCGTTCAAAGCCTTAGGTTTCTGAACTTTATCTTTGCTGGTTGAGAGCTATTAGTTGGTATTTTGCTTTAGTTATGTGGCTGTCTTTCCATTTTTGCACTTGTTTTTTTTCTGTCAATTGATCTGAAAGTTCTTTTTCTAGCCATGTTGTTTTTTCTTGTTTTTCTTGTTTTTCTTTTTTAGTAGTATTGAACTGGAATGGGCTTTTATAATCATATTTTTTAGAGTTTTCCAAGCTTCTTGAATTGATTTACCCTTTAAAATGTTCATTCATGGGTTCCTTATCAAGCTCTTTCTGAGTTTGTTTGAGATCTCTTTCTTTTCAGCTCTTACAACCATTTTCCTTTTGCAAATTAGAAGACAGGATATTTCTAAATTTGTCCACAAGAGAAAGAGAATGAAGTAAAGTAAAGGAAAATGCAACCAAATTATCTCTTAAATTATGTTGACCTTAGACATCATGTAAGAGAACACCTGTCTGTCTTTGATGAATATAAATCACAGGGACCTGTTGGATTACATTCCAGAGTTCTGAAGGAGTTGGCAGAACCATTAGACCATATCTTTAAAAAATCTTGGAGCATGGGGGGGGGGGGGATTTATACGATCTGAAGAGAAACCAGAGTTTTCGGATTAAAATTTGGTGGAATCTGCAAAAGATATTTAAGAAAAGGATAAAGTTTTCTCCGCAGTTGTTTTTATTGGGTATTATTACAGATACTACTGTTATAGACACTAAGTTGATGTTGAATCTAATTAAGGCAGCAAGACTTTTAGTAGCGCAATATTGGAAGAAGGAGGAACTGCCGACTATAGAAGAGTGGACTTTGAAAGTTTCAAACCTGGCGGAAATGGCAAAGATTTCAGCATATTTGAAAGACCAATCGCAACAGAGATATATCGTGGAATGGAGAAGATGGATTGAATATATTCAGAATAAATATGGGACTAAAAAGTTTCATTTAGCATTTGAATAAGTAGTGGATTTTTATGATGCATAATTAGTTATTTGTTATTGGTTATTAATATTATGACTATGGAGAGTTAAAGTGCGATATAATTTAATGTTTTACTTTTGTTGTTAGCATATTTTAGCCTATGCTTGTATCACTATACCCTGTATTCAGCTCTGGGAAGTCGGGGAGGGGGGAGGGGAGGGGAGGGTTGGGGAGAGGGTAGGGGGAGGAGGGAGTTTTTTGTATTTAAAAATGTTTGTGAAACTTTTTAATAAAAAAAAATATCTTGGAGCATTACCTGAGGATTGGAAAAGAGCTGATGTGGTTCCCATCTTCAAAAAAGGAAGAAAAAAAAACAGATCTAGGAAATTGAGGTACCACAAAGTTCTGTCTTAAGCCCAATACTCTTCAATATCTTCCTAAATGATTTAGATGAGGGAATAGAAGGGGATCTCATCAAATCTGCAGATGACACCAAGCTGGCAGGACTAGCCAATACCTCAGCTCAGAATGCAAAATGATCTTGACAGACTTGAACAATGGGCCCTATCTAACAAAATGATATTTAACATGGAGAAAAGCCAGGTTTTACACCTGGACAGGTAAAAACAAAGATAGAAGAACAGATTAGGCAAAACCTGGCTTGAAAATAATAACTGTGAGAGGGACCTTGGAGTCCTAGTCCAGGGCTTTTCAACCTTTTCACCCATTGTACCTCTTTTAGGATAGGGCAATAGTCAGGTGGTAGCAAGGTGACAAAAACTTGACCAAAAAAAGAGGGGAAAAATGATAAAATACAGGTAGTTCTCAACTTAAAACAGTTTGTTTAGTGACTGTTTGAAGTTACAATGGCACTGAAAAAAGTGACTTATGACCATTTTTACACTTATGAAAACCCCAGGGTTTTGTGATTTACATTCAGATACTTGGCAATTGATTCATATTTATGATGGTCCCAGGGTCGTGTGATCCTCTTTCGCATCCTTTTGACAAGCAATGTCAATGGGGAAACCAGATTCACTTAAGAACTGAGTTACTAATTTAACAACTGCAGTGGTTCACTTAACAAATGTGGCAAGAAAAGTCATAAAATTGTTCAAAACTCATTTAACAAATTTCTCAGCAACATAAATTTTGGGCTCAATTGTGGTTGTACATTGATGACTATCTGCACACCCACTCACCACACTTTTAATGGGAAACTTGTGCCTGTTTCCCTGACATTAATCTTTAAGCTGATCTATCCCCTTCTTTCCTTCTGGTTGACTCAAAGAAGCTGATAGGTGATTGCAGGGGCTTTGGGGGAGTGTGGCTTCTGCTGTGGGGTTATGGGGTGTGTTGGGGTGCTAGTTGGCTATCCCCCAAAGATTACACAACAGATTCCCTAACCTTAAAACAGGTCTTGGGTGGCAACAGTTACCCAGCACGAGGTGCTCAGGAGAAAGAGATGCCGGCAGTGCTAACTCCCAAGAATGAGGGAGTGCAGATCCCCATCTTCCCCAGTCTGGCAGGGGTCTTCCTGCCCCACCTTGAAGACAAAGGGGGGCTCCGGTGAGGAGGAGAAGGAGGTAGAGGAAGAAGGTTTAAGCAATCTTAGGAACTGGAGTTGGGATTCCCCCAAAAAACAAACATGCAGCACGACAGAAGTGATCAAAGCCT
Organism: Daboia siamensis; assembly: GCA_024449315.1. Classification (NCBI taxonomy): domain Eukaryota; kingdom Metazoa; phylum Chordata; class Lepidosauria; order Squamata; family Viperidae; genus Daboia; species Daboia siamensis. The sequence continues at coordinate 12,139 of JAKJMR010017237.1, forward strand.
GCTGCACCCACCCAGCAGATTGGGGGGGGGGAAATAAAAACCAAACAGCCCCCTCCTACTGCCAATCCTCAACAGAAATGCTCACAACAACATAAAACTCCAACAGGGGGAAGAGTGCAGGCAGGCGGGTGTCTTGCTCGGCTGGTGGCCTGGGGGGATGTAAAGAGAAAAGCTTTACCCCACCCAAAAGCTGCCCTCTCACAAAAGCAGGATGAAAACTCTGAAAAACTACCAAGGAAAAAGGTTAAAACAGAAGAGTGTCTCTTCTGAACAAGAAAAAAAAAAAAGATCACCCCCAGCTAATGGGGGTGGAGTGGGGGATTTTTATTTTTTTGCCTCATTTTGCTCTTTTAAAAAGACTGTGCTCCCCCCAACGTTAGAAGCTTCACACCCTCACTGTTCACCTGCTGCACCCACAACAGACCCAAAGCTTCTTTTTCCCTTCCTTTGAAACAAACAAACAACCCTCCCCAATCCTCCCACTCCCCCCTTCTGAATTAAAATGAAAGAAAACCAAGTTTTTTCTTTTGTGGTCTTTACATATTTAAACTGCTAGAAGGAAGTGGAGAAGCAAACCATTGTGACACACTCTTCTGTTTTAACCTTTCTTCATTGTCATTTTTCAGAGTTGTCATCCTGCTTTTGTGAGAGGGCAGCATTTGGGGTGTGTGAAGCTACCCCCTTCCCCCCCCAAACCACAGCTGAGCAAGACGCCTGGCTGCCTGCGCTCTTCCCCCGTCTGAGGTTTCTGTTGTCTTGAGCATTTCTCTTGAGGATTGGCGGGGGAGGGCTCTTTGGTTTTTATCCCCCCTCCCTGTCTGCTGGGTGGGTGCAGCAAGCTTTGGTCACTTCTGTTGTGCTGAGAGGTTATCCACGAAGCACATTTGTTTTTTGGGTGAATCCCCACTCCAGTTGCTAAGCTTGCTTAAACCCTCTTCCTCCAACTCCTCCTCCTCCTCCTCACTGGAGCCCCCCTTTGTTTGCAACAGTGTGGCAGGAAGACCCCTGCTGGGCTGGGGATGATGGGGATCTGCCCTCTGTGGAGTAGCGAAAGGGTTACTGTGCTCCCTGTCAATCAGGTTTGATTTCCTTTCTTTATACACACACACACACACACGTGCCTCCCTTGCTTGTAGCTGCCTCTGAGCTTCTCATTCTTGAGAGTTAGTATTGCTGACATTTCTTTCTCCTGAGCCCCTCATGCTGGGTAACTTTTGCCACCCAAAAGCTGTTTAAGGTTAGGGGATGTTTGGGTGATAGACAAGTAGCACCCTGACATGCCCCCCCATGCCTCCACTTCAATGGCAGAAGTCGCACCCCACCCCAAAGCCCCTGCAACCATCTATCAGCAATTGCTAATAGATGGGAACGCTGGAGGCAAATGGGTGGGGGTGGGAAGCTCAAGAAGAAGGAAGTGTGGCCAAGGGTAGGAGGCAAAAGATCCTAGACCCGCTGCTGATCATCTGTAGCTGTGTGCACTGATCCTGGGCTCTCAGCAGAACCCAGGTAAACCTCGTGCAGCTCCAGATGAATCTCTGCCCTAAGACTGTGTGGGGCTGCCTGCCACCTCCAAGGCCACTGCTGATCAGCTGTAGCTGCTTGTGCCGATTCTGAGCTCTCAGCAGAGTCCTGGCGATGCCTCACAAAGCTGCAGCTGACTCTCCCTCATCCACTTTTACACATTTTCTTACACTTTTTTTAAAACAGTGCTTTTCAACCCGTCGTATGCGTACCACCTGCCAGGCACCAAAGTACCACCAGTGGTTTGCATACCACTGGTTGAAAAGCTCTCTCCTAGTCGACAATCATTTAAACATGAGTTAGCAGTGTGAGGCAGCAGCAAAGAAAGCTAATACAATTCTTCATTGTATAAAGCCTTAGTAAGGCCACATCTGGAATACTGCATCCAGTTTTGGTCACCACATTACAAAAAAGATGTTGAGACTTTGGAAAAAGTGCAAAGAAGAGCAACTAAGATGATTAAAGATGATTAAACTAAAAAATATGAAGAACAGTTGCAGGATTTGGGAATGGCCAGTCTAGAGAAAAGAAGGACTAGTGGGGACATGATAGCAGTATTCCACTATTTGAAAGGCTACCACAAGGAGGAGAGGGTCAATTTATTTTTCAAAGCACAAAAAACAAGACAAGAAATGGGCTTCCAGTTCTGCGCAGCTAGCACAACACCTGAGGGATCGAGACCCTCTGATCCCTACAACAGATTTCTCTCTGTTTGGGGACTCTAAACAGGTCCAAAGAAATACCGGAGAGGTGGCAAGGAAGGAGAGAACCCCTGCTGATGCTGGGATGATGGTGGTTGATCTAGACATCTGGGGAAAGCTTTCCAAAAACTGACAGAAGAAAGCCTAGCATCATTTGTGAGTATAGCTCAAGCTACATGCAGTTGAAGCCAAAAAGCAGTAATCTAAGCATGATTGTAAACAGTGTGACTGAACAGTGTGACTTTCTCTCTTCTACCTGTTTTATTTCTTGAGAAAAAAAAGAAAAAATCCTAGAAGTAAAAATCCTCCGAAAGTGTGTGTGTGTGTGTGTGTGTGTGTGTGTGTGTGTGTGTGTGAGGTCTTTGTTCCACCCTCCTTGAAATGGAAGCAGCAAATTAAGTTTACTGGGGAAAAATACAGAAAATTAAAAGATGGACTGGTGTTGACATCTAGTGGAGGATGAAAATACTGCCCTAAATATACAGCCTAGAAAGAAAAGCCTGTTGTCGTGACCTTCAGGGCTTTGATTAAACAAAAAGCAGCTGTAACAAAAGAAAACATTGTGGACTATCTACAAAGTGAGAACTATATCAGAGATCTGCAGAAAGAACCTACCAAGAAAAAATAAATACTTACCAGGAGGAAATGTATGTTCTGTTACAACAAATGCAAATGATATTAACTTCAAATCATGAGAAAATTAAAAATGAATTTGAAAATTTCAATGAATGCATTCTCAATTTAACATCACAACAATCAAATGATCAGAAAACAAAAAGAGAGAGAGATCATGTAAAGCAGACAACTGAATATAAGCTAGTGGAGACTCAAGTGGAGAATGATTTACAAGAAACATTGAGCATGGAAAAGTTAACTTGTACTCTAAGACAACAAAGTAAATTTGAGGATAAAGAAAAAGATTTGACAAAATGGATTGCTGAATTGTTGGAAGTACCACAAGAAATGGAAAGGCAAGGGATGATGAGAGAAATCTTCAATGAATATGAAGGCGCAAAATCTTTTTACAAAAAAATGATGGTTTTTTTGCCTACTATAACTACAACAGACATGACAAACACAAAGCCCGTGGGCTGGATTTGGCCTGATATGTAGTTCCATCCAATCGGGGGACATGCTCTGGAAAGAGCAAAGGAAGAGCATGCTATACCTTGGCCCGGCCCAGGCTGACTGGGCGCTGATCTACAACCTGGTTACATCCATCAAAGCCAGAACATGCTTGGCCTTAAATCCATGGGGCAGCCCCACCCTGCCCCCTTGGGTGTGTGTGCAAGCAGACTCCAGTGTCCCTGCTGGCTCTCTTGTCCCACAGGCTGACTTCATCAGGGACACTGGTGATGGCCATCTCCTTTGTGGGGTGGGGCAGAGGTGGTGAGGCAGTTCCTTTCTGGTTCCAGTGGATCTTAGGGTGAGTATGTTCTGGCTTTGATGGACGCAACCAGGTTGTAGATCAGCACAACCCCCACCCACCCACCAGGACCTCCAGCCTCGCAGCCATGAGGTTTACCTTTCACTGGGACAGACCCCCCCATGAGGGATAGCAAGACCAGAGGCAACATGGCAGTGCTGGCAATGTCTCCCCCTCCCATCAACCCTTCCTGAGCATGGAGAAAGGAAAGAGATGAGGAGGAGAGAAGGAAGGAAGGGAGTGAAGCGGAGAGGGGAGTTGGGGGGAGGATCAGTGGTTGCTGGGATTGGCAATGGCTGGGATGCTTTGCCAGAGCTCTGCAGATATGGCAAGGAGGTTGGGAGCTTTGGCGGATTCTGTGGTGGCTGGCAGCGGGGCAAGGCTCTTGAGGAGGGGAAGAGGAGATTGACTGGGGGAAGAAGATTTTATTTTCTCTTTTCCAAAGAGACAAGCCAAGAGGAGGGAGAGTGAGGAAGGAAGTTGGCAAAAAAGTTTTTTATTCTCTATCCAGAGAATAAACTTTCTACCTTGCTCTCTCTCCTCTTGGTTTGTCTCCCCAGAAAAGAGAAAATAAAATCTTCTTGCCCCAATCAATCTCTTCTTCCCCTTTAAAAATCCCTCCCCAAGAGCCTCACTCTACTGCCAGCCACCACGGAGGCCGCCGGAGCTCTGGACCTCTCTGCCAAATCTGCAGAGCTCTGGCAAAGCCCCCATCCACCACTGATCCCCCCGCAACTCCCCTCTCCACTACATGTTCTTCCTTCCTTCTTTCCTCTTCATCTCTTTCCTTCCTCCATGCTCAGGAAGGGGTGATGGGAGGGGGAGAGATTGCTAGCACTGCCATTTTGCTGCTGGTCTTGCTATCTCACATGGGGGGCTCTGTCCCAATGAAAGGAAAGCCTTGTGGCTGCGAGGCTTGAGGTGCTGGTGGGGAGGGTGTGGCACTGATCTACAACCTGGTTGTGTCCATCAAAGTCAGAATGCACTCAGTGTCAGGTTTTTGACGTATGGGCTTTTCAAGTGACTCTGAGGCATTGTTTACCTTAAAAGTCCTTTATTAGCCTAATACACTGGCAAATGGTTGCTCGAAGGAAGCTGGAATCTGAAATCTCCGCCCCTTGCACAATATAATTAAACACAATTCTCCACCTTTCTAATTTTGTCATTAATCATATTCTCCAATTAATTTAAAGAATCAGCTTCCCTTCCGTTAGAAGAACCACCAAAGTCTTATCTTCTTTAGAGAGACAAATGGCCTTCAAAGTGCATTCCTACTCTTCCCTCCCACCAATTTTAAACTAAAACAATACACAAGTCTTAAAGCAATGCATAAGTTTAACATATGAAATAGCTACTTATTCATCTCATGTCAAGCAATAACATTCGATGTTAGCAGCGTTGACATCCAGCCTTAAATCCATGGGGCCGCCCCGCCCCCTGTTTGTGCTTGCAAGCAGAGTACAGCATCCCTGCTGGCTGTCTTGTCCCACAGGCTGACTTCACCTAGGACGCCGGTACTGGCCGTCTCCTGTGCGCCCATCTTGGGGGCAGGACAGAGGCAGCGGGGCAGCTTTGCTGGTTCCCGTGGATCTTAGGCTGAGCACATTCTGGCTTTGATGGATACAAAGATATCAAGCCCCAAGGGCTCGATATTCATGGGAGGGGGGGGGGGGAAAGGCACCAGCAACAGAGAAAGCACACCCTGCAGCTCCAATATGGCAAAGACACCGAAGAGCCAGGTGTTCTGTTCCAGCCTACGACTGGCCCTGTTTGTATGTCAGGGACAACCCCTTTTTATAATCAACAGGCTGGAAATAACCCAACCAAATTTATTTACAAAAGCTAAATAAAAAGTTCAAACAAGACTTAAACAAAAAGGTTAAACAAGAGTTAAACAATAACAGACCAGGACTCTATCAGAAGCTCTTCAAACAGTTGCCTTCAGCAACCAGCACCTCCCACACATTCCCCTTTTAAACAGCAGTCTCAAGGTGTGGCTTCTCATTGCCTGCTCCTGAGTTACCTCATTGCTTTCCTCTGCTCAGTGCTGCTAGATTGCCTCCTGCTCCTAGTGTCCCTGAACAGAGCTAGCTGTGGATCGTCTTCTTCCAATCCTTCATGCTCACACAGCTGGGTCTGAGGAGGAACAAGACTGGAAGGGCCTGGCTGAGAGTTCTGCGGTGCATCAGAAACTTCCTCTGACACCAAAGGCTCTCCAAACCCCTCCTTCTCCTCCTCTTCAGAATCGTCCGACTCAGCTGCCGAAACCACAGGCTGACGCTGAATCACAACACCAGGCTTCACAGCAACACCAGTGAGGATGCCACCGAATGACCGGGCAGCTTTGTGGCTTGGTCTCAGCAATGCTGGTGACGGACAGGGAAGCTGCACGGCAAGGTCGCTGATCAGCTGGCAAGCAAGGACTGACACGGTGCCCGAGAGGGGTGGGGGGGCCTACCTGTGTTGCAGAAGGTTCCAATGCTTCGCTGCAAAGCATGGAACCAACCAACTGTGACAGTGTGGCAGTCCAGGAAAGACAGAGACCCCTGCGGTGTGGCTTTCAAGGACAGGCACTGGATGTTGGCTTGCTGTGTATGTGTGGGGGGTGGAACTGTGAATAGGGATCGTATGTAAAGCACTGGGAGCAAATCACTCCCAGTGCTGACTTTGTTTGTGGAATAAATCACTTGTTGGACTGTTCCTGTTTGCCAGTCATCTTGTCATCCTTCTTTTGTGTCTGAGGAAACCAGGGACTGGGAAGGACACTGACAGAAAAGTCAGCGCTCCCCTTTTTGTTCATCCTTCCCATTACCCTTGTGTGCTATCCAGGGAATGGCTGAGGGAATGCAGGAGGCAACACCTGTGGCTGAGGGAGGAGAGCCAGCTGAGGTAGCAGGGCCAATGCCTGATGCAGCAGCTGGGGATGCTCAGCCAGTGGTGTGGCCCAAGGTACATGAGGCATGGCCTGCAGCTCTGGTGAGTGGGCCCCAGGATGAAGGGCCCCCAAGGCCCTTCAGAGGAGTGGTGGCACAGCTCTGCACTCACTAACCCGGATGCTGGCCACAGACACACACCAGGTGTCTAAGGGCCTTTGATGGAGTGGCAGGAGAGGCATCTTACAGATGAAGATGATGGCGATAGGAGCTAGGATGGCACCAGGATGACACACCATGGATATCCTGAGGGACAAGTTTGGTAAGACTGGGTTCCAGGATCCCGCCTCATGGTTAAGATGGGAAATGGCCCATGACATGGCTTTGTGGCCCCAGACAGAGACACAGCCAACCTAGTCGGGACCATCCCAGTCTGGCCAGCCTGTGGTTCAGGGTAGCCCCTGGGCATGTGCCTGGTACCCCTCTGGTAAGAGGCCCTGATAAGGGCATACCGGCAGAACAATCACGGCCTGTGTGGGAAGGCAAGTTGTTGGACCCAGGCAGAGCCCTCACCAGGCAGACCACTAAGCCAACTGGATCTGGCAGACAGTAGGGCCCGGGGACCAGCGGTCTCCATCTATGGCTGACACTTTATGGGGAACAGGTTGGCCTTTGGGTACATGGGGTCCAGGGGTGACTTGGGATCCACCACAAATACCAGCAACATTCAATGGGAACCTGGACCATTTAGCGATGTTCCTCAGCCAGGTTATAAGCCATTTAGACTGGTATGCTTGCTTCTATCCATCTCAGTGGGCAATGGTGGTGGCGGTAATGGCAGGATTGCAGGGTGAAGCAGCAGAATGGGTGGCGGATCTCTACAGTGACCATGCCAGGGAACTGGACAATGCCAGTATGTTGCCGGAGGCTCTGCAATCCCGGTTTGAGGACATTCCCTGGGTTTATATTTTTTAAAAAAGAAGACAAGAAACAATGGATGGAAACTTTTAAAGGAAATGCAGATATTGCTTTAAGTTTCAATTGAGTATGTGCTACAGTTTTTTAAAAAAATTTGTTAGGAGCTGCCCAGAGTTGTCTTAGAAATGAGTAGGTATATAAATATTTTAAATAAATACATTTTTGTGGGACCCCAGCTGTTAGTTTGTAGCCTAGCACCACCACCCTCTAATTGGTCCCAATATTTCTACTCTGCCAAACTTTTTTTGTCATTTGGAAATAAATGTCAGGTTTGGAGGGAGCAGCGAGAGACCCATCAATTTGCTGAATAGAAAGAAGTTAAATGCAATTAAACAATGAACTTATTAAAGTGGTTACATCAGAGGTTGATCAGCAGGGCAGGGCAATGCTTTCAATTGTGTTCCAAAGAAAAGATTAAGGTCTGCAAGTCAGGCACCTCTCAGTGCAATGCAATCCTAGGGTGCATCAACTCAAGGACTAAACCAAAGGATTCTCATAGAAACTGCAGTACCCTATTGCAATTCAAAGAGGTTGGTGTTGCCAGAAAGGTTGGGTGACACCTATGTATTTTGCATCTCCTTAGCATTTCAGGAATAAGGAAAGAACTGCACTTTTTCTATTTCTCCTGATTAGCTTGGTCAACACAGAGAGAATAATGTAAGCTCCCATATACTTGGCACCTATTGGCTAACTATGCAAAATACTCATGGAGTTGACATGGCTAAATGAATACTTTTACTGCAGAAAAAAAATGATTGCAAATGCAGAAGAGTTGTTCAGTATGATGTATTTTGTTTATGCTCAACAACAGTTGAAAAATAGCCTGTTGGTCTTTTCGGCCATAAAATTGCAGATATCAAAGAGACTTGTTACATTTCTTAGAAACCAAAACCTGTATATAATTCAGAGTTTCAAGGCATTGAAATTCTGTTTTTTCTCTTCCTGTCTTTCCAAGCCAATCAATTAATAGTTTTGTAAGGGGCCTGATCTCTGTTGACTTAACAGTTTTCTTTATTGCAGGAACCATTGGTAACTCTTCACCATCTTCATTCATCTGCAGCAAATCAGACATGAATGAAGCAAGACAGGAAGAGTATTGACAGCTTTCAACTTTTGTTTCAACTTGAGCATACCAAGGGCAGCCATGAGAAGAAACCATAGGATTATTGAAGAATTTCTCATTTGAGAGAAAAATGCATAGACTCAAATTATCCTGCTTGGATACTTTATATGAAGCCCAGCTCTCTGGAGAAAGCTCTAATGCTCAAAAAGGTAGAAGGAATGAGATGAAGAGAAGAACCAATTGCAAAATAATGGAATCAGTTACATTACTGATAATGCACTATTGGAAGAGCTCAGGAACCAAGTTAGGCACAAATTATCATGGAGAAAAATTATCTGTGAAGCTCCTAAGATTCAACATCAACTTGATCACACATCATTAATTAATCAGGATGATCAATGTATAGTTGCACTGCCTGCAGCCAAGAAATGAGGTGCAAATATGCCAAAAGAGACTGAATGGATAGCCCCTTTATCTATGAAGAAGATTCAAATTCATATGCCAACTGTATTCTTTACAAAAATGTTACTCAAGGTTATTCAAAGACTATCAATGGTTTCTTCTTCATGCAACATTAAAATGTAGAAATTGCAATTGCAATTTGTTTCCTTGAGATACTGCAACTCTTACTGGTACAGAGGTTTACAGAATTGCTCTATGGTGACATAACATTGTTGCTACAGCAAGTGAGGCAACCACTTACCCACTCACCCAAAATGTAGGTGAAAACTGAAACACTTGGTTTACTTGCTACTTACCCCGGAAAAAAAGCTTGTAATGGCATAAAAATAAACTATTTTCAATCCAAGGCAGTGGTGGGATTCAGCATCAGTTTGGAAGAACCAGTAGCTAATTTTTTGTTGCCCAGGCCCAGAATGGACTTCCAGAAGTGGCATCCAAACAGAGACCCGGTTGTTCACATATTTGAATCCCACCACTGATCCAAGGATTATTCATAATCCCATCTCAGTGACATTAATACCTTCTCTTGCTCTGTATTTAAAAACTTTCCCTCACACAATTATTCATTCAGTGACTAGCACTTTATTGAAACTCAGACCTTATTCCTGTCGATAATGTAGGTGTCAAGCTCCAGGTGAAAAGCCCAACAAAGTAAACACACCAGAGACATAGCCATCTCTAATGTAAACTTTATTAGGCATAGCATACTGGTAGGGTTGAACGAATGCTAGCTCTGGCAATGTGGCAGGAAAAATATACTTAAAAGAATGAACTTTCCCTCCCGTCTCTGACAGTTTGGGTCACATTTTCCAATTAGTCTTCCAGCATTTGCTATGAGAAGAAAGTCTCTATTCGCCAAAGCATCTCTCCAGTGACCTTGGCTCTCACACTGATAGAAAACACCTGTGGATACCAAACCTTCCCCTCCTCCTGCTACAACTGTTGGCAAGCTGGAAGCAGCATGATTTTCATAATGGAAAGAATCTTCGTAGCTTGACACGCCAGCTCCGTACAGAGTTGGGGGAACCTGAAAAATAAAATGAATACACATTATTTCTTGTCTTGTGATGGCCCCAGCTTCTGAGAGTACTTAGTGTGGAATTGTTAAATCAATCAAACTGCTTTTATATTGTGAGCTTTTACCCATCTAGCTTCTGACATTGGATAGCCCTTCTATTGGATTAAATAGTGCAAGCCTCCTTTGTGGACTCTAGTGTTAAGGATTTGCTTGGCTTTTTAGTGTCTCTCCCCACCACCACCATTACTGGGGTTGGGGCTGCCTTTCCCACTGGTCTTATCATGGAGCCCCGAAATGGTTCCAGTAGACTGTAATGGAATACTGGGGGTATCTTTGGCATTATCTTTGGCAGCTTTAGTTCTACGGTTACCGGGTTGATTTTTACAATGGGAAAGGGGCCTATGTACTTCGGTCCTAACTTCTTGCATGTTTGTTTAAACGTAAGGTATTTAGTGGATAGATACATTTTGTCTCCCACATGGAATGTCTCCTAGGGAGATCACTTCTTATCTGCCTCTCTCTTGTGACTTTCAGCAGCTTTAGTTAAAGCTTTCTTTGCATTGCTCCAAGTGCATTGGAACAAATCTACCCACTCATTTAAGGTGCTTGAGGATGGAGGTTCCTGTGGGCACTCTGGCATTGGCACAAACTCTACCCCTGTGGCTAGCTTAAATGGAGTGAAATTGGTGCTGCTGTGTGTGTACTGTGTTGTTATACACTTTCTCTGCAAATGGCAGAAGTCCTGCCCAGGTCGTTTGCTGGTAATTGACACAGCAGATAATCTTACACTACTGCGTTAGGTTGTTCTGAAGATTCATTTGTATTCAGATGGAAACCAGAACTGAGCCCCTGGGATGACACAATCACCTTCACAAATTCCCTCCAGAACCTAGCAGTAAACTGGATCCCTCAGTCCAAGATGATGCACTTAGGCGTTCCGTGTAACTGATATAAATGCTGCAGGAACAACCTCGTTAGCTTCTTGGCTGATGGGAGTCCAGCACATGTGATGAAATGTGCTTGCTTGGAAAAAAAAGATCTATTACCATCCAAAACACAGAATTTGCTCAGAACCAGCAGCAAAATCTCCTTAGTTCTAGATTGGTTCTCTCCTTAAATAGTTTACATCCATTGCTTCCTGTCCTACCTTCAGGTGCTTTGTAGAATAGGTTGACCCTTCTTTGTGGCAGCCCCTCCAATAATAGAAGACAGCTATCTTGTTATCCCTAGTCCTTCTTTTCATTAGACTAGACATACCCAATTCCTGCAAGTCAATCTTCATATATTTTAGCCTCCAGCACACTAATCATCTTTGCTGCTCTTCTCTGCACTCTTTCTAGAGTTGCGATACCTTTTTTTATATAGTTGCGATACCTTTTTTTATATAGACCCAAACTGGATGAAATATTAATTCTATCCCTCTGCAGATGCAACTTGGCTTTTTAAATAGTTGTCCATTAGGACACCTAGATCACTCTCAAAGTTTATTTTTATGCTGATTTAAATGTTTCCTGCAGTGGAAGCAGTAAGCAGACCAAGTGTTTCAATTTCCACTTGGGTGGGTGGGTAGGCGGTTGCCTCACTTGCTGTGGTAACAATGATATGTCACCACTGAGCAATTCTGTAAAACTCCATAGTAGCCAAAGTTGCAGTATCCCAAGGATACAGATTGCAATATATATTTCTACACTTACATTTGCATTAAGAAGAAACCGTTGGTAGCCCTTGAGTAAAGTTGAATAACTGTTTCTGGAAAGAACACAGTTGAAATAAGCATGTGAAACTTCTTCATACTTTGCTGTTTTTTCCTTCTAGGGTGAATTTTTCCTACATTTCTTGGCTGGAGGCAGTGCCATCTGATATATACTGGTCACCTTGATTGATTAACTATGTGTCACCAAGTCAATGTCAATATTTAACCTGGCCCTTTAGCTCTACCAATGGTGCATCATCAGCACTGTAGCTGATTCCATCTATTTTGCATCTGGTTGTCCTCTTCTTCTCCTGCCTTCTCCAGAACGATGGTGCTTCATGTAATGTATGCAAGTAGAATAATTTGAGTCTATGCTTTTCCCTCAAATGAGAATAAAATTAAATAAGGTAATGAATAAAATAATATTCACAATATGATGACAGTTATGCAGTTGTGCAGTCAACCTAGATCCAAATCTATACATGCAGTTCATTACATGAAACATAATTGTGGGCTTCCGGCTGAAAGAAGTATGTATTTACCTGTTGTATCAACAAGCTTGGTTACTTGAATCATCAGAAAGTTTAAATAGTTATAAGTGTAGCGGGGCAGGGGGAGACAGTGAGAGAGAGAGCAAGAGGGTGAAGCAAGGGTTGTGTGGAGCATGCTGGAAGGAGAAGTAGAGAAGAGAGCCTGGGAGAGAAGTAGAGAAAGAGGCCCGAGGAAAAGATAGAAAAAAAAGCCTGAGGAAAAGGTAGAGAAACAAGTCTGAGAGGAAAGACAGAGAAAGGAGGTAAAGGAAGGGGAGAGAAAGGAATGCAGGCTGGGGAATTAATGAAGGAGCAAAGGCAGTAGAAGAAGAGACCAGCAAGCAGCAGAGAAGACGGATAGAGAAGAAGTGCCAATTGGCCAAATGGCTATCTGACCGCCACCCCACCCCACAGCTGAGAGGAGACTGCGCAAGAGACCATCTGGAACCAAAGACAGCAGAGTCCAGCTGACCCAAGCAACTGGAAGTGCCTGAGCGAGGGACCAGTGTGGACTGGCAGCTTGATTCGTAGCTGAGATTTTAACATTTTATAGGATGATTTGTGTCACATTAACTATTACATACCCTTATAAATTTAGACACTGTAATAAAGGAGAAGCAAGAACTGTGTGTTTGATACTTGTGGGGGGGAATTAAATAAGTTCAGGCTTATATGGATATTAGTTATGTAAACTATATTTTCATCTGTGTATATTGTTCAATTATACCCCTTTATTGGCCTAGGTATAATAGTGTCCACAAGAGTATCCCTCATTTTCAGCTGTGTACAGTATCAGGTCCTATATGACTGACTTTCTGATAATATGATTTTATTGTGTAGTGTTTCTGTTTTATGCTGGTTACTGAAATTAATAACAAACATTTGTTGATCTGTTCATTTAACAAAAATAATGGTCCAGGAAGAGATTCTGTCTCTCATGCAGATTTCTTCTTGATACATCTTCCATTCTTTATTATCCTATCCTAATATTGAGTCCCCTTTATGGATTATTGCCTTGTTGCAGCGAAGAGGCTTGCATAACTCAATGAAGCTATGAGCTACGTATGAAGTGCAGGGCCACCCAAGATAGACAGGTCATAGCAGAGAGTTCTGACGAAATGTGATCCACTGGAGAAGGAAATAGCAATATCTTTCCCATGAAAACCCCATGGACAGTACCAAAAGGCAAAAAGATATGACACTGGAAGATGAGCCCCTCAGGTTGGAAGGTGTCCAATATGCTACTGGGGAAGAGCAGAAGGCTAGTACTAGTAGTGCCAGAAAGAATGAAGTGACTGGGCCAAAGCTGAAAGTACGCTCAGCTGTGGATGCATCTGGTGGTGAAAGGAAAGTCCGATGCTGTAAAGATTCATTCTCCATAGGGGTTTTATTTTGTTCAGGGACGGATATAATTTTTTTAGTTGATTTTAACTTTTGTATTTCTGTTTTTAATTACCCTATAAACCACCCTGAGTCCTTCGGGAAAGGGCGGTATATAAATGTAATAAAATAAATAAATAAATAAAATAAACCTGGAATGTAAGATCCATGAATCAAGGCAAGCTGGACTTGGTCAAACAAGCAATGACAAGACTGAACATCAACATCTTAGGAATCAGCAAACTAAGAAAGAGAAATATACACCCAATTGAATGCAGAATTCCAGAGAATAGCTAGAACAGATAAGAAGGCCTTCTTAAATGAACAGTGCAAAGAAATAGAAGAAAACAATAGAATAGGGAAAACCAGAGATCTCTTCAAGAAAATTGGAAATATGAAGGGAATGTTTCATGTAAAAATGGGCATGAAAAAGGACCAAAATGGCAGGGACCTAACGGAGGCAGAAGAGATTAAGAAGAGGTGGCAAAATTACACAGAAGATCTATACAAGAATGAGCTTAACATCCCAGATAACCATGATTGGGTGGTCACTGACCCCTAGCCAGACATCCTAGAATGTGAAGTGAAGTGGGCCTTAGAAAAGCTGAGCAACAACAAAGCTAGTGGAGGTGATAGTATTTCAGCTGAACTATTCAAAATCTTAAAAGACGATGCAGTAAAAGTGCTACACTCTGTTTGCCAGCAAATTTGGAAAACTCAACAGTGGCCACAGGATTGGAAAAGATCAGTTTACATTCCAATTCCAAAGAAAGGCAGTGCCAAAGAATGTTCAAACTATCACACCATTGCGGTCTTTTCACATGCTAGTAAAATTACGCTTAAAATCCTACAAGCTAGACTCCAGCAGTATGTGGATTGAGTACAGGCAGGATTTCGAAGAGGCAGAGGAACTAGAGATCAAATTGCTAACATACGCTGGATCATGGAGAAAACTAGGGAGTTCCAGAAAAACATCTACTTCTGCTTCATTGACTATGCTAAAGCCTTTGATTGTGTGGATCACAACAAACTGTGGCAAGTTCTTAAAGAGATGGGAGTACCAGACCATCTTATTTGTCTCTTGAGAAACCTATATGCGGGTCAAGAAGCAACAGTGAGAACTGGACACTTAGGAAAGGAGTCCGGCAAGACTGTATACTGTCACCCTGCCTATTTAACTTATATGCAGCGCACCCCATGAGAAAGGCAGGGCTAGATGAATCAAAAGTTGGAATTAAGATTGCTGGGAGAAATATTAACAACCTAAGATATGCAGATGATACCACTCTAATGGCAGAAAGTAAAGAGGAACTAAAGCGCCTCTTGATGCGGATAAAGGAGAGTGCAAAAGTGGGCTTGAAACTCAACATTAAGAAAAACAAGATCATGGCATCCAGCCCTCTCAATTCTTAGCAAATAGATGGGGAAGAAATGGAGGTAATGTCAGATTTTATTTTCCTGGGCACCAAGATCACCACAGACGGGGACTGCAGCCAAGGAATTAATAGACGCTTGCTCCTGGGGAGGAAAGTTATGGCAAATCTAGACAGCACACTAAAAAGCAGAGACATCACCCTGCCAACAAAAGTGCGTATAGTCAAGGCTATGGTCTTCCCAGTTGCAATGTATGGCTGTGAAAGTTGGATCATAAGAAAGGCTGAGTGCCAAAGAATTGAGACCTTTAAACTAAGGTGCTGGAGAAGACTCCTGCGAAGTCCTTTGGACTGCAAGACATTCAAAGTGGTCAGTCCTAGAGGAGATCAACCCTGACTGTTCTTTAGAACACCAGATCCTCAAGTTGAAACTCAAATACTTTGGCCACCTAATGAGAAGGAAGGATTCGCTGGAGAAGAACCTAATGGTGGGAAAGATTGAGGGGAATAGAAGGGGACAACAGAGAATGAGGTGGCTGGATGGAGTCACTGAAGCAGTAGGCGTGAGCTTAAATGGACTCCAGAAGGTGGCAGAGGATAGGAAGGCCTGGAGGAACATTGTCCATGAGGTCGCGATATGTTGGATAGAACGTCGCATCTAACAACAACAATATTGAGTCATCAGAAAAATATTCTAAGGAATATTCCACAGTATTTTGCTTGGAAAAAAACTTAGGAAATTATTTTATGCTCACTTGCAGGGATTAGGTAATAGTTTTATACTTGGTTTTGTGCTACTTCTGCCCAAGCAACCACATCAGCTTGAAGACCTCAGTAAGCAAACAGATGTGACCTTATGGCATAATGTGTTGTTGAAGAGCAGGGAATGCCTTCCACACTGAAATGTAAACAAAAGATGTCTTAGTTTGTTGAACAACTAACCTGCTATAGTTGTAAATGATTGGAGCCTCAGTACTTGCCATGTCCCAATGGGGTAAAGAAAATTCCTTACTGAATTACTGCCCAAACTCTACCAGTCAAGGAAGATAAAGCTCAGCCATACAAATAGTCCTTGACTTACACTCTGGTGAACTTGTGATAAAGCAAAGAAATACTAAGATCAGATTTTTATTTTAATTCAGAAGATGTTTTACAATACGTATATAACTGAAAGCAGTAGTTTTCATTTTAGGTTTCATGGATAAAGAATTTGAAAGGATATTTGGAACTTTGTTATTATATATTTCAACAGTAGCAAGAATGTTAAATGCAAAAGGATGGAAAGGCACACTAATTCCCATTATTGAAGAGTAAGAGATGGAGAAGGAAGGAAAACAATTTCTCTAATTTTCTAAACTAGTAGTGCAGGTGGAGGAGCAGCACCCTCTGCTCTGATGCCCTTGGTAAAAGAAAAATGAATTGGGTGGCAGAGCAATGGGAGACATGTCATTCTTCCAAAGCACCAGTGAGGCCATAGGAAGGTCCCAAGAAAGTATTGAAGAACGAAAGGCTTAGCCCCACTGGTTGTCCCCAACTTCCTTGCTCCTTGATAAAGCAATGACTCCCCCAAAACTCCTGAAATGAGGCTTTGGTCTTTTCATAGCATTAAATATTTGGGTCAAGGTGAAGATAGAGGTCAAGGTAGAGGTCAAGAGGGTGATTAGATCTGTGAGTGAGGTGCAACTGGTGTCTGCAGGGAGCAAATGGGTGCCAATGATTAGAGGGGAAGAGAAGAAGAGAGAGCAGATGAGTTCAAATGCTCAGGACTAGATATATTATATCCCAGAGTGCTGAAGGACCTGGCAGACATTCTTTCAGAACAACTGAACTGTATCTTGAGCACTAAGGAACTGTCAGAGGATTTGAAAAGAACTGATGTGGTACCTATCTTCAAAAAAGTAAAAAAAAAAGGATGCAGGAAACTACAAACCAATCAGCCTGAGATTAATTAATTAATTAATTTATTTATTTTATTACATTTATATACCGCCCTTTCCCGAAGGACTCAGGACGGTTTACAGGGTAATTAAAAAACACAGATATAAAAGTTAAAAACAAATTTAAAAAATTATATTAAACCCTGCATTAATAAAAGAAAACCCCAGTTAAAATTAAGATTAAAACTAAATTAAAATTAAAAATTCTCAGCCTGAGCCAGAGAGCTCGAAGAGCCAGGTCTTCAGGTCCCGACGAAATGAACGGAGGTCGGGGGCAGTCCTGAACTCCACCGGCAGCTGGTTCCAAAGGGCAGGCGCACCCACAGGGAAGGCCCTCCCCCTGGGTGTCATCCACCAGCAATCTCTCACCGGCGGTACCCTGAGAAGACCCTCCCTGTGGGACCGCACTGGACGAAGGGAGCTTGATGCCGGCAGCAGGTGTTCCCTCAGATATCCTGGACCCAAGCCATTTAGGGCTTTATAGGTCATCACCAGCACCTTGAATCTCACCCGGAGGGCAACCGGAAGCCAATGCAGCTCGCGGAGTAGAGGTGTTACATGGGAGTATCGGGAAACCCCCATCACAACTCACGTGGCCGCATTCTGCACCAGTTGAAGCCTCTGAGTGGTCCTCAAGGGCAGCCCCATGTAGAGAGCATTGCAGTAATCTAAACGGGAGGTCACGAGCGCGTGAGTGACTGTGCGTAGGGCATCTCGGTCCAGATAGGGTCGCAACTGGCGCACCAGGCGAACCTGGTCAAAAGCCCCCCTGGTCACGGCTCCTATATGATCTTCAAAATTGAGTCGTGAATCCAGGAGGACGCCCAAGTTGTGAGCCCTATCAACGGGGGGTAACACCTCACCCCCCATCGTTAGAGATGGAATAATTTGGTTAACCCGAGATGCCGATATGCACAGCCACTCAGTCTTGGCGGGATTGAGACGAAGCCTGTTTCTCCCCATCCAGACCCGGACCGCCTCCAGGCAACAGGACATCACGGAGAGGGCATCGCTGGGTTGGTTCGGGGTGGAAAGAAAAAGTTGGGTATCATCAGCGTACTGATGATACCCCACCCCGAAACCACGAATGATCTCGCCCAGCTGCTTCATATAGATGTTGAACAGGAGAGGCGAGAGAACCGACCCCTGAGGGACTCCACAAATGAGAGGCCTCGGGGCGGATCTCTGCCCTCCCGTCAACACCGAATGCGAACAGCCCAGGAGATAGGAGGAGAACCACCGTAAAACGGTGCCTCCCACTCCCACTCCCACTCCCCGATTGGTACGGGTCCAGATAATCAGTTTCCTCCAGGAACAGAGGGCGCTGATGCGCCACCACACTCTCAACAACCTTCGCCAGAAAGCGAAGGTTGGAGACTGGACGATAGTTATTTAAAACAGCCGGGTCCAGGGCAGGCTTTTTGAGGAGGGGTCTCACCACCGCCTCCTTCAAAGCGGCAGGGAAGACACCCTCCTTCAAGGAAGCAGCTATTACTGCCTGGAACCAGCCTTGTGTCTCCTCCTGGGCTGTATAAACTAGCCAGGAGGGGCACGGATCCAATAAACAGGTGGTGGTGCTCAGCCTCCCCATGATCCTGTCCACATCATCAGGGGAAACAGGATCGAACTCAGTCCAGATAACATGCTCAAGACTGTCCGATTCCTCCACGTCAGTTTCTGCCCAGTCAGAGTCCAGACCGGTCCGGATCTGAGCGATTTTGTCCGCAAGATGATGACTAAACTCCTCGGCTCGTCCCTGTAAGGGATCCTCTCTCACCTCCTGATTAAGGAGGGAGCGAGTTACCCTAAACAGGGCGGCCGGGCGGTTATCTGCGGACGCGATAAGGGCAGCGAAGTAATTAGACCTCGCCGTCCTTATCGCTGCAAGATAAGACCTTATAAAGGATCTTAACTGCAATCGGTCAGATTCGGATCGGCTGGACCTCCAACCGCTCTCTAGACCCCGTCTCCGATGCTTCATCTCCCGGGGCTCCACAGAGAACCATGGAGCCCAACGGGATCTGCGCCGGGTCAGAGGTCGCAAGGGTACAACACAATCAAGTGCCCCGGCGGCCGCCCTTTCCCAGGCATCCACCAGGGCATCGACTGGGCTGTGGGTAAGAGTGATGGGGATAGACCCAAGCGCCATCTGGAACCGTTCCGGGTCCATTAGGCGCCTGGGGCGGAACCACCTGGGAAGATCCTAGAAAAGATAATCAAGCAAAAAATATTAGAACACCTATAAAGAATCAAGCCAACTGGAAGCCAACATGTGTTTGTCAAAAAGAGATCATGCCACACCAAACTTATTGCATTCTTTGAGCAAGTGACTAAATTAGTGGAGCAGCCAAATGGTCTAGACATAGTATACTTGGACTTTGAGAAAGTAGATTGTAACCTACATCTTGGTAAGGTAGAAAAATGTGGGATAGATATCATCACCACCAGGTGGTTTTGTAACTGGCTGGTCAATCCCATTCAACATGTAGTACTCAATGGATCTACATTTAAATTGAGGAAATCACGTAGTGGGGTAACTTAAGATTCTGTCTTAAATTAAGTACTCTTACAAATCTTCATCTACACCAGGGGTCTTTAAACTTGGCCCTTTTATGATTTGTTGACTTCAAATCCCAGAATTTCTTAGCCAGCTCTGGGTTGAAGTCCAAAAGCCATAAAAAGGCCAAGTTTGAAGACCCCTGATCTACACTTTTGGTGAGGGGATAGAAGGGGAACTTATCACATTTGCAGACAACACCAAGCTGGAGGGAACAGGCAAAACTTTTATATATACTGTAGGCTTGAGTTCCAGAAGGATCTTGACAGACTTTAACATTGTGCCCTATCCAACAAAATGCAGTTCAGTGGTGAGAAAAATAGGTTTTACACTTAGGCAATTAAAACCAAATGTATAAGTATGGAATAAGTCGTATACATGCAATTCTAGGATGCCTAAACAGAGGAATCATATCAAGGTCATGTGAAGTGTTAGTATAGCTTTATGTTGCTTTGCTAAGAAAACACTTGGAAAATTGCATCCAATTTTGGTTTACACAATAGAAAAAAGATGTTGAAACAATACAAAGGGTGCAGAGAAGAGCAACAAAGTTGATTTGAGGGGCTGGGGGCTAAAACATATGACGAACTCTCGCAGGAATTGGGTTTGTCTGATCTAACGAAGAGAACAATTAGGGATGACACGATAGTAGTCTTCCAAATTTTAGGGGCTGTCATAGAAAAGAGAGTCAGCCTATATTTCCAAAGCATTTATTGACAAGACAAGAAGTAATGGGTATAACCTTCTCAAAGAGATAGGTAAAGGTTCCCCCGCATGTGCGTGCTAGTTGTTTCCAACTCTAGGGGCCGGTGCTCATCTCCGTTTCAAAGCCGAAGAGTCAGCGCTTGTCCAAGGACTTCTCCTTGGTTATGTGGCCAGCATGACTAGACACCAAAGGCACACGGAACGCTGTTACCTTCCCAGTGTAGTGGTCCCTATTTTTCTACTTGCATTTTTACATGCTTTTGAACTGCTAGCTTGGCAGAAGCTGGGACAAGTAACAGGCGCTCACTCTGTTACGCAGCACTCGGGATTTGACCCGCCAAACTGCCAACCTTCTGATCGACAAGCTCAGTGTCCTAACCCACTGAGCCACTGGATATCAAAGAGATATCCAACCTAAAAAGAAGGAGAAATTTCCTGAGTGAGAACAATTAGCCAGTGGAACGGCTTGGCTCCAGAAATTTTGGGTGCTTCATCATTGGAGGTTTTTAAGAAGAGATTGGGCACCCATTTGTCCAGTGTGCTATATGGTCTCCTGCTTGAGCAGGGGGTTGGACTAGAAGACCTCCAAGGTCTCTTACAATTTGATTATTCTGTAAATTCAGTAGGTTTTGAAGTGTCACATCCAGTTGCAATGGCTGCTATAGAGTTGTAGAGATAATTTCAAAGTGAAACAATCCATTTTCCCATACCCCTGATGACCTAGTAACTTAAAATCTGTTTTCACAAAATAAAACATTCAGATTCAGTTATGCAATTATCCTAGTCTTAGACATAAACTAAATATAGTTGTTCAACTTTTGCCTGACACATGTATGTGGACTGCCATCTAGAGGAAGATTGTAGCAAGTAGTTCAGCAAACAAATTTAATAAATACATGAAAGAGCCTTGGTGGAGCTGTGGGCTAATGCCTCCTTAAGTAACATCAGCTGCCTGCAATTAGTGCAGGTTCGCATCCCACCAGGCTCAAGGTTGACTCAGCCTTCCATCCTTCCAAGGTAGGTAAAATGAGGACCCAGATTGTTGGGGGCAATTAAGCTGACTTTGTAATAATGCCGCTTGGGGTGTGTGTGAAAGCCCTAATAAGCAGGCATGTACATAGAATGAAGGCTACTGCTAAGTTTGTAAGCCGCCCTGAGTCTTCGGAGAAGGGCGGGATATAAATGGAATAAAAATAAAAATAAAAATAAAATAAATAAATAAAATAAAAAATATATGAAATGTATTCACCAGGTAATGCAACAGACTTATACCATTAGGTGTAAGAGTTACATACTCTTCCCACTGATCCTTTTATTCAGACTCGTTCATTCAGGAGGTATTAAAATAGCCCACCTTTTTCTCTCTTCCCTATCTGTGATACAGTTGCTCTGAGAAAGGAAGTGAGGGAAGAGAAGAATTGAAAATAAACATACTCAAAGACTCAACAATTTGTGTATTACATGCACCCTTAGAAAAGCACCCTGCCTTGAAGCATAAAATAATGTTGAACTCCTGCTATTGTTCAAGAAATAGTCAACTACCTTTTTTTCCCCAATATATTTTTTATTTTATTGAAATCATCCACAACTACATCATAACAATACATTGCAGTGCTTATTAAAATTCTTTTTTTAAAAAGAAATACAAAACATAATAATAAACATTCTAATGATTTAGACAAATTGCTATTACATCATATAATCAATCCTTCCCATAACCATCCCTTTTTGTCAACCATTCATACCATGGTCTCCAAGATAGATAATAATCTGTATCCTCCTTATCTTTCAACAGCATGGTCAAACAGTCCGATTCCGCCCAAGCAATAAATTTCTTAATTAACAGATCCTCAGGAGGGCTAACAGAGTTTTTCCAGTATTGAGCCCATAATATGTGTGCCGCCGTTAACAAATGCGACATCAAATACCATGCAGATCTATTCAAGTTGTCTGGCTTTAAGCCTAACAAAAATGTCTCAGGAGTCAATTTAACAGAATATCCTAAAATCTCATTCATCCATATATGAAGCCGATGCCAATACTTCCTCGCTTCGCCGCAGGTCCACCACTGGCGGTAATAAGTGCCTTCTCTTTCTCCACACTTCCAACGTGCTGGGGACACACCCAAAAACATTTTACCCAACCTAGCTGGCGGGAGATGCTAACACAACATCATCTTATAAATGTTCTCCTTATACGCAGTAGATTTCGTTAGCCTAACATTTTTCTCCCAAATGGACCGCCACTTATCACGTTCAATTTGATAACCCAGATTCCTTTTCCAGGTGACCCTAAAGCCCTCTGTAAGCTCATTTAACCCATCCATATCCAATAGTAAGGAGTAACATTTTGCCAGCAACTTCTCACTTTTCCCGAAAAGAATCTTATCGAATCCTTGAGCTTCTCTAGTAATCCCTGGCACCACTCTCTCCTTCATGAACCGACTGCAAAGCTGCATATACACCCACCAATCTACCTGGATACCCTGTTCCTGCAATTGCGATTTAGGTTTTAATTCTCCATTTGAATGTAATAATTCTTTATAAATCACCCTTTTTTCTGGATTAAACACATTAGGGAAGGTCAATACTTCCATTGGGGACAGCCAATATGGTGTCCTTGTATAAAACTTCTTCCTAACCAACGACCAAGCCCCTAATAGTATATTACGCAAATAATGCCTAATAAAATATTTCGGTGGGCTTTCTGACTCCCACCACAAATGGGCATGCCACCCTTGGGCTAGATAATGTCCCTCTAACGCTAACAATCACCTATTTTGGAGATTATTATAAGAATCATTAATTGAGTTATGGTGGAGTTAAAGCTTCCCAGACTCTTAGGAAAAGTCCACCCTATGTTCCATTGTAGCCTACTGAAACCTTTTTGGAGTTCTACCTTATGACCTCCCCCTAAGAAGGCACCTGGGCCTCTGGTGGTAGCTGGACAGACCCATTATGAAGTGAAGCATATTCTTGAATCTAGACAAAGCATAGTCAGCAAGTATTCCTCAATGGTACTACATCCACATGGAGACAAGTAAGCAGTGGGGTACCACAAGGTTCCGTCTTAGGCCCAATACTCTTCAATATCTTCATTAATAACTTAGATGAGGGTATAGAAAGGGAACTCATCAAATTTGCAGATGCTAAACTGGTAGGAATACCCAACACCCCAGAAGACAAGCTCAGAATCCAAAAAGATCTTGGCAAACTTGAACAATGAGCCCTATCCAACAAAATGAATTTTAATGTGGAGAAAAGCAAAGTTTTACATTTAGGCAGGAAAAATCAAAGGTACAAGTACAGATTAGGGGAGACCTGCTAGAGGGAGTCCTAGTGGACGATCACTTGACTATGAAGCAGCAGTGTGCAGCAGCCACCAAAAAAGCTAATACAATATCCTGGGTTGTACAAAAGAGGCATAGAATCAAGATCAAGCAAAGTATTAGTACTGCTTTATAAAACCTTAGTAAGATCACACCTGGAATACTGCAACCAATTTTGGTCACAATGCCACAAAAAAGATGTTGAGACCTTGGAAAAAGTTCAGAGAAGAGCAACTAAGATGATCCAACCTGGAGACTAAAACATATGAAGAAAGGCTGCAGGACTTGGGTTTGGCTAGTCTAAAGGAAAGAAGAAATAATGACATGATATCAGTATTCCAGTATTTGAGGGGTTGCCACACAGAATAGGGCATAAAATTATTCTCCAAAACACCAGAGTGCAAGGCAAGAAACAATGGTTGGAAACTGACCAAAGAGAGAAGCAACCTGGAATTAAGGAGAAAATTCCTAACAGTGAGAACAATTAACCAATGGAACAGCTTACCTTCACAAATTGTGAGCACTCCATTACTGGAGGTTTTTAAGAATAGACTAGACCAGGCATGTCAAACTGCCAGCCCACGGGCCTGATGCAACATAACGAAACTGCACCCACCACATTGCCAACAATGGGGAAAAAGTCATGATACATCGCGCAACATCACATGATGTCCAAGTTTGACATGCCTGGACTAGACAGTCACTTGTCTGAAATGGTATAGGTTCTCCTGCTCAAGCAGGGGACTAGACTAGAAGACCTCCAAGGTACCTTCCAGCTCTATTCTACTCTAAACATTAACAATTTCACATACAAAAAATTCATTTCCTGCTTTCTCCTATCAAACCTATTATTATTATTATTATTATTATTTCACAAGCTTTTCACAAGCCAGTGAGCTCCATTTTCCAAATCTTTTTTTATTTGTTTTCAAGTAAGGCCTTTTTGTTTATTGTTATTATTAGACACAGCACAAACACACATATATACTACCTCCACACTCCACTAACAAAAATGGACTATTTTTTTCCCAACAGGCCTATAACCTATTATTAACATATATGTTTAGTGCTTGACATACCCAATTTTCAAAACTTCCATATTTCGACCAAAATGCACTAGTGCTTTTAATAGGATTTCTTGGCCACTCAAAATAGCAATGTTGATGTTAGATGTTTTTGTGCCAGCCATGGCAGTTCCCAAAAAGGTCATCAGATGGGAGCAAAGAAGCATCTTTGCCCCCACTGATGGGTCAGGGGTCCCCGGCCCCTGCAGCCCCATTGGCGAGAGTTTTATGGTAAGGGAGGGACTGAGGACCCCCATAAATACCTCTGCTCAGGGGCTGCTCTTCCCTCTAGTTTCTCTTTGTTCTTTCTTCTACTTGCTTGCTCATCCATGAGCTCAATCCAGGCATGGATGCCTCCATGCCAGGGAACTCTTTCTATTTACTCTACGTTGAATAAAGCTATAAATGACTGCATCCCTGCGTGCTGCTTTTTACTTGGAAGCACCTTAACGAACCATCGACTTCGTGAGACCATCTCACAAATTGGTAGCAGAGGATGGTTTAAAGGCAACGCTTCCAAGCCAGCAGCTAGAAGCAAGATGCCTGGAGGTTCCAGCAAGAACCCATTTGAAACGGATGGCAGGAGATCCCCGATTGTGACCAGGAGTCTTCAATCAAAGACGGCGGCCCTGCATCCAGCCCCTGATGCAAGCTCAGCGCCAGGGACCCCTTCGCATGCCTCCCTACAGCTGCAAGCCACAGAGGGAAGCATGGAAGGCTTACAGTCTACCCAAGACTGCCCAGACGCAGCGGAAACGGCCTGGGCTCAAGACAAGTGCCGCGTGGCCCAGATGACTGAACAAGAATGCGAGGAGCTGCTCCTAAAGTTCCTTGCAGCACAAAGGACATCACAAGCCTCTCCATGAGGGATGCCAGCGCAGGGGGCCTCTGAGCACTGGGTAAGTCCTTCCCCAGTGCCCACGAGGCCCCCCAACATGGCGCCGGCCACCCCAGAGCTTTTGGCGCAAAATGTCCCGCCAAACTGTGACCTCCAGCTTCCGGGGGCAACCGGAAGCAAGATGGCGGCCCCCAGGACACCCACATGGCCTGATATTGATAGGCCTCAGCCAAGCCTTGAGGCCCTACAATCGGTGGCATCCAGCCGAAGCGGCATGGAAACCCCCTGGTCCTCCCCACCAGAAAGCCTCAAGGCCTATGATGGTCCCAAAGCCTGCCCAGCCAAGACTGCTATAGCAGAGATTGGAGCAACTATTCGAACCCTGTTTGCAGCTCTGGAGGCCAAAACGACCGCAGCCTCAACATCGGGGGTAGCCAGCCTCCCTTGCTACCCCCAGGAGCCTCCCAGAGGAGCTCCACGGCCCCCAATCCTCTCCCTGGGGCCTAACTGCCGGGAGGCGTCCGGCCTGGAGCCTCCCAGCTGCGTCCTGCAGCCCCAGAGGGCCCCCAGTGAACCCCCGGGCCCTCCGGCCTACCTCTCGCCACTGCCCAGACGCCCTGCTTACCAGATGGCCTTCGGGGGGGCTCCGGACGAAGCCCCCTCCTCCAGCACCGTCTTCAGCCAGGGTCTTCAGGGCCAGCGATGGGCTCCTCTGAGCAATCCAGGCAATCCATTTGCCACCCAGCCCCCATCCTGCGATCTTCGCCCCCCGGTGAGTGTTCCAGTGGCGGGGGGGCTTCAGGAGGAATCTTCGGGGCTGCTGCAGCCTTACAGACCTGGGCCAGACCCTCCCCCTGCCTCATGGACTCAAATGAATTCTGAGCATGCCCAGTCGGGGCCATCCACAAATCAGAGAAAAATACCACCATCTACCAGCAGAGGGGTCCCTCTTCCATTCAGTTCAATGGAAAGTTCAAAGATCTATAACCATGCATATAGATTCTCCTCCATCTGCTCCTGCACTCTTAAATAAATGTGAAAAACTGCAACTTGGGGGGGGAAATTTCAGCAGATGGAGTAAAGAAGTGCAGATGTATCTATTAGAGCAAGGGACTCTAGAGATGGTTCTAGACCCCCCACCTCTTCCCTGGGGACCCCAAGAAGAGTGGTATCATAGGAAAGCATACACCACTCTGCTGAGTTCACTGGATACTAACTTGTACTCCAGCATTCCAGATGGGCTCACAGCTAGTGAAGTTTGGCGGTTATTATACAATTTATTCAACAGCGACACCATCGGTTCGATCACCAGACTCACAACTGAGTTTTATACAACCAAACTCAAGTTTGGGGCTAGTATGCCTGAACACCTAGGAAAATTGAAGACGCTTAGGGCAGAACTGATGTCCAGAGACTACCCTGTAACTGATGTGAACATGGTCGCTGTCATTCTGGCTTCCCTGGACATAAATTGGAGCAATTTCATTGTTTCACTGGAGGGGACAACGAAGGAAGCCATGACTCTGTCCTACCTCACAGGGAGGCTCATTGAGGAAGACAGGAGGCGGAGAGATGCAGGAGAATACGCCAAAGCCACCATACAGCGAGCCAGCAGGAGGCACCACAGCTCAGAGCAGGTTAATGCTCTACTTAAGTGTTTCATCTGTGGCTCTGAGGGGCATCTGAAGAAGGACTGCCCCCATCACCAGCAAGGCCCCAAGCGTGGTCCCAATCAAGGAAGGGCAAGGGGCAAGGAAGGGGGCGTGGTGGGGGCAAAGGCAGTGCCAAGGGCAATTCTGTGCATACTTGTGCTCTCACCCCCACCACAAAAGCTGATACCCCCACTGACTTATGGTTACTGGACTCTGGAGCTTCATCTCACATAACCAATATGAAACAAGGGTTTAAAAGGTTAAAGAAAATTCACTCATCAGTCAAGGTGGCCAATGGTGATAAGGCTTTGGTTGTTGGGGAGGGCACTGTTTCTGTACCCGGGCTGGGAAATGTTGATGGGGTTTTACATGCTCCCTCCATTGCCAACAACCTGTTAAGCATCATCAAATTATGTGACGATGACAAGGTGGAAGTTTTATTTCGCAAAGGGGGAGGTCATGTCACCCGGAACCAGAGGGTCATTGGAAGTATTGCCATCATAAATGGTTTGCCATACTTCTCCCCTGAGAACCCAGCCACAGAGGACAGTCCACCGGGTGCCACCTCAGAAGGGGCCTGCGCACAGAAAGAGAGAAAGCCCCCACAGCCAGCCCCAAGGCTGTCTAAGGAGCGCAAGGTCCAAGCGGTTGCACCCAAGCCACCTCAGCCAGCTTCACGGCTTTCCAAGGGCAGTGCGGACAAGAAACCCGAACCTCAGCAGGCACCTAAAGCACTGCTCAAGGTAACCAGAGCCAAGAGGGTGTCAGTAGGGAAGCCGCTCCACGATAAGTGTGCCCATCTCCTACACCGAAGATTAGATCATGCGAGCTTCCCTGTGGTTAAAAAGATGGGAGAGTTTGCTGACGGAGTCCAGCTCAAGGATTGTGAGGTGTTCCTGGACTGTGCCATCTGTAAGAGCACAAAGAGGAAGGTGGCCCCCATCCCTAAGGTGTCACTACGTAAGGCCCAATACCCATACCAACTAGTACATGTTGATCTGGTTGGGCCATTCACACCATCCCTAGGGAAAAGACAGTATTTTCTCACTGCCGTTGACGATTTTTCACGGTACGGCCACGTGTATACCCTCACAGAAAAATCCGAAGCCTTTGATGCTATAAAATCACTGTACAACCTTGTAGAGACCCAATATAAGACCAAGGTCGCTCAACTCCAGAGCGACCGCGAGGCTGAGTTCATGTCCCAGAAATCTGGAGACTGTTCTATTTCCACCTTTGGCATGAAAGCTGGCTGGGTAAGTTTGGACTTCTCTCAGCACAAACCACCTGACAGGATTGTTGTTGTGGGTAAAATAGGAAAAGGCATCCATGGTATTTTTTTTTCCTTGCAATTGTTTCAGTAGCATCAGTAAGCAATGAAGTTTGTTCTCAATTTATATTCTAGTGGTCTGCCCGGTCAGTATTGGTAGGAGTGGTCTTGGGAGTTTTTTGGTTGCACTATTTATTGTTAAATTTTTGGCACTTCCTTCATTGGGGTATTGTTTATTTCTTGTTTGTTGGTCTGAGGTGAAGCTTGGTGTTAATCTAAGATCATATGGGAGTTGATTGAGGAGCTGGTGGGGAGATGATTTGGTCTTTTTCTCCCCTTTTTGGCTTGTTGATTGTCTCTTTTGCACAATAAGTAGATACTGGTTATGACTATGTGTCTATTGATAGCTAATTTGTCAGAGTGACAGACTTCCAGGAATTGTCTAGTGTTTTTGCACTTGGCTTGATCTAGGATGGTTAGAGTTCCCCAGCTAAAAGTATGGTTAAGTGTGTCCATATTTTGTGAAATTAAAGAGTTTTCATCATGACTTACGAATGCTACTTGGTGTTCATGGAACTAGGAGGAGGAAAGACCATTAGATCCATTTGCCATCTTGAGTTATTTTAAAAAATAAAGATGAGATAAAAATAAATAAAAACTAAATAGTAATTATGTGGTGAATCTATTGATATTCAATGTATAAAAGGAGACGATATCGCAGGAAAAATGTCACAAATGCACAGCTTTTCAAGGGCACAGAACAGCAGCACTGGAAACATTAAGAGAAGAGGAAGAAAGCCAAAGGAAAACCAGATCCTGAAGTTCAAAGGAAGTTAACCATTCTCACTCAACATCTCCATCCAAAACACCCAGTGGAACCAGTCACGGTAATTCAAGATTATTTCCTAGAAAGCAAAGGTCCATGGTAATAATGGAGAGAAATACATCATAGCAAGGTCTTCCTTCAGTTTGAATCAGATTGTTTTCTTCCATACTAACTGCCAGTTCAACTCTGGCCAGCCTTAAAACCTGGGTTGAAATATGTTGGGGTTGCTGCAGGGAGATTTGCAGAAATGGATTCCTCGGTCAGAGGGAACTTCCTGGATTCATAGAAATCCTGCAATTCTGTAGAAGGAAATGATGACAGAACAAAAAAGGTATCTAAACACCAAAGTATTGTTACTTATCATTCCCCTTGTTACTCTTTTTCTTTTCATAGAAATGCCCAGCTCAGGTGTCATCACGGAGGATACTGCTTTTGGCCTCACTGTCCACCAAACTATGAGAACCTTGGGCAACAGGACTGTAAACAAGTGGTATTCAAATGCTGTCTTGTTGTATATTGTCAGGACCACATGGACAGGAATAGACAGGATTCACAGCAACAGTCTTTATTGTGTGAGAGCAGGAACAAAGAACAAAGGAGCCCATCCGTAGCCCCCCTTAAATACCTAGCCAGGTACATTCCCCAAACCAATCCCCACATCTGGAATTCCCACCGAATGCTGACCAGCCAATCCAAGCCTTGACTGGTGCCACCGTTGGTCCTAGTGTCTTGCTGTGATTGTCAGTCCCCCAGCATACACAACACCCCTTCCCCCATAATAAGAATAATATACACTCACAACACTAACAATGGTTAGACAACATTCCCAGCCTCACATACTCCTCAAGATATAATGGTGACTTATGTGTCCTCACAGAATGTCTCACTGGTTGATCATCTGGCCGGGCGACCGACTCCTGGGATGACAGTTGGCCTTGAAACTCTTCTCCTGCACTGTCATCATTGGCCTGGCTAAACTGCTGGTTGGACCGGTCCAAAATCTCTGGTTCTTGTTCTGTGCTGGTGTTTGAGAGTACTACCTGTCTCTCTTGACCGCCCATAGTAGCACCAGCAGAGCCTGTGGGTGGTGTTTGAAGGGCCTGGTCACATTGTTGTTTCTCAGGGGCCCGAAGGGCCTGATCACATTGTTGTTTCTCAGGGGCCCTCTTCCACAATTGGTCAATGTGCCTTCTGACCTGCTGGCCCCCTTACCCTTCCACAATGTATGATACGGGCCCAGTCTTATCAACTACCACCCCTTGAACCCACAAGTCTCCAGTCACATAGTTCCTGGCCCAATTAATTTCCTTCGTGGGGGTGGGTTGAACCACCTCTGCGGCCACTCTATCTGGGTGCAATCTCTCCAATTTTGTGATGAGCCGCCTGCCCCAGGGGAGTTCCGCCGGACTCTTGCCTGTGGTTGTGCAGGGTGTAGTGTGTTGTGCCAGTAAGAATTGTGCCATCCTTTGATGCCAGTCCCCATAGATGATGCATCTCAATGCTTCTTTGGTTGTCCTTACGTTTCATTCTGCAAGGACATTGGTAGCCAGGTGAAAAGGAGCGGACGTGATGTGCCTAATCAAGTTGGCCTTAGTGAAAGCCTGAAAATCAGCAGATGTGAATTGTGGGCCATTATCAGAGACTATGACATCAGGTAGACCATGTGTGGCGAAAAGCTCCCTCAGCACCTGCACAGTTTTTGCTGTGGTCATGCTTGTAACAGGGACTACCTCTAACCTTTTTGAATCACTGTCTACCACCACTAGGAAAAGTTGCCCCTGAAATGGTCCCGCGTAATCCACATGAATTCTCAACCATGGGGTGTGTGTCACCTCCCACTTATGTATTGGAGTGTGTGGTTGTTCGGGCCTAGACCTTTGGCATTGGTAGCAACCTGCTACTTGTTCTTCTATTGCTTTATCCAGACCAGGCCACCACACGTAACTCCGGGCTAAAGCCTTCATCCTCACAACCCCTGGGTGTCCTTCGTGCAGAGCCTGCAAGATCTTATTACTAAACTTCTCAGGGATCACAACCCAGCTACCCCAAAACAGACACCCTTTGTGTGAAGACAACTTGTGTCTCCTTGTGAAATATGCCTGGAACTCTGTGCCCGGGCTCCTATCTTGCCAACCGGAAAGTACCCATGCCAATAATCTGCTCAATATTTTGTCTGCAGATGTGCCCGCAGCCATGTCTCTGGCTTGTAGAGGGCATTCAGAGAGTTCTTGTATGGATAAGATTTGGGCTGCTGGTGCCGGATCTGGTTCAGCTACCACGAGGGGTAATCTACTTAACCCATCAGCATGGCCCATATCTTTCCCTGGTTGGTATACCAATTTGCACATATATGCAGAAAGAAATATGGACCACCTTAGCATTCTGGGTGACAATATTTGTGGTGTTTGTTTATCAGTTGTGAAAAGCCCAAGCAGAGGCTTATGGTCAGTAAAAATGGTGAATTCCCTACCATACAGGTAGTCATGGAACTTCTTCAGCCCAGAGACTATTGCCTCTTTGTCAATTTGAGCATAATTCCTTTCTGCTCTTGACAACGTTCTAGAGTAATACACAATTGGCCTCTGCTCTCCATTTTCTTCCAAATGGCTTAGCACAGCGCCCACCCCATAAGGAGATGCATCACAGGCTATGCATAGGGGCTTGTTCTCAATGAAATGTGTGATTGTTGAACTGCTGGACAGTAATTGCTTGAGGTTTTTAAAACTCTTATCATGGACTGTGGACCAATGTCATGGAGTTTTATTATCCAACAACCTATGTAAAGGCTCAGCAATTGCTGCCTTGTGAGGCAAGAATGCATGATAAAAATTCAGCAACCCCAAAAAGGCTTGCAGCTCTGCCTTGTTCTTAGGTGTAGGAGCCATTTTAATGGCTTTGACCTTAGATTCTGTGGGGTGAATACCATGTGCATCAATCCTAAAACCTAAGAACTCCATGGAAGCCACTCCAATACTGCACTTTTCTCTCTTCAACTTAAGCCCAGCAGAACGGAATCTACTTAACACCTCCTGCAGCCTGTCAGCTAACTCCTTTTCTTCCCCTGCAATTAGGACGTCATCAAAATAAGGGCATACCCCCAGAATACCCTTAAGTGTCCGTTCCATCACCTCCTGGAAAATCCCTGGAGCTACAGAAATGCCAAATTGAAGGCAATTTACTCTGAAAGCCCTCTTGTGAGTGACTATCGTTTGAACGTCTGCCGTTTCCCGTGTAACTGGCAGCTCTTGATAAGCTTGGGCTAAATCCAATTTAGCAAAAACTGTGCCAGACTGAATAGCGGAGAGGACGTGCTTCGCTGATGGAACTGGGTATGCATGTGGGTTTAATGTGCGATTGACAGTAGATTTATAATCTGCACATATTCTAACCTCACCATTTGCCTTAAGCGGAGTTACAATGGGGGTTTCCCACTCTCCCCCTTTCACTGGTTCCAGAACTCCCTGTTCCACTAATTTTTCCAATTCACTCTCAATCTTATGCTTGAGAGCGAACAGAACTCTTCTAGCCTTAATCCGCACCGGCAATAAATCTGGCTTAAACTTAAACTTAATAGGGGGTCCCGTATACTTGCCTAGCTTGTCATTGAAGACTTCTGCAAACTTCTTGCAAATGGCTTTGAGGCTTGTGATCTCTGTGTTGTTAACTCCTCCCAACCAAACTCCCAGAGCATCAAACCAATCCAGTCCCACTAAACTAGTTCTCCTGCCTTCAGTAACCAGTACATCTAATGGCCCCCTGAAGTGTTTGTACTCCACTAATAAGGTAGCCTTCATCTTCATTTTAATTGGAGCCCATTGAAAATCTGTTAAACATATGGTTGTGGGCTTTAAAGGAATCCGCCACCTGCTCTTGCCACAAATTGATTTGAATGTCTCAAAAGAGATTATTGAGACTGACGAACCCGAATCAATTTCCATCTTACAAGGTACTCCTTGCAGCTGGACATTAATTTTGATTTTTGGCCTGAGCAGTTGGTGGATTGCCATGTGTGACATCACCACCCCATCACCCCTCCCACCTTTGGTTGGAACCCTAGGGGGCTCTGTGCCTGGAGGTGGTAGATTTTTTGTACCTGCTAACTTGTTCAGACTTTCCTTTCTCCGGTTTCGGCAGATGGATACAATGTGTCCAGTTTTTCCGCAAAAATGACACTTCGTGTTTCTGAACCTGCATGCCGTTCTCTGATGTTTACCTGCACAGCTGGCACATTTGGACTCTGTCTCTCTGGAGCTTTGACTCTAGTGCTGCTGTTTGCTGGTTCCCTGAGTTCCACTCTGTCTTCCGCTGCTGTTCCCTCACCGCAACTGTGACTTTTCCAGTTTTTGAAGAATCGCATCAATCTCTCCATCCTCCCCAGTGTCTTCACTTCTGCTGTCCACAGCGCTCTCGTGGTGAACAGACCCACTAAAGGTGCTGCTGGGTCTGGAAGCATTCTTCCTGCTGGTAACCTCATGAGCCATTATATCATCTATTACATCTTGTAGACTCATGGAAGATTTTGCTATTACCTTTTCCTGCAGTCGTTCATCCCGCAGACCAACGACGATCTGGTCCCGCACACAGTCTTCTAGATTGGAAAATTTACACAAATGGGAGGCTTGATGTACCACAGCAATGTATTCAGTCGACGGTTCTCCCGGTAACTGTTTCCGTTGGTAAAACTGTACCCGCCAATACAGCTTAGAGCACTTGGGCAAAAAATGTCAGTTCAGTTTGCCTTTAAGGTCATCATAAGAAATGGACGCAACCTGAGTTGGTGTGCACAACCCAACAGCGATCTTGTATACATCTGGACCACTGATGCACAACAACACTGCAGCTTTCATACGGTCTTCAGTGATGCGATTTACCAGCAAATAGCCTTCTACCTGGCCCAGGTGTGCTTCCCATTCCTCTGGGTAACGAACATCAAATTCACGGATGTGTCCGAGCTTAGACATGCTGCCTCAGTCCTTGACAATCATTTGCAGTGAAGAAATTAACTCTTTAATCCACATCAAGAGTCTCTTTATTTCCTCTTTGGTTTCCACCAATAGAGTGATATCAATTCAATTCAATTCAATTTCAATTTAGAGTGATATCATCTGCATGCCTGAAGTTGTTGATATTTCTCCTGGCAATCTTAATTCCAGTTTTTGATTCATTCAGCCCAGCATATAAGTAGTCTGCATATAAGTTAAATAAACACCATAGATAGTCCTTGACTTATGACTATTTGTTCAACAACCACAGTTGTTGAATGGCACTGAACTAAGGGACTTAAAGCCACACAAACACCTATAGCTGCACAAACATGGCAGGGGGGGGTTTGCAGCACTGTCAAAGTCACCTGATTGCAATCTGGGTTCTTGGCAACCTGTTCACACATACAACAAGAGGCCAGGCCCTCCAGGAACATGTGATTGCCACTTCTCATCTTCCCTGCCAGCTTCCTCAAAAAGGCAACAGGGAAGCCAGGAGGGAAGGTCTCAAGCAACTGCTGCAGACTTCACTCCGATTCCTGGGGTTTAACTGTAAGAGGTCCATCGGGACCCATTGGGGGATAAACCTTTTTCAGCTAACTTCTTTGAGAGTAAAAGAGCTGCCTGCCAGATTGGTTTTGCCCTAATCCAAGGGTGTCAATCTCACAACATCACGTGATGTGTCATGACGTATCACAACTTTTTTCCCATTGCCGGCAATGGGATGGATGCGGTTTCCCCATGATGCATCTGGCCTGCTGTTTGACACCCCTGCCCTAAGCAGACTCTCTCCTCTGTCACTCTCAAAGACACTGGCTGAAAAAAAAGCCTTTCCACTTTTCAGAAATATAGCATCAAATAGGCTTTCTAGGCAGAAAGTTGGCAAAGGCAGAGCTAGATAATGCAGGGCAGGGAAGGGAACCTGCTATCTGTGCTTGAGAATGGAAACTGGGATCCCAAAGCTCTCTCTGGCAAGCAGCATTTTGCTCTCAAAGAGGATGCAGGAAAAATATCCCTCACAGAGGGACTTCTTCGCTGAGCCTCATTGAGTTCCCCAATGGAGAGACTGGCAAGCAGCATTTTGTTCTCAAAGAGGCTAGATAAAAATGGTTCCTTGTGGAGGGATCCAGTCTCTCTTTCTCCAGTCCAGTGAGCTGGTGCAGAGGGGGGGGGGAGGGAGGGGGGAGGGGGGAGAGCAGCTGTCTAACTTCTTTCACCAGGCAGCTCTTGTATTCCATTTGCAAACGGACCACACCTGGGAGGATTGTGACAGCAGTTGTTGAGTGAGGCAATCATGTGGATGCCTCATTAATAATTGCAATTATTTATGGCTCTAATGGGCATGCTCCATTATGGTTGAGGACTACCTCTATCTGAGACTGCCTTTGAAGACCTCATGGACTTTTCATCTGTTGACTATCATCAGCAAAATGAGCTTAAGCTCTTATATGAATTGCAATTAAGCTACTAAGTGCAGTTTTCACCTAAAAGGTCAGATGTGTTTCACCACAGGGTATCTTGAAAGTAACAACCTGGTTGTCTTGAATGATTGCAAGATTCAAAGGCTGAGATGAGGACACAGATGTCAACACTGCTAACATCAGATGCTCTTGCTTTGACAACAGATGAAAAAGCAGCCATTTTCCTCTTTTGCTTTTAGAGAGAGTTGATGGTAGGAGGGGGAATGTTAATCATAACAATAATAACTCAGCTGTGGGAATCCAAGGTTATTGTACCCAGAGTCGATAAAGATTTGGTGGTCTGAAGAGCTGGGGAGAAAGCCCGAGCTTCAAGCAAATTGGGGGATCTGATTTATGACTGTTAACTGGAGGAGGGAATTGTGCTTTGCTACTTTGTGTCCAGGGGAGGGGCATTCAGTGTTTGGCTTTAACTATGTAATGCTGATACTTTGTTTCTGAAATAAAAGATTCTTTAACGTAAACAATGCCTCGAAGTTCTTTTGAAGAGTGTCATCTGTTGGAACTATGACAACAGAGCTTTCTGGAAATGAAACAAGTTTTGCAGAATAGCTTTCTACAAGGATGGATGTAAAATTTCTGGAATACATACAGAATGAAGACAGAAAAACTGATAGTTATACTTATGGAGCTTTTTCTTCACTTGTTTTGTACTGATACTTTTAAAAAATGTTTTTCTGGATGATTTTACCATGGACATAATTTACGGATCCCACCTCTAATGTGAACTTTAAAAGCATTTATAAATTGTGGTACTTGCAAATTTGACCAAAATAGTTTTTAAAAGCTTGCCTTCATGGTCTCTCTTCATACCAATTTCCTGCATAGAACTGGTGCCTGAACTGAGCGGCCAAAATCTCCTTTTTCCATCCTTTCACTCTCTTTGTAGCATTGGTACTACAGAGCTAAGCATGACAGCAGACTGGATTGCCCACAGCAGCATCTGAGATCAGCATACCCAAAAACCCAACAAAGGGCAAGAAGGCAGGGCGGGAATGATAAGTACAAAACACTCCTGGACAGGGAGGAAAGGGTTAAACTTTCAAGGCAGGGAGTACAGACTTAAGAGCAAAGCATCTCTTAGAAAACAGCCAGAAATTTCCAGCAAAAAAAAAATATGCATATCACTTCATTGAGGGTCAAAACCGTTAATAAATTTTAAAAAGTTTTATGTTTTTTTAAAATCTTTGTTCAAATTTTTAAATTTCTTTTTTTCAATTTTTAAAGTCTTTTTTCAGTTTGTTTCTTCAAATTTTCAATTTCTTTTTTAATTCAAAAATCTTTTTTCAATTTTTAAATTTTTTTCAATTTAAAAATTCTTTTTCACTTTTTGAAAATACTTTTTTCAATATTTTAATATTTTTAATTACTTTTCCAATTACATTTTTTTTAAAAAAAGTTTATTTTAATTCTTTAGAAATTTTTAAGTTCTTAACCATGTAAGTGGGGGGGAAAATAAAAAATCACAGAAAAAAAGACCAATACTTCAAAATTGGGAAGATACAGATGCAATACCAAGGCAGAGAATAAAGGGCCAAGGACTTTTGTAAATATTGTAAACTGACATTTCACACCAGGAAACATATTAATTGTTAGAATTTTTTAATTTTTTAGTGAACTAATAAAAATCATGGAAAAGAAACTGACATTATAGTGACATGCAAAATGTGTCATACATTTGAGCTTATGCTCACAGAAGACCCAAACTATGATATCTCAAATGTAAATTACATGAATTAGTAGAAGGAAAGTAAAAGGTCTAGAGGCAACACTAGCCACTCTGAAACTCAGTGAACAAAGTGGGAAACCCCAAACTAAGCAAGAAGACCACACCATAATTAGACACAATAGGGAACAAACAGTTTCTAAAAAAAATGACACTATATATGAAGCTAAAGAACAATACTGATAGACCCAAACTAAAATAAATAAATAAATAAACAAACAAACAAACAAACAAACAAACAAACAAACAAACCTTTATTGTCAAAGTACAACATGTGTACATTGAGATTAGCTGAGCCTCCCCCGGTGCTCTTTCCCCCCAACACTCAGTGATAACAAACCCTCCATCCCACCACACTATGTGAACCAACTACACCACACACCGGCCTCCCAAGTCAATTCTGCATAAGATTATGTCCCATTTAAAAGCCTAACAGCCCACGGATAAAAGCTATTTTTCAGCCTGTTGGTACGGCTGGCTATATTCCTATATCTCCTACCGGATGGTAGGAGAGTAAAGAGATACTGTCCAGGGTGTGAGTCATCCCTGAGAATCTTCCTCACTCTTCCAAGGCAATGAGCCCTGGCGATGTCATCCAGTGGTGTCAAGGAACAGCCCACAATGTCTTGTGCTGTGCTCACTACCCTCTGTAATACTTTCCTATCTGCGGCTGTCAGACCAGCATACCAAACCACAATACCATACGAGAGGACGCTCTCTATAGTAGACCGGTAAAAGAGGGACATTAGCTGTTGTTCTATCCTATTCTTCCGCAAGACCCTAAGAAAGTGAAGCCTCTGTTGGGCCTTTCTGGCCACCTGAGTTGTGTTAACTTTCCAGGTCAGATCTTCACAGAGGTAGACTCCCAGAAATTTAAAGGAGGAAACTCTCTCTACACAGTTCTCTCTGATGTAAAGTGGGGCAGGTTCCTCCTTTTTTCTCCGGAAGTCTAACACCATCTCTTTCGTCTTGCCGATGTTTAGGTGCAAGTTGTTACTACACCATATGGATAGTTTTTGTACCTCCACCCTATATGCTGTCTCATCCCCACCTGTAATAAGACCCACCACAGTTGTATCATCTGCGAACTTGATTATCGCAGTGGATGGGTTAGATGATACACAATCATAAGTGTATAAAGAGTACAGGTAGGGGCTAAGCACACAGCCCTGTGGCATGCCAGTGCAAACTTAACACAACAGAGAACAGCTTCTGTAAAAATGACCCCATATATGAACCTAAAGAGGAAGACTGATAGAAACATGTCACTTTTAGAAGAAAACAACAACCAAGAGGAAAACCCCTACTATCTACCCTAGCCCACTCCAAAGAAGCCCCTCTAGAAATGAACAATTATTTTCATAGCCTCCCTCTGGAAGAAAATATGCAGACACCTATAAAAGAGCCGTCATCAATAGTTTTTAAAAACTATTTAGCCGCCTTTCCTGTGACAGGAAGAAAAGTATCCCAGACTTCCCTAGGGAAAAACGGATGAGTTCTGGTGATAGGGGATTCAATTCTTAGGGGAACAGAAACTATAGCCTGCAGACCAGATAGTCAATCTAGACAAGCATTACTTGAACCTCTGAGCTAGTGTTTCTGCCCCTTCACAGACTTGGTTGTCAATCACTTTCAAGAGTTAGGAAATGTATTGTCTGGGGGGACTTCCTGTGAAGACATGGCCGGCAGTTGGCATGCCCTGAGAAGCTCCTCTCTCCGGACTGTCTTTTTTTCAACTCAACAACAGAAAGAACAGGCTTCCTCTTGGTTTTTTTTT